>JAZKJV010003949.1:0-444834 GCA_037367405.1 Ottelia alismoides | reverse complement strand
TACTCCAATACTCCTAACCTCCTCATTTGTAGTGTGGTATTTTTTAACATATATTAATATATCCGATGAAAATTTTGCAGGCATGTTTGATAATTGGATTGGGGTGGGTGGGGGTATCCTCCTGTGAATAATAACTGTTTAGATAGATGGGAGGGTTGGAGAGTGCTAGAATGAGAAATGTGATGCAATGTCGCATTGGTTTGTGATGGAATTCCAACCTAAGAATGCAAAAGAGGTTAGACATGGTAAATAAACAGGCTCTACATATTTGATAAATACACACTATCCACGTGTGTAGTCTTAAACTATACACATGTACGTTCTATTTTTCATAAAAAGATATTGAAATCAAATTATATAAAAACAACACCCATATATCCAAGAGTCACTCGTAAAATATACTGGAACATAAATTGTCAGAGGGACAACTTGCAATATGATGGAACACTAAGGTAGCGTTCGGCTACCGGGTTACCCTCCCCTTGGGGGAGTTTTACCCCCCTTAACCCACATTCCCCTCTCTCCTCATGGGCCCCACTTTATTCCTTTTTTAAAAAATTAAATAAATTAATTTTACATCATCAATCCTATCAAAAAATAATATATTATACCATCATATCATATAAAAATTATAAACTACTCAACTACTACTCACTTTTCCAAACTTCAATACAATCACATCACAATAACTACTAACATTTTCAAAATTCAATACAATCATATCACCTCAAGCTCACTTCTAACCCACCTCCAGTTTAACCCACTATCCAAACACCAAAATCCAAAAATGGGTTACCCTCTACCAGTTTAACCCGCCAACCAAACGCACCCTAAGAGTATAAAATATAAAGAACATCAAAGAAGTATATAGATAGTTGACGTCTCGACATAGGCCTCAGCTGTTATAGATGAAAATCAACTCCTTTTAAATAGTTAAGCAAGTTTGCACCCCGACCGTACATGTATATAACCACCTGAAATATTTAAGCTCAAATTATCAAGGAGCTGCCAATCATTTATATCCTACTTCGACACTTACATGTAATACTATGTGCAGAGACAAAACCTCGGTCATGTTCGTTGTTAAGATATGACCCATTATGTGTTCCAACTACTAATGTAGTAGCATGTTACACGTAGCTTTTTCATGTTTATTCCTTTGTTGGATGTCTCCACCTCTTGCATAGTCTGTTCAAAATCACGGTAACTTATAGGGATTGAAATGACGGATGATGACATCTTAATTAGATTGGATGCATAATATCTCCCAAACGTGTAGTTCATTTCTTAAAACACAAAAGTCACACAATAAGAAATCCCAACACATCCAGATTCTTTACGTACATCCAACCCTGAATTTCATATGTAACCTTGATCACCACCACCCATCCCGACACCACCTCTCCTTGTCGACAGCTCTTAACTTTCAAGTACTCTAAGCAAATATGTGAACCGGCTACCAAGATGTACCGCTGTTTGTTTGGTTCTGGATTACGTTCAACTCTACACCTACACTCTTGGGTTGGAGTTAATCCCACATTTTCTTTGTTATAATATTTCCAATCACCTTCAAATAAAAAAGTTTACATGAAATTATAAACATACCTTCAAATTAAAAAGTTTACATGAAATTATAATAATGAACATAATAAATATAGCATCTCATCCATTTACCATTCCACCACCCTAACCATCCAACCAAACAGTTACTATTCACAATATATACCCATCTTACAAATCGTTTAACAGAGTATTACCCACATGAGCAACCCAACATTCAAATATTGCACAAGTTTTGTCCGCTGGAGTAAACCCACCCTTCAAACTTCTAAACCTGAACCAAAATAGGGCCTAAAAGAAACAGAAGATCAACTCGCAGGCACGATTTCGCCAAGAGATCTGTTTGGATTCAAAGCTAGAAGCAGAATTGAAGCAAAAGAATAAAACTTCACAACATCAGACTTCCTGTCAAGTAAACAAGCTTGCATTCTGGTTTTATATGAAGGATTATACAAGTCCAACTGACACACAACATTAAATCGGTTAGATTATGAGCCTGTATCATGGGCACGGAAAGAAGCACAAAGGCTTCTATAATACAAATCGCAGACCATATAACATGAATGCGTTCAGAATCATCCAGGTCGAAAGGCGGTTGTGAGCCTGAGAGAGTTAGAATCTTCTGTATTAGCAAAATTCACAGATCATAAATTGGACGGCACAGTGCTGTGAACATCCTGCTTTGGATCAGATCATCCCATATTAGTTCTCATCAACGGATCCATCTCCAACACTATTTGAAGAGCTGTCCTGCAAGCCATAAGAGGGCGAGCACCTGCTGGTGCTGTTTGCATCCGTAGGCCCACTACCCTTTGATGTGCCCAACGACCACGGTCCTTTTCTTCCTTTGGAGCATGACTCCTGAAAAGAAGGAATCGGAAACTTTACTAGCAACGCCAATTTGACATCTTGATCGATTAAGTGATGCTTGATTGAAGTACAGCAATGCATGCCATAAAAAATTGCCGCTTAGCTAATGTTTAGTTTTGGTTCAATATTGAGGTTTACTGTCTTGAATTACCAATTGGTCGAGCGACTAGGGAGAACAAGTTTTTACCTTTAGACCTCAAATAGATTGCTTGCCCCTTATCCCATAACCATCATCAAAGTTAAGGAAGATGGAATGGAAGGTTGCAACCATTCGCAAGTGACAATAGTGGTATGCATCAAAAAAACATATCATATCAAGGGAATCGTGGTATTCACGACTAAACACATCAACTTTCATGGAATTATGTCCAATGACATAGTTCTCAACATACCAAAACCTCTTTAACTCATAATTGGGTTAGACGTCATTCAAATTTTCATTTTGCTATTAGATAGAACCTGATATAATCCCCATCCATGCGGGCTGTATCTGTCTTGAGAAAGGTTACTTATATCTTTTTAACCAGAAACCATCATACAAGAACTTCATCGATATTCTTATAAGAATTGGAAATGGTTCTTTAAAATCATAAAAAAGAGTCTGCAGTTTAACTTTAAACCCACAATAAAATGGATATGAGCTATCTGAAAAAAAACCTGTCTGTGAGCAGATCCAGAACGAGATGCTGCTGTTGATCCAGGCATTTTGAGCTCCAACTCCGTCACAACATTACTAAAATCATTTTCCTCCTTTTCCGGGCTGCTTTGCTGCTGATCAGAGAACCTGCCGGTAGAATCCTGTAGACAGGAGGATGCTTGAGATCTGCCAGTGGTTGGCTGTGGACGGGAGGAAGCTCGAGATGTTGGTGGCAGTTCAACTCGGGGGTTACAATGGGAAGAAAGAGGTAGAAATGTGGGACACGGGTTTGGAATGGATGCAGCACTATGGTTCGGAAAGAATGGGTATGGTTGCAAAGAAGGGTGCATTGCCATTGGTCCTGAGGGAACGTGAACAGGCAAGGGGTACGGATACGGTGGAGGGCGCATCACAACAGAGGGATCTACAGCTGGCCAAGGAACCAAAGTCCCAAGCCTTTGTTCATGCTGAGCAACAAGTCTATCGATTTCAGCCTTCAATGTAGCCTTTTCTTCTTTCAGCTCATTCTTCTCCAGGGTCAACTACAGAAAAGAAAATTGCTCACAACTTGAAAGAGCTAATCAGTACGCATACTCTTAAAAGTCATTCACCTCATGTGATTCATCTGACAATGATGCGTATTCTGCTTTCAATCTGTTGACTTGAGCTGTCAAATCTTTTAGCACTTGAATGGCATCTGTGAGTACGGTTGCCTTGTCATTCTTTGGTCGACCAGGATCTACAATTTCAATAACTACATCAAATGTCTGTGCCGTCATAAATTTACTGTTGACTGATTCCTCATCATTTTGGTTGGTGGAAAAAAATAAAATTGAACTTTACGCAACCAATGGCATGGTTAAGACCATTCAACTCTAAATAGATCTTCAAGAGCAAAGGCAATTGATATGGTTGAAAATAATCGACTTCTGAGTTATTTCAATTACATTTATCTCCATTATAGAAGAAGCACTTCTGTGCTAAAAAGGATATTGTCAAGTACTTGTCAATGAACTTACTTCTGATGTTAAAAAGATATCTCAAATAGAGTTAATCAAACAAGGGAAAAATATCTTTGAAACCCATAAACACAATATTTGTACCTAAGTAGTAAGTTAATTACCTAAAGCATGGCCCAACTCCTGGAACTGTTCATTTAGTCGATCCCTTCGCAATTTCTCACGGTCAGCCTTTTGAACTTTTCTTGTAGTAATGTTATCCTTAGAATCATTTTCAACTCTGTAGCTGCATCAAATTTTTGAAATGCAAAACAAACACTGAGTGATAAGACTAACCCACAAAGTGTGTACACGTTTAGAAAATCGTAAAGAAATCGGAAAAAAAGACTATTAAAGCTGTCACCGGAAATTTTTACCTGCAATTATCAATGCGGACAATATCAAAAAATCCAGCAAACGATTTTATTGAAATAATCTAAGCAGGCAACATCCAAGATGCCAAAACACAACTATTATTATTCTTGTAATCATGCTAGGGGTACTTATGTATTTTCTCCTCATTTGAGCTCTCTAGGGTTTCGTCCTATATAAGGACTCATAGACCTCTGGAATAAGATAAGCTATTTTCATTCTTTCTTCCCTTTCACATGGTATCAGAGCAGCGGGTCTAGACCGGTGCTCTGGTCTAAGTTTCTTCCCACCGCCGCCTCCAGCCCAAGCGCATGACACGCAGCCCTCCATCCTCCCACGGCACAGCGCGCGTCTCTAGCAGCACCGCAAGACGCCCTGCGCCGTCTCAAGCGCATTTGTGACGGCCATGCTCGCTTCGCGCGCCCACCCTCCACGTGCACCATGTGCTCCCAACAGCCGCCCCCATGCCCCTAGGCATTCCTAGCCGTACCCTATGTTGTGCCTTCGTGTCGCATCACCAGGCACGCCTCCTCCCCCGCTGCCCCTCCATATTGTGCCCCTAGGCACGCTCCCAGCCGCTCCCACAGGGCCCTAGGCGTGCCCCCAGTCGCGCCTCCCAACCGTACTGTGCTTCTAGGTGCGCCCCCCAGTCGCACCTCTGTGCAGTACGGTGCCCCCAGGCACGCACCCTCCAGTCGCGCTCACAGGCGCACTCGGTGCCCCCAGGCACACCCTTCAGCCATGCGTTGCGCCCCCCCCCCACCCCAGCTGCAAAACCAGGCGTCGCTTGCGCCTCTATGTGCGTCTACAACTCCAGGTGCATCCGTTACCTCAGTGCCCCTCTCGTGTGCCGGTCCTTCTACATCTGACCTCTACACTGATGCCTTACTACTTCATGATGCTTGCTTGATCACGACTACCAGAACTATCTAGGTCACGTTTTCTTGTCCTAGGCTTCTACTAAGCCACCATGACTTCTGCGGAGCCCAAGCCTCTGTATCTGACTCCTTTTGTAATGGTGCAAGGAACATCCATCAAACTAAAGGGCTCCGAAAATTATGTACTATGGTCACGATCATTCAGGGTGTTTATTGGTGGCCAATGAAAGAACTATGTCATCACCAAAGATCTGCTCAAGGAGACAGACAAGGACTATGATACCTGGTACGTGGACAACTGTCAGGTGATCACATGGATGACTAATAGCATTGATCCGAATTATAACATCAAATCTTCTCTACAAGGAGATTGCAAAGGCAACGTGGGAAGAGCCTTGAGAATACTTACTCCCAGAAGACAACCAAGTCCAGACTCTCCGATATCTACATACGGATTTGATCTGCAAATCAAGGAGATACATCCTTGGTTGAGTACTATAGACTCCTCACAGGCCTGTTTGAGGAGTTTCTTATCTTCCAACTTGCTTGTTGTGACAAACAGATAGGAGAACGCGCAGAATGGCAAGTGTATCGTTTCTTATCAGGACTACATCCGCGGTACAAGCCAGTGAAGGATCAATTTCTGACTACTGTAGCTCTACCCACTCTTGATTCCATCTTTGGCCGACTACAAGAACTTCACTCTCATTCACCCTCTCTCTCTCTGCTGAGACTACCCCACATCTTGCAAGAGGACACTCAACCTATCAAGGGGGACGCAACCATGATTTTGGTCGTGGTCAGGACCGTGAGTTTGGACAGGGACGTGACTCAGGACGCAGACGTGGACGTGATCTTACTATCGCTCATTATCCAGCATGAACACATTGTGGACGCCTGAATCATCCGTCAGAACGATGTTGGGCGAAGTTTCGGATGCCTCCCAATGCCACCAGCGCTTATGAGATTGTCTCCTATGATGGCACCTATGATACTAGGGACAACATTCTTGTTCAGTCCTCCAGTAACAGTCAGACTTCCTTTACTGCATTTGAGTATGCTCGCCTACGACAATTGTTGCATAACTCTACTAATTACACTCTTAGTTCTTCTCCTACTGCTAACATGGACACTACCTCACGTATAATTGCCAGCTCTGCCTCTACATCTGCTCTTGCATGGATCATCGACTCGGATGCCTCAACTCATCTGACGGGAGAAGATAGTCTTCTCACCTCTTCACGGTTGTCTTTTGTTGTGAAGATTGTTCGTGTTACCAATGATACTCATTCACCTATTACTATAGTAGGTACTATGGAGTTTACCTCCAAACTACGACTTACTGGCGTTCACGGTGCTCCTGACTTTCCTCTTAGCCTATTATCTGTTCACAAGTTGTGCACTGAGCTTAACTGTCGAGTTATATTTGATGAGTTTTATCGTTATTTTCAGGACATCCGAACGAGATAGATCTTTGGTGGGAGACATGAGAAGAATGGTCTTCGTTATCTTGACATCCCCTCTGACTTTGGTTTTGTTGGCGCTTTGTCAATCTCCGTTGATCCTCTTCTCTGGCATCTTCGTCTCAGTCATCCGTCTACCAAAGCTCTCTCTTTGATGTTCCCTGAACTTTCTATGATCACGCCTTTAGAGTGCGAGGGATATCAGTTTGGGAAACATCATCGAGTGTTGTTCCCTACTCGTAATGAGCCTCGTCGTGAAGTTCTTTTCTCCTTAGTCCATTGTGATATTTGGGGACCCTGTCCGGTCCGTACTCTGAGTGGACATAAGTATTTTATTGTTTTTGTTGATGATTATAGCAGGTCATCTTGGGTCTATCTTCTAAAAGAGCGCTCGGAGATTAATAAAATTGTCAAACATTTCTTTCATTATGTCAAGAATATCTTCTCATCTGGTATACAAATTTTCTACTCGGATAATGCCTTAGAATTCAAACAACATGACCTGACAGATTTCTTTGCCTCCCACGGAACCATACATCAAACCTCTTGTCCTTATACGTCCCAACAAAACGAGATAGTTGAAAGAAAGCTCCGACATCTCCTAAATATTGCATGTTCCCTTCTTACCCAGATAAAAGTCCCCAAGACCTATTAGGGTGATGTCGTTCTGACCATTGTTCATCTTATCAACAGAATTTCATCTCCAAACCTAAATGGATCAACCCCCTTCTCTCTACTTTATCCAACTGAGTCACCCTTTCTTCTTTTCGTGCGAATCTTTGGATGTGTGTCCTTTCTTCATAATTTTCACACTACAGACAAACTTTCTCCTCGTGCTATCAAATGTGTCTTTCTCATGTATTCTCGTACTCAAAAGGGTTACAGGTTTTATGATCCTACTGGACATAGCTATTATATCTCTGCAGATGTAACTTTTTTTAGCAGACCAGTTTCTTCAATCAATCTGTTACAGATATCCCTCTGGATCTCCCACCTCCGCCTATTGACTATAAACACGGACAAACTTCTTCACCACAAGATGTTCCCTTGCATGCTTCTTTATTGCAGGATGATATGCCTTCTATAGATGTAACCTCCACTGTTGTCCTGGATGGTCCTCCAGATCTGCCAATTGCTTTACATATAACTAAGAGGCAATGTACAACTCATCCCATGTTTCATTTCACTTCCACTGCTGGTTTATCTTGCACTGACAGACGATATGCAGATGCTCTCATGACTATTTCTATTCTGAGAGACAACCATAGTGCCTTGTAGGATTCAAGATGGAGAAAGGCTATGAATGAAGAAATGGATGCTCTTATTTACTGGGGGACATGGGATCTAGTGCGGTGTCCCAAGGGGACTCGACCTGTGGCGTGTAAATGGGTCTTTACAACCAAGTAGACTTCGGATGGGCCGATTGACAGGTTGAAAGCTCATCTTGTGACCAAGGGCTTCACACAGATATATGGAGTGGATTATTTTGAGACATTCTCACCGGTTGCACGAATGGGGTCAATAAAGACTATACTTTCTGTGGCAGCTAATAAGGCATGGCTTATCTTTTAGTTAGATGTGAAAAATGTGTTCCTATATGGCGATCTTGAAGAGGAAGTGTACATGATGCATCCTCCGGATTATGAAGTCGAGGGGGAGTGTATATGTCGACTTCGCAATGCCATATATGGCCTAAAGCAAAGCCCAAGGGCATGGTTCAACAGACTTACTGCAGAGATCAAAACTCTTGGCTTCCAGAGAGCAACCTCTGACTATTCTGTTAGAAGACGAACAACTGGTACTATTATACTTGCAATTTATGTGGATGATATGGTTGTCACAAGTGATGATGATAAAGGGATACTAGAGACCAAGGCCTTCCTCCAGAAGGTATTTGTTACCAAGGACCTTGGTCCACTGCATTATTTCTTGGGCATAGAAGTACTATGCACCATACGCACCACATGACAGAGGGTCTTCATCTCTCACAGAGGAAATATTGCATGGACATTCTCACTAAAGCCGGATTACTTGGATGCAAGCCCGTCGGTACTCCTGCAGATCCTAAAAAACACTTCACATCCTCAGATCTTGTATTCAAATATGTTACTCGATACAGAAGCCTAGTTGGCAAAATTCTTTACATCACTATCACCAGACCAGATATTTCTTATGTAGTAAACAGAGCAAGCCAGCACATGGAGCAACCTGATGTTCTTCAGATTCTACAATACTTGAAGGAATCACCTAGGCGTGGCCTCTTCTATGGGGCAAATGGGTATACCGATGTTATTGCATATGTTGATGCTGACCATGCAAGCTCACCAAAGGATCGATGCTCCACCACAGGATATGCTATGATGGTTGGAGGAAATCTTGTTATTTGGAGAAGTAAAAAGCAAAATGTTGTATCTAGATCCAGTGCAGAAGCAGAGTATAGGGTGATGGACCAAGCTACTTGCGAGATCACGTGGCTATTAACTTTTCTGCAAGAACTCGGTATTGCTGCCACTACTCCTATTCGATTGTACTGTGACAACAAATCGGCTATATTATTGCCAGAACCCTGTGTTCTATGAGCGAACCAAGCATATAGAAGTTGACTGCCATTTTGTTTGTAATGCTGTCAAGATTGGAAGGATTACTACACCTACATCAGCACAGATCTTCAATTTGTAGATGTATTCATAAAAGCACTACCCAAGAAGCAGCTTTCCTAGATTGTTTACAAGTTCGGCTGACTGATAAATATGCTCCATATTGAGGGGGAATGTTGGTAATGTACTATATAGTTCTTAATTATTATTATTATTATTATTATTATTATTAGTGTAACCATGCTAGGGGCACTTATGTATTTTCTCCTCATTTGAGCTCTCTAGGATTTCATCCTATATAACCCCTAGACCTCTAGAATAAGATAAGCTATTTTCATTCTTTCTTCCCTTTCACACTGACCTTTCAAAAAAATCAATTGGCTAGCCTTCCATTGATGATTTTATTGATGGTTTTATTAATGATTTTGTGTAATAAAGTTCACAATAAACAAATAATTGGAGTATTATTTGATACTTGAACAAAAATGGCTAATTAGAACCTGGAATAGAAATGACTATCAAAAGAAGCTACGCACCTGAAGCATCTTGCATACCACAATCACATGATATTTTTCAAGTTACCTAGAGCATGATTTTACATTTACAAAAATGCGGGACCTAACATTATGAGTGTCATTTCTTTCTCAGGCATCTGTAAACGGGGTTCCTTTTGCTCAGATGATATTCATGCTCGCCGAAAATGATAAATCTGGGACAGCAAGGGAAAACAAAGCATAAGAACATCACTATTGCACAGTTCCATACTGTCATGACGAAAGTCCTGTCATCCTACTCAACAAGTCAATTGGCCTAATACGTGTTTTCCTAGTGATTTTTCTAAAAAAATACTAGTAAGGGAGCCATGTATACACACACCAAATCATGAAAGTCCCAACACCAAGCAATATGGAATCAAAATGAGAGTAGTAACTAACTCTAAGAAAGATCCATTTACTCGTCTAACTTAATACCTAACATTAAGAACCCCCCTCAAGATGTTTCTTAAAAGTTGCTTTAAAAAAGGAAACAATCTTCACATGTTATGGCAGAAGTAGACAGGTATGCTGAAATGCAGAACTTCGTGCAAGACGAGCAACAAAAGTAGGAGAGGATCTCAAATTTTACAGTGTGAGTCCATCCTAAGTAGCAACAGTCCTCTCCCATAGCACTAAACATGAATCCTACACATAGATTTAAGTTCTCAATGCTCTCAGCATTCCCTCTTAAGACGGAGCATGAAATGCTCAGCTCAAACTATACAACACAACCGACAAAAGACGGAGCGAGAAATGCTCAGCTCAGACTATACAACACAATCCATACAAGCTGAGTATCTCTCAAACACGACTCTCAACTCTAAATTGCATCTTTTCGCATTTGTGATCCGAGAAATCTACAATTATTGGACTTCTAAATGCTCTAAATATGATGATCGAAGGAACATATGCACTCGATTTTTATAAGCTCCACTATCATATAAAGATATTGTACCATGGGCCTCCTCGTGAAACATAGAAATGGGACTCTCATATGCAGGCCTCGAACCAGGCCTCTCTATACACTAATTCAGAAAGTGAGAACTCTACTCAGGAGTCTCTATGGATCTTTTAGTATAGCCTTTACCATGTGTCTCTGATATAAATGTAGTCCACATGAAAACTCTGAGCCAAACACATATGAATGTGAAGACCTCTCAATAAACGATGATGTAAGCATACCTCATGCAAAACATGGAGCTCATTAACAAACCATATGCGTGTGGGAGATATACAAGCCCTTAAAAACTCTTTTTTCTCTTTTCACATTCCCCTCTCTCTATTCTTTTCACAATCATCTTCTCTTTTTTCAACACCCCCACCCCCTTCTCTCATGCTTGTTGGATTCACGAAGATAGTCAACCAAGTTGAGAGAAGATACAAATGGTTGGCAAAACAAGCTTCTTTTTCTCTCTTTTTTAATCACTTTCCTTCCCTTTTTATTTTTTTTCAAGATCCATCATTCTCTCCTTCTGTGCATTACTTTTTCTTCTTCTTTTTCGTTACTCTTTCTATCTTTTTCCCACTTTACAGTTTTCCTTCTTTTTGTTTAACCTTTTTGTTTAAAAAAAACATTGTTCGGACATGATCTATGCATACAAATAACATAACGAAAAAAATGGTAGCTAAAAGCCAACATGCCCATATGACCTATTTGCTTCATCTATGTATGTGGGGATTTTTTTAATAAAGTCCACAATGCCACTAGTCCGCATGGACATGACCTCTTTTTCTTCTTCTCATTTTAGGACTCCAAAAAAGAACCCGTCAAGAGAAGTAGCTTCTCAGCAATGCCTCTGTCCTTAGGGTTCAAAGAACCCATCCCAGCGACACTAGGGTTCCTAAAGTTGCTGCCTCCCACACTGCTCAGATGATGCCAAAGATCACCACCAAGAAGACAAAGCCAAGGTGAAGTCCCATAGGTGGATAAAACACATCTTGCACTAGCTTTGATCATTGTGTTGGTGAGACGATAAATTTTGATGTGTGCATTAGTTCTTCATTGCTACCCATAGAGTCGCTTGTTGGGATGACGTGGCACTGGAAGTCCACAAAATGGAAGTGGTGGCACCATCAACCTCCAATCATAAGCATCCTCAATTACGTCACATACATGAACAAGAACTGGCGGAAACGATTTGGGCTACAAGCCTCATCTTTGCACAATATGTGCATGCGATTCTTTCCCGACGATTAACCATGAAGGAGATCCTTCATACTACGATTTGAGTAGTCCTATTTGTTGCAACATTGCACGGGATACCTCCATAAACACGAACCAATGATTACTTCATCAATCTTGCCAAAAACTATGCGCATGGTTTTCTTTCACTGACAGAACTCATTCAACACCATAGCATCAATTTCGAACCTTCAAATGTTTCGAGACAATCCAAACGGAATCATGAAGCTTAAGAATAATCATCGGAACAAAGTCCTAAACCAATTTGCTCTAATACCATGTGAAATACAAAAAATGCAAAATCAAAGAACAAGAATAAAACATGGATTAACATGGAACCCTACTCTAGAAGAGCGGAATGAAATCAAGAGAGAAAAGCCATAAAAGGATGTTATTGCATTAGCTTTCTCAATGGACACAAGAGGTGTGTGGCCCTTTATATAACCCCACCATACAGCCAAGTCCCAACTCAAAACAACATGGGAGTAAACACAAAGTTACACATAAGCTTAGTTGTTCAATTCTCTAAACAGGAACCTTAAAGAAGGGATCTTCTACCGAGGGCCACAAACAAAGGAGCACAACGGCCAAACTTTATTTTTATGCTCCTTTTTTTTATACTTGTTGGAATCATACCAATTCCCAACCAATACTGGAGAAAAACGTGTGTAATGAAAATAAAAAATAATAATTCTCTTTTTTCGATATCTTTTTTGAAACTGCCACCCCAATAATTTTATGCTTTCTTTCTATCTCTCAACTCTTTTCCTTCTTTCTTTTTGTTGTTCCAATTTTCTCTCTTTTTACCCAACTTTCGAATTTGACTTTTAGATTTTAAAAAATGAAATATTAAAGCAAAAAATTTAAACCTCAGGCCCAACTAGAAAATAAAATAAACCCTGTAAACCCCCACCCATCCCCGTCATTTTTAGACCGATGTAGGGTTTGAAGGAGGGATCTATTGCAACTCCTTACTGTCTCTTGAATCATGTTTAGATACATGATAAAATGTACAACCTGTTCTAGATGGAGAATGGCTGTCCACCCTCCATATTAGGAAGGTGGCTCCCTCTAGATTTTATATCTCACATTATCCTTCATTTTTTGCAATAACTTTTGTTGATGTTCTTTGACTCGTTGAAAAAGGTTTCAAAGAATACTATAAGATAGACTGTTCGTCATCTCATTTGAATACTTGATCAGAAAATTATGTATATTGTATAAAATGTTTGTAAAATTTTTGAAAGCAAAATGTTTGCAAAAATCTATTTATGCAAGTACCAAGGTCGAACTCAATGAGGTAATAAGAGGGTCTGACGATGAGATCTACAACTTTCATGTTGAACATTTTTTTCTAATTTTGACTCTAACTATTTATTTTTTATTTTACTTTGTTCTTCCTCCCCCTTTTCGTTTCCCGACATTTCTCTTACATAACCCACACCTCCAGCCCTCCGCGTCAGTGATTGGGCGCGGAGGGATGGCTAAGATCCCTCAGATCAATGAGATCAGAGAGCTTTGATGTTAACATGTAAGGAGTGAATTCAGGCCGTCTGATCGCATGATCAGACGGTTGAGGCATCTCCTCCAACCTCCAGTCGTTCCCCTCTGCGCGTAGAAACCTCCACCAACCGCGTAATTTCCCGTATTCTCCCTCCAAAAAAATAAAGTATATATTACTATATATTAAAGATCCAGACCAAAAATGACAAAAAAATATAAAAGAAAAACAGCAAAAATTAAAAGGCTCGAAAATCCTTTATAAAAAGATACAAAATTCCCAAAAATCCCAAAAATAGTTATTTATGTTTTGTAGTTTTCTTTATATCATTTATTCGATACCAATCCGCAACAATCTTAGATGCCAAAACTACGTTGTCCATGAGCTACCTGCCAGGTGAGAAAGCACTCTAAGCCAGTGAAATGATCTTGTTTAGCACCCCCATCCGACGGTTTTCAAAAACTAAACAAGAGGATTGTTAATAACACTTTGACCTAAATTAAAAATTGTAATGGACACCATTGTTTGGGATTCATTAAGCCCACATTATTTTCAGGTACCTTCCAGACCGAGGGAGGTGTGACCCTTAAGGATTATAGCCCAAAACCCGATTTGTGCTTGCCTTGATAATCACCTAGGACGACGAAGTATTGGCCTTCTATCATAAGTGACCAAGTAGGGCCCTGTTGATGACGGTGTTCTCGCCTTATGTGGAGCATCCGACTTGGTCTAAAATACTGAGCTTAGGACCCACTCATGTGGTATGCCAACATGATGAACTTTCTTGTCTCCAAGAAGGTTCCCCAAGGTTGGACTAGGAGAAGCATTGACCAACTGAAGTTGGATTCGAGGAGATACCACTGAGACGATCCGTTCCTTTTTTTTGAAGGGTTGAATTGTGTTTGGAGAAGGGGTATTCCTCCTATTCTAGGAGTTGGTGAAAAATAACTCACTTTCACTTAGAGGAACATTTAGCAAGATTGTAAACTCCGATTACAATATCTACCTTTGGTCTGATCAATTTAATGGTAACACCTCGCTCCATATCCTACTCAAAAACCCCATCATTTTGATCACACTCTTCTTGACATCAACGCATCCATTAATATTATATCCTTCTCACTTGTCCAATCACTCAATATAGGGCCTATAAAGAAATACATTACGCAACATATAAATGAATGACAGAAACGAATTGATCAATCAAAACGAATCAGAACTGAGTCAGAGTAATTTTTTCAATAAAAATCATGATAGAAACAATCATGTCATCGACAAATTGTGGATCTTATTCACACATCCAAATAAAATGTAAATTGCATTTACAATTAATTGTTCAATGTGAATCCAATTTACATCTTAAATTGGCCCGCATTTGCATCTGCATTCAAAAATTACACTAAAAATACCAAAAAGATCCGCTTCAAAAACTGCATATCTAATTTGATAGACTTAAACCTAGGTTGTTCCTTTGACTCCTTGAGTCGACCTTGGGAATTGCTCAGCAAGTGTACACTAAAAAATCATCCATAAGGACCAATATACATAGTGATGCATCGCGAAAGATGACCCATAAAATCGTAATTTTATCATGCTCGGGTTCCTTATAAGTTCATATGAATTATTTGTGTTATATGTCAAGATAGAGGAATTTATTTTAACAAAGGATTTTCTCTTTAGTTAAGATCATATTAGTTCTTAAAATAATAAGTTTTGCAAAAATTCCTTCTCTAGGTAAGAAAAATGATAGCTCTTCTTTTTACAATAATTGAATAACATCTCTCTCGCATCAGCATACACGTCTCATCTCTCTCTCCTTGGAGTGTTTGTCCACTCTAAACCTTGGAGAGGATTGCCATCATTGCCACGTCTTTGTATCACTGCTTCGACCGCTCTTGGATCTCTATCTCCTTCGATGCACCTTGTTCATGAAGAAGACGTCGGATCTCGTGTGGAGAAGGATAGATCAGTGATGGAATCCTCCACGTCAATCAAAGTCTCAACAAAATAGGAAAAGTCAAGATCAGGAGACACATTATGAAACTGGATATCCGATGCACATAATGTGTAGAAATCAGAGGGGTCATCGGGTATCACTAGACATGTCTCATCCTTACGAGGGTCGTCAAACCTTCGCTCGAACAGCGACAAGGTATCCATTCAGATGATTCAAGCACTGAAAGCATCAGAATATGCAGCCGATGAGAGTGTGCCTATAGAGCAGACAGAAAACTGATTTTCTTGCAGAGATTAGAGGCACCACTGGCTCCACGCCTCACTAGAGGAGGCATGGAAATTTGTTCTTCATTCTGCACATGGAGTCTAAGTTCTTCAACAAATCCAGGTATCAAGTGATGCTTCTGGGCTCTCTTTTTTTTTGAAAGTCTGCAAGGTAGGGGGAAGCACTCGGTGGGTGCCCGCCCCATCAAAAAATATATTTAAGTAACTAAAGGAGACCGACGAACAAGAATCTCACGTGCTAGAGGTTCTTGAGAGAAACCTCAAGGTAGAGACTTGGAGGCGGAGGAGCACCATCACCTTCAGCAGAATAAAAGGGATTCAAAATCTCCAAAATATTAAAAAATTTCAGAATAACAAAAAAACAAAAAGACGGATAGAAGCACCAGCAGTGAATCAAGTGAGCCTAATGAAGAGCTTGCACCTCCATCTGAGGGAATTAGAACTCTAATAGAGTGTTTATTTTAATTGGATCTAATTAATTTAATCATATTAAATTAATTATCAATCCAGTTTAATCAACCAACAAATATTGGGATTTACTTGATATTACTATGTAGTATACACCGTCACAAGTATGTATGCATGAAATGAAATTTATGTGCAAATAAAGGTGTGTGATGTTTAAACTCTACATAGTTTGCACATAAAAGCATGTTTAATCAATCACTTGTGAGAAGGATCCATCTAAGTAGACGTGATTTGGCATCCTTCTTCTGTTGTAGGTATTGGATAACAGAGTGGTCAGTAAAAATAATAACTTTTAGTCCTAGATATAGGATATGCACTTCTCTAAAGGGAACACAACTACCAGCAATTCTTCTGTACTTACACATATACTGGCTGAAAGGGAGGTGCAACTAGTTGTATGAACTCAGGACAGTCTTTGTGAATAATTTCGACACCTAATAGCTCCGCTTAATCTTCAAGATTGTGTGATCATTAAAAATTAAAATCAAGAAGATAAACAAAGGGTGCATCCGGCATTAACGTTGAACACAATATTCACAAGTATATAAGATTTGAACTTTCAGACAATCTAAAGTTCCATCTCTTACCAGTCAAGTGATCATATCAATAGGCGTATGTCCAAGGTTTGATGCCAGATCAAGCCTAGGATTAGACATGGGGAGACTACTTCCATTAACGACCAAAAAGGCAACAAATTCTCCTTTAGATGTTTCCACTACAATATAGGTAAAAGGAATTGGAACAAAAAAAACCCTTTGTATAAGGTTCTAAATGATGGATTAATCAGTCAAACTGCTGATAGTTCCGGCTTATAAAGTAAGTCATGAAACATTATGACTAAAAAATCTCTAAACCAAGAGAAACAACACAAGCAACAACGAACACAACAATCAAAAGAAGAAAAAAGCAAATACAACGGTATATGGATGCAAGACCAGGAATAAGAAATATGTTGAAATATGCCTTGAAACACCCATCCATTTGCAATCCGAGTACATTCCGTAAATAGATCTTGGCCGACCCGAGTACGGATTTTTGGATCCGAGGCATGGGTTATCAGAGAGTCTCATTACAGGAGAATCATCGCCTCCTAGGGTTCTTGTATTTGTACTCTTGTTTTCTTTCATAATGGAATCTCTGCTCGTGGTTTTTTTCCCGCTACATAGGTGGGGTTTTTCCTCATAAATCGTGCATGTTTCTTGTGATTGATTACGTGTTTGGATCATCTTTCACACATAAGATGGAGAGATAAGGAATAAAGAGGGCTTATTTTGATACCCATTTGGTTCATGTGATTTGTATTTGATTCATTTTTTTGGACCGAAAAAACGAAGGGGGAGCCCTCCCAAGATGGGAGTCACCACACCAATTTTTTCATTAATAGCAAAAAGGTACATCAGTAGGATATCCAGAAATTGTACAACGCATTACAATGCGCGAGCACATTCTCATAGTAAAACCGATGTCCCTTGAAGATGCTATCATTCCTGCCAACCCAAATAGCCCAAAGGACGGCAAAAGGCCTCGAGACGTCGTCCGAGGACCCAAGACCCACCGACCGAATAGATCTCCAGAAATGCTCTAAGCTGGATGCTTGGACCCAAGTCAGCCCCCAACGATTCCCAGACCTGCATCGAAGACCTGCAGCCGAAGAATATGTGCTCCGCATCGTCCAAACACTCCTCGCATCTATCACAGTTCAGATCTGCCGCACCAAACAATCTCCCCCTCCTTACTTTGTTATACAGACGGTTTCTCCGTAGACACCATAAGAATACCTTAACTCGAGTAGGAATCCTGGCCGCCCAAAACACTTTTATGTCCGCGTAGAGGTCTTCATCACGCCCCACTCCCCCACTACGCAGCTTCTGATAGGCGCTCTTTACAGAGAATCTTCTATCCGCCCACTCAAAATGGTCCGCCTCACCAGACATCTCCCCGGAAGAGGGGATCTCCGACTGCAACCGCAAGAACTCATCCGGTCGTTGATCCGACAGAACCGAAAGAAACATAGGGGCCCACGACCCTGAGTCCGCCACCTTCGCCAGCCGCGCCCCCTGTTAGTTGCTAAGGCCATCAACGTTGGGAAACGGTGGCCCAACACCCCCTCCCCCGTCCAGTCATCCAGCCAAAACCTGAAGAGCTGACCATTCCCCAACCTCAACCGTAGGAAAGACCAGAGCTCCGGAAGTACGGCACGGATCCCCATCCACAACGAAAACTCACCAGACTTCCTCCCAGCCGCCAACTCCCCAGTGATCCCGTAAATCCTCCTCAGAAGTCTGGAGACTAACGAGTCAGAGGAGCCCCAAATCTGCACCACTCATTTGGCAAGAAAAGCTTTGTTCATCATCTCCACATCCCGGACACCAAGGCCCCCCTCAGCTACATGCCTAGCAAGATCCTCCCAAGCAACCAGATGCAAGCCCCTCTTCATCTGCCGCCCATCCGACTAAAAGAAAGACCTCATCAAATCCTCCACCTTCCTTCTAACCCCAACAGGCATCAAACGCGTCGAGTAGAAAAAAACCGGAATGGCAGAGAGAACGTGCTTCAGCAGGGTAAGCTTCCCACCCTTGGTCAAAGTAGTAGCCTTCCAGCCTTCCAACCACTCCTCCATTCTCCGAAGGACACAATCCCAGTCTGACTTCCTCAACCTACCGTCAACCAGAGGCATCCCCAGATAGAAGATCGGTAATCGCCCCAGGGGGTACCCCGCCCACCCAGCGAGCATGCCGCTTTCCTCGTCGTCCATCCACAATGGAACCACCACCGACTTCTGCATGTTAATCTGCAAACCCGAGAGGCACCCAAACATATCCACCAGAATAGCAGCATTGCGGTTCTGTTCCTCCGTCCCCCCCAGGAAGATGAGCGTATCGTCTGCATACTGCAACACAGGTACTGAGATGTCCCCCAACCGGAAGCCCTCACACCACACCTCCCCTATCGCACGCTGAAACAAAACCGCAAGACAGTCTGCCACCAACACGAAAAGCAGAGGAGCCAAGGGGCATCCCTGTCGAACTCCCCTCTACAGTTGAAACCACCCACCCTCTGGCATGCCGTTGACCAAGACGGAGCACGAGCAAGTAGTGACGCATCTCTTGATCCAACGAATCCACTCTTCCAGAAACCCCCTCCTCTGCAGCGAGACCCACAAGAACTTCCAACTGACACAATCATAGGCCTTGGGGTAGTCAATATTCCAAACGGCCCCCTTCTTTCTGAACCTCTTCCACTCAAGACAAATTTCTGAAGCCGTCACGATCCCATCCGCCATACAGCGCCCCGGAATGAAGGTTGATTGCGCAGGTAACACCACAGAGCTCAACACAACCTTAAGCCTGCGCGCCAGCACCTTTGCGACAATGAGATAGATGCCATTAGAAATAGAGATAGGCCTGAAATCCCCCACCCCCACGGGGTTCTCTTTCTTCAGCAGCAGAAATATCAAAGCCTTGTTAACTTTCTCAAAACCCCTGTTTCCACTCCTGAATTCATCCAAAACCTCCAAAATGTCGCCCTTCAGTAAAACCCAGAACTCCCGATAAAAGGATATTGAGAAGCCATCAAGTCCAGGAGCCCCGTCCACATTCAAGCTCCAAAAACCATGCACACTTCCTCCTCCGAAAAAGCCGCCACCAACGAGTCAGCCTGGGGCCCACTCAAAGATCCCACTCCCAGACCTGTCCACCCCCATCCACAATCCTCTCGTACCTTACGCGAAGCCCTCACGAAGTACTCCCGCAAGGCACCACTAATGCTCCTCTCACCCGTCACCCTCATCCCTCCTACCTCCACCTCATGCAGAAAATTCCTTCTCCTTCGCCCGGACGCCAAGGAATGAAAATAGCGCATGTTCGCATCACTTTCCTTCAGCCACTTCTGCCTCGATCTCTGCCGCCAATGAACCTCTTCATAAGAGTACGATAAAGAAGAGTTTTTAATATATATATAGAGAGAGAGAGGAAAGGGAGCCTACTTCATGAATTAGGTAACCTTACCTACTTTATTTTCATTTTTATCATTTTTTTATTTTTTTTGAAAAATACCTCCATGGATTTTCATAACTATATCCCCCTAAGACTGCTAATTGAACTGGATCATTCGAATTCGATTAAGATTCGTTCCATAAAAATTCGAAAAAAGTTCGATTTGAAACTAAATGAACTGAATTTGAATTTAACTTGCGGATTCGATTCCCAAATGAATCAAATATGAATTAACCTGAATTCGTTCGATAA
This sequence comes from Ottelia alismoides, assembly GCA_037367405.1. Classification (NCBI taxonomy): domain Eukaryota; kingdom Viridiplantae; phylum Streptophyta; class Magnoliopsida; order Alismatales; family Hydrocharitaceae; genus Ottelia; species Ottelia alismoides. The sequence goes on along the minus strand of JAZKJV010003949.1, from coordinate 424,284 downwards.
TAATTCGATTCGATATTTGATATAGTTACATGTATATACATATTTATATTTATATTCGTATGCATAGTACACATGTATAGTATATACATATTTACATACATACGTGTAACAACCTTATTTTGAGTCGATTAGGATTCTTTCTGAACATTCTTATGCAATGAATTATAGCATAATTACATCAAAGAGGTTGACATGTATTTATTGAATTCATTTGTAAGTAAATAGATGCATAATACAATATATGAATATGTATTAAAAAGGTTACGACATTAATTTACATTAAAGATTAAGGCTCCATTGATATGATTTATCATGTCCAGACTTCACCGTTGTGATTTCATACTCCCATGCTACACTGATGTGACTTGTCAGTGTGTGACGTGTATATGCAACATTAGACCCCCTAATGAGACCAAATCTCTTTCCTTTCCAAATTATAATTAAGTATGTTATGAGTCAAAATTGTGGGTCATTCATGCATCGGTTGTACAAAACATCTAAGTTCTCCTCTTTACTTCTTATTTTATCATAGTGATAGTAGCTTACATATAGGTTTTCCGAAATTTTAAGGCATTACGAGGATCACAAATCACTTTACGCCATACCCAATTTAATATGTATGTATATATGTGTGTATATATATGGATGTAAAATCTTATTAGTTAAAGATTAAATATTGAATATAAAAAAAGAGTAAAAAGTATTATTCATAAAATCTGCAAGGAAAGATCAAATGTATACCATTGTTATTCTAATTCCTCTCACACACACATTTATTTATATGTTCCCACATGTGTTACAATGTTATTTCCATCCTCTTTTCATTATCTACCAAAGATCCCAAAAACACATAGTAGATTATGGCGGTATTTCTCCTAGCACTTGAAATCATGATTTTGCTACTTCGAGTTCCTCCTTAACATTTGTCGTGGTTCAAAATTTATTTAGTTACCACTCCTCTACTTTTTTATTTTATTTTTCTTGCATGACAATCCATGATGATTATCATTGTCACGCCGATATTATAAAAAATTTCATATATTTCATTTTCATTGCTTAGTTTTTCGATATTAAAGATCGTCATGCTTATTTTTTACTATTCCCATCATTTCAAATAATAATATTAATTTGTATCAACTTTCTATATAAGTTTGATCTTGTCTTGCTTTAACATACAATGGTAATTATAATATGTTCAAGTTTTTCGTCATTGATATTTGTAGAGATATATGTTATGTTATGCGGTTATGTTACTTTGTATTGTTTCTTATTTTCTTTCTTCTTATGAACTCTATATGTAATTTACCCATAGGCGTCTCTCCTATATAAGAGAGCCTATGATTTATGGAATAAACAACGCACTCATTTCTTCTAACATGGTTTCAGAGCGGCAGTCCTAGACCGGAGCTCGAATACCTAACCCTAATCTTAATCCCCACCCACCGGCCTCTCTCTCTCTCTTCTTCCGCCGTCGGCACCACCTTTCCTGTGCGTCGCCCATCCTGCGTGCCACCCCCCTCCCTCTCCCGTACGCCGCCCCTCTCATCCGTGCGCTTGTGCGCTGATGACATAGCCTTCGCGCACCGCGCACCCAGCAGTTGTGCGGTTGTGCGCTTAGTGTAATGCGCACTGCCACCTATTCGTGAACAGCCCTAAGGCAATGTGCGCCTAGTGCGGCTGTGTGTTCTATCCTGCGCGCGAGTGCACGCCTAGCCCCACGAGCCCGTGCGTCTTCACGTAAGCTTCTATGTCCATGTCTTCATCGTCGACTAGCCCTACTACATGTTGAGATTGGGTGCATGAGTCTACACGTGCGATCCAATCTCTTTATGTTGGTGTAGACGCAATCCAATCAAGTATTCAGCATTAGTCTTCTCAAGCCGATATGTCAGAGAACAAGGTGGATATTCCCTCCACATGCGCCTTTAGAGGTCCAACGCCCATAGTCAAGATGGATGGGTCAAATTATGAACTGTGGGCTATGCAGTTCATGAGTATGATGAAGTCTACCGGTAAGAGACACATTCTTACCGAGGAAGAACCGACTGAGAAGACTGGGGTTAACGCCTCATGGGAGGCGGATGATGTGTATGCCAAAGTATGGCTCTCAGTAGGGCTGTTAGAAATTTCTCAGGTTCGACATTCGCTCAGATTTGGCTTGCTAAAAGTCCAATTCAGATTCGATTCGAAAATAAATGAACAGAACCTGAACACGAGTTTGGGCTCGATTAAATAAACGAACCGAACCTCAAAAACATAGGTTCGCTCAGGTTCAGTTCGTTAAAAGTTCGATTATATATACACATACATACATAAAAGTATATATACAAGGAAAAAATACATTCTATGTTAACATGACGGCATTCACTTATTTTTCCAAACCCATCCAGTCATCCACTCCCTAAGTCCCTATTCCCGAAACCCCACAAAACCCTCCCCTGCAACTGCGGTTTTCCCTTTGAACAGAAACACATGCACAACATTTATTCTTAAACGAACCTTTAACGAGCCGAACCGAACCTTTACGAACCTTACCCGAGCCGAATCGAACCTGATTACAATTTTCATTTTATCGAGATGAACCGAGCCTGAGCCTGAAAGTATGCTAAATGAGCCGAACCAAGCCTGGGCTGGTTTGCTCAGATTCGGCTCGTTTACACCCCTAGCTCTCAGGTACGTTCAGTGTTCACGAAAGTGGCCCGTGCGGCTGCATATGCGGCCGCATATGCGTATGCAGGGCCCTCAGCGCACCGTTTTCCTGAAGCCCCCCATTATGCGCCCTGTGCGCTTATGCGGGCTGCATATGCGGGCTATGCAGCCGCATATGCGGTTTGTGTGGCCGTATACACATTATTTATTTATTTTTATTTTTTTAATTTGTGCCATGTTTTGTTATTTTATTGTGCCATATTTTCCTTACTTTTGTTTGTATGCCAACCAAGCATTCCATGACCATTTAAATCCATCGTCAAAGTAGTTGTACTGCGAGATTGGAGTAAACACGCAGAAGAAGAAAAAGAATAATATACTAATAATTTAGCAAACTAATTTAGTCAACTAATAGTTATTATGAATGCAATATATTATATGTAAAGTTCGGTACTTTTGATGGAGTAGTCATAAATATAACGATAGAAATAAATGACATTATATTCAACAATAGAGGCATTTTGTACGCTAACTTTTTTATTTTGTTGATTGTTGTCAATTATTTTGTGTGCTAACCGTTTTATTTAAGTATTGATATTTGATTGATAGAGATTGTTTTGAACTCTATATGAAAGTTATTTTCTTAGATCTTCTGTTGGACCACATTATACATAAATTTAGTTCTGTTGCAGTCTCTTTTGTATATATTTATTTATTTTTAAACAAAAATTAGGAAACTGCGTAGAACCGCATATATTCCGCATATGCCCTGCATACCGCTTAAGCGTTATTCAGTGACATGTCCGAACGCATACGCATACTGCTTTCCTGGACCTTGGGTACGCTGGCAATAGAGATTTGCCAACGATATACTTCATCAGCCCACAACCAAAGCGATGTAGGATATTCTTGCTGCGACGTATTCACAAGCTAAGAACGAGACAGATTTTACAGCTCCAACATGATATCTTCACCATCAAACATAATGGATGGCTATTATCTCTTTATATACATCCCTACGTGGGATGTTTGAGAAGTTGTATAGCTTTATGCTCTCACGTCTATTCCTGAGTAGCAGAAGACCTACAGGAATGCCACCATCGTAGGTGTATTCCTGGCAGCACTTGATCCAGAATACGAGGCGGCACAGTCTCAGATACCTGACATACTCTACTATTCCTCCTATGAAGGAAGCTTTTCGCAGACTCGGTTGTATAACTGTCCCATCTTCTACTAAAATCAGACATCCTCAGCACTGACAACATCCCGAGGTCGCGGTGGTTCTTCGGTTCCCGTGGACGTGGACCTCAGGAAGGAGAGGTCGTGTTCGCCAACCATGTACTTTCTGTCATCTCCTCGACATACCTGAGGATATATGGTACTCCAAGCATGGGATTCACGGCTTCTGCACGAGTGATTGAACAGATTAAGCCTCTAGCTGCTTCCTCGGTTGGATCAACGCTTTGATGATCTTGTAGCTCGTTTGAGGGGTATTATACCTCTATCTGGTCTTGTGATGTCTTCGTCAGTATCCGAGAGCCATCCAGATGTTGTTGCTTCAGCCTCCTCTAGTACCTCAGGTAGTACTTATGCTTTCACCTAGCAGTTGATCTAATACTATGGAGTGTATCATGGATTCTGGCGCTACACATCATCTGTGTGGAGATCGGGGTCAACTTACAGCCTACAGACAGGTTTCTCCAGGACGCAATGTGGTTATTGCAGATGGAACCCACTCTCCGATTACTGGTCAGGGGAGATTAGCTTAAAGCCTTCTATGCATCTAAAGAATGTGTTGCATGCACCAGATTTCTCTATGAATTTGTTGTCAAATAGCCAGATTACGAAAGATTTACATTGTCAAGCCATTTTTTATCCATCTCTCTTATTTTTCAGGACATCCTTACGGGCAACGTGATTAGTCATGGCCGTGAGCATGGAGGTCTCTATCGCCTAGTTAGCATCCATATATCGGAATCTCTTCTCTACCTGTTGGACCTGTTCGCCATTTATGTGGCACCTGCGCTTTGGTCATCTCCCGATTCAGAAGTTTGTCGTGTTTTGCCCCAGATTTCACCTCACATGTCCTTCCAATGTGAGGCTTGTCAGTTGGGAAAGCATCATTGGTCTACCTTTCCCAGACGTCAGAGTCAGAGTAGTACCTCCAATTTTGAGTTGTTTCATATTGTCATTTGGGGTCCTAGTTGTGTCCCTGATCATCAGGGACACAAGCTTTACCTGGTCGCCGTTGATGATTGTTCTCGTTTGTCGTGGGTATTTTTATTAAAGAATAAATCTGAAGCTGGAAATGTTATCAGAAATTTCATGAATGAAGTCCGTAATGTTTTTTCTGCCTCGGTGAAAATTGTGAGGACTAATAATGCCTTGGAATTTTGTACCAATACTCTCTCTAGTTAATTTTCAACCCAAGGAATTATCCACCAAACAACATGTCCCTATACTTCCCAACATAATGGTGTCGCAGAGAGAAAACATCGTCATTTGCTTGATGTCACTAGGACACTTCTCATATAAAGTCGTGCTCCTCATTCCTTATGGGGTGATGCTGTTCTTACGGCATGCTATCTTATCAATTGCATGCCATCGTCAGTCTTGGGTGAGAAGTTTCCTCCCTCAGTAGTTTTTCCTGAAAAGGAATTGTTCTCAATTACCCCTCGTGTGTTTGGCTCGGTTGCTTTTGTCCACCAGTTATCTCCAGGTATTGACAAGCTCTCTCCTAGAGCTGTCAAATGTGTTTTTGTCGGATACTCCAGGACACAAAAAGGGTGCTGGAGTTACGATCCAGTGAGGAAATATTATGTTAGTGTTGATGTTACATTTTTTTAGTCTATTATGTACTTCTCCCCTTCAGGTGATAAGTTCATATCGTTTGATACTGATGAAGCCATATATATGCCACCACCTCCACCACAATCATCTTCGGCACCACCACCACCTATGCCTACACCGTCCTCCCTTCCAATTCCAGTTCTTGTTCCACCATTACCACATCACTATACCCGTCAGCCTGCATCTGCTTATGGTCATCGCTCATCATCTAGCTCGCATGAGGTATGTCCTGAGAATATTATTTCTAATGATGGATCTAATGGTTTACCTGAGCAGGCTTCGTTACAAGGAACAGATGAGGAGGCTACCGATTTGGATCTACCTATTGCGCTTCGGAAACAGAAGCGTAGTTGTGCTTCATATCCTATAGCATCTGTGGTTTCTTTTGATCGTATGTATGTTGAATTCAGGAACTTTTCTATTGCCCTATTTATTGTGGAAATTCCACGAAATTACCAGGAGGCTTTGAAGGACAGCAGATGACGACTACCTATGGAAGAAGAAATGGTTGCTCTTCAGTCAGGAGGTACCTGGAGTCTTGTTCGTACTCCTATGGGCGTGTCTACAGTTGGCTGTAAATGGGTGTTCACAGTCAAGCAAAATGCAGATGGTAGCATCGATAAATACAAAGCACGCCTGGTTGCACGAAGGTTTACACATACATATGGGGTGGATTATCTTGACACATTCTCGCTTGTTGCTCGTCATTCCACATTACGGATTCTTCTATCTGTAGCAGTTATTCGATATTGGTCATTATTCCAGTTAGATGTCAAGAATGCATTCTTAATGGTGATCTTAAGGAGGAAGTCTACATGCAACAACCACATGGTTTTGATGTTGAAGGGGAGCATTCACAGGTGTGTAGACTTCATAAGGCAATCTATGGCCTTAAGCAGAGTCCTAAAGCTTGCTTCCAAAAGCTTTCAGATCTGTTTGAAAAACAAGGATACAAACGTTCCAATGCATACCATTCCCTCTTTATACAGACAACATCCAGAGGTATGGTTGCAATTATAGTATATGTTGATGATATTCTTATTACATGAGATGATATACAAGGAATCAAGAGGGCAAAAGAAATACTGAGTCGTGAGTTTGTCACTAAGGACCTTGGAGTCCTTAGATATTTTCTGGGATTGGAATTTGCCAGGAATCAACAAGGACTCGTGATGACTCAGAGGAAATATGTCACTGACTTACTGAGTGAAACAAGAATGCTTGAATGTCGGCCTGCCACTACACCTATGGATCCAAGTACGAAACTATATGATGATGATATTGACGACGTAGATAAGAGGAGATACAGAGAACTGGTTGGAAAACTTCTTTATGTTACCATTACCAGACCCGATTATCCTTAGTTGTTAGTCGGGTGAGCCAGTTCATGGAGCAACCACGTCAGGTACATATGGATGCTATACATATGATACTCAATTATCTTAAATCATCTCCATGTGCAGGTCTATTATTTAAGAAAGGCAAGGAGATCACAATCTCAGCATGTGTAGATGCAGATTATGCAGGATGTCTTAAAGATATGACGTCCACCACTGGATTTGTTGTATATGTTGGAGATTTTCTCGTCTCATGGAGAAGCAAGAAGCAAACTGTTGTAGCTAGATCCAGTGCAGAGTCTGAATATAAGGCGATGACCCAGGTTAATACAGAAATGATGTGGGTTAAAGCTGTTCCATTGATCTATATATAGATGTGTCACTTTCTATGGCACTGGAATGTGACAATCAAGCTGCTATAGTTATTGCAAATAATCCAACATTTCATGAACAAACCAAGCACATTGAGATTGATTGTCACTATATACGAGATATGATTCAGAAGGGTGTTATCTCCACATCTCATGTCAGCTCAGGGGACCAGACTGCAGATATTTTCACCAAGGCTCTACTTAGAGGAGCATTCCAGAAGTGCTCGTCCAAGCTGAGCATGATCGACATCTATGCTCCATTCTGAGGGGGAGCGTAGAGATATATGTTAGGTTATGTAGTTATGTTTCTTTGTATTGTTTCTTATTTTCTTTCTTCTTATGAACTCTTTATGTAATTTACACATAGGCGTCTCTCCTATATAATAGAGCATAGGGTTTATGGAATAAACAACGCACTCATTTCTTCCACAATATTTTCTCTTTGATGGGCTCATATAATTATATTGTATTTATATATTTCTTCATCATAGAAAAAACTTAGATTTAGATTGTAAAAACACATAATAATTGTAAAAATTAGGTACTTTTATCCACTCTATTGTATTTGTTTGATATTTTTCTTTATTATATTATTTTTTAACTTATCTTAATAATATATATTCAAAATTAGACTTATATAATAAAACCTTTATATTATATTATTCTTTATATAATATTAATTATATAAGCTCTAAAACATCAATTAACATTTCAAATTCAAAATAAAATGAATCGAATTTGAATCTCCGAAACTCAAAATGAATTGAATCTGAATTCAAGTTTGCAAATTCGTTTAAAATTCGATCCAAGTTCGGATTCGAAACTTTTATAATGAATTGAATCAGAATCTCGGTGGATTCGAAGGTATTCGATTCGACTCGATTAGCACCCTTATATCCCCCCAATACGTCATTCCATTTTCACCGAAAACAGAGACTCATTGCCCTCCATCTAGAACATGTAATTTTAATGGTCTTAGATTTGTTGTAATCGACATGTTCTGGATGGAGGATATAAGAGATTCTGTTTCTGACGAAATTTGAATGACATATTAGAGGGATATAGTTATGAAAATCCATGGTAGTATTTAAAAAAAAATTGATCAAAAATGAATACAAAGTAGATAAGGTTACCTAGTTCATGAAGTAGGCTCCCTTTCCTCATACACACACTTTAAAGGAAAGTTATTTTTTATCCTTTGATTGTTATTCTTAGAAATATGGGATAAGTAGTATGTATTATGGGATTGAAGATATGAGCAAGTGATATATTTTTGAAGGAAAATTTTTAAAGAAAGTAGGTGGTGTATAAATAATTGTTTGAAGAAGGAATGACGACATGACCCGCTTGTCTCCTGTTTCGATGTAATGTGAAAGTGAAGGTTTTTTGAAATCAAAAAGAGACTAAGAAGCATATCAAGAAGGAAAGGCGGTGAGAATGTACTTATTTAGAGATGAACAATCGTGCTTTTTGAACAAAAGTTGCACCTTGAGCTCAAAGGCCGAGGGCATGCATCCCTGGATGTCATTTTAACAATCATTCCCACCATGTCCATAACACTTCATGTGTTAAGGTACCATGATAGGGGAAGCATACAATGGACGTATGCTTTATGTTTACATGGTGGGCTGAATATTCGAATGTCGATTTCGCTGATCTTGCGATATGGTGAGCGGTTGCTCATTCATCGTGAGTGTAAGCTTCCTACTGCCTTATATATGCCGTGAAAAGGGACACCGCATCTCATCACCTTTTGAAATAGTTACTTATTGGATCTTGATGATTTCTTGTGCGCTCTCAAGGTCATGCTTAATACTATCCACTGAGTTTAAGTGGGTCGAGAAAAAGGGGCGAAGAAACTTACAAGGACTCTCTTAGTAATCGCAAGCGAATTGGGACAACCCAGCTCAAAAATCAGATGGTTGCACCTTCCAAATTGTAATCTATAGAAGTACCCTCGGCAACGAACCGGGGCAAACAACATAAAATTTAATGAACACGCGAAAAAATGGAATGTCCATCTACAGATGCTCGGGATTTTTAAAAAAAACTACGAGTAGCGTCCCAGATTCTACTTAAATCCGAAGTGGACATTACTCAGAGACCTAAATCCGCGTACTCGACGCATGTTCACAGCCTAGCATATCACAGGTTACACAAAATATCTCAACTCACGAATCAACCACTCCTACTAACATTAAAAGCTGAAATTCGAAGCACGCAACTAGAATCAGCAAAAGAAAAGTCGCGAAAGGGTGTAGAAATTACCTCGAATCGGGGCAGGAACTGGGAAGCACGTCGATCGGGGGGCACGGATCGTCGGGGACGCGTCTCTGGCGGAAGCCATCCGACGGATCCCACTGATCCATACCTCTGGAGCAGAAAATCTCGAGAAGTCAAAGCATAGGTCAAGTTGAGGAATGAAGACAGGGGAGGGGGGTTTCGCGGCAAACCCACGCGCCGGAGAGTGGAGAACACGCGTGGACGAGGGAAGCGGAACGCTTTCGGGTTTATTTATTTATTTATTTTTGTTGGAGCAGAGGATATGCATGGAAAAAATAATTACAACTTTAATACTAATTAAACAAAAGTTTACATAATTAGTATTTTAGGTATGAATCGATTTGAGGAGACAATCCAAGACGGCTCTTAAGTACTGATTTGGGTGAATAAATTTCACTTATATTCAAGTCATTTTATGCATATATATTCCCTTCTCCTAATGTTATTATTTTAAATAACTTTATAATATAAATTATTAAAAAATGTACATCGTTAAGAATATATATGTGGATACAACTATAGTTATTGATATATATGAAATTGTTGTACTATATTTTAAACATATATATATATATGTTACACAAATAAGAATATAGATATGTATAAAAATGTACTGTATATAGATATCAACATATATAGTTTTTAAAGTTTAAAATAATAAGATTATTTAACTTTTGTTGGATATGGATATTGATATCTAATATAATGAATTTATATGTGTGTGATGTATTACATATATGTTATCTATATAAACATATAATCGAATATAATACATATTGATAGCTAATATAGGGAAATAATATGCATATTTGATTTGTGATTATCAACATCCATGTAAGTATCCTAAAAATAAAAAAGATAAACATATCCACATCTTTCTCAAAAAAAATTCAAATCGATTTTTTTATTTGTATTCATAGTTGTAAAATAAAAATATGCATCAATATCCGCTAAAAATGGATATGATAAAAAATGTATATGGATTATCTAGTTGCATTCGTTATGCTAGTAGCTAATGCATATAAATGAACTTATAGCTACTACTTCGCCCTATGTTTGTATCCAAAAACTTAAAATGATATCATTACTTACAGTTTATATGCAAAAATATTAAAAATTAGTGATGCAAACAGATATTGATACTCCATGTCGGATCCATCATCGTATCCATTATAAAGATTTGACATGTATTCATATTTTTTTAAGCGAATACATATATACATCTCAAATTAATATCCTGCAAATATTTGTATCCCCATTTGCATATTCATTTTCATATATATATATATATATATATATATATATATATATATATATAAGAAAAGGGATCCTACTCCATGGAGTAGGTAACTTACCTACTCTATTTTCTTCTTTTTCAAAATTTTTTTATTTTTTTGAAAAATGCTTCCATAAATTTTCATAACTATATCCCCCTAATATGTCATTCAAATTTCGTCAGAAACAGAGACTCCTACGGTGTCCATCTAGACTATCATTTTTTAACGGTCTCAGATTTGTTGTATTTTTCGCGTTCTGGATGGAGGCCGTAGGAGTCTCTGTTTCTGACGAAATTTGAATGACATATTAGAGGGATATAATTATGAAAATCCATGGAAGCATTTTTCAAAAAAATAAAAAAAATTTGAAAAAAAGAGAGTGGAGTAGGTAAGTTACATACTCCATGGAGTAGGATCCCCTTCCTCTCTCTCTCTCTCTATATATATATATATATATAGAGAGAGAGAGAGAGAGAGGTCGGGGAGGTTGTTCTGTGTAACAGGCAAGTTGGCGGTTACACGGAGCAGTTTCCCCCATTTTTTATTTTTTTTTCCAAAATTTCTTATGTGCATTCATCTATATACCCCCCTACATATCATTCAAATTTCGTGAGAAACAGAGACTCCTAAGCCCTCCATCTAGAACAAGTAATTTTAACGGTCTGAATTTTGTTGTAATCAACCTGTTCCAGATGGAGGGCTTAGGAGTCTCTGTTTGTCACGAAATTTGAGTGACATGTAGGAGGGACATATAGATGAATATACATGAAAAAAAATGAAAATAAAAATAAAAATAGGGGAAACTGCTCCGTGTAACAGCCAAACAGAACAACCACCCTTTTCTCATATATATATATATATATATGTTATTTTAAAATTTATTTTTAAGTATATGCAGCATACCTTTATAATTTCTTTATCCGTTAAATATACATTTGGAACATGGTATTATTTGTATGTGTCAATAGCTATGATTGTATGCGCATCTATATTTATATCCATGTACATATTTTTAATAGTTTATATTGGATAGATATTTAAAATAATAACCTTATGAGAAGGGTATTGATGTAGAATGGATTGGATATTGATGCAACATACATATCTAAATTCGTATTCAAGGTGTCGTTTTTAGCTCTCTCCGCCACGTCTATTTATTTAAGGGATTTTTACTCAACAGAGCCTAAAGACTTCGCAAACTGCCCCCACAACCTTTGAAACCACCAAATTCTCCCATCGACCCCATAAACTTGCTAACCCTTACCCTACAAACCCTATACTTAAGCCCCATCTATCTACCGGTTAAAGTTAACGGATTTCGTTATGTTCTTTTGTATTATACCCATCTATTGATGGGTAATATTTAAAAAATATAGTTGAAATCCTAATCCAAAAAATAATTGGATTGAGTGGAGACTTATCACCATGCCATATATAATTAGTTAACTCGCTCTCCCGGCGGAGTAGGAGGGATTTTACACATACACCACCTCACCCTCCGCGCGGTCATCACCTCCAGTGCTGACACGCCGGCGACAGAGTTCTTCCCCGAACCCCTCGTGAACCTCTCCACCATATCCTTCGGTGTCTCCCCGATCTCCACAAACCCATCTTACCACAACCCATCTCCCACAACAACAACCCCTTCACGTCCTTCGCCTCCCTCACTACACCGGCAAGAACCACTTTGTTCCCCGAGTTGGCGATGGACAATGCGAAAGGTTTCACCTTCATGTCGGCGAGGAGCTCAGTGGTCTCCGACCGCGTACCTTCCTCGGGATTGAAGTTGCAGAGCAATCCACTATGTCTCTCGATCACTTACAGCCTACCTCCGACGATGGCAACCGAAAGAAAGCTCGAGCTGGTAGAGCAGGCGAAGACCTTCGACATGCGACGGGCGGCCTTCCGCTCACCAAAATGGAAGACCTCAACAAAAAGTGGGCCGTCATCAAAGAACTCAGAGACACCACTGACAATGATGACGAAGGGCCCTACGAGGGAGATGAGGGGATCGAGGCATCAAACGGAGGGGAAGGGAGGTGGGTCTAGTGGAGGTGGAGGGGGTCGGAGGAGAATGAGAGATGGGAGGAGGTGAGTGCGTAAAGGAGGGAAGGAGAGGAGGATGAGCGGATGGGGAAGCTTGGGAGGGGACCGCGGGGAGATGGAGCCACGAAGAAGGGGAAAGAGGATCGAGGGGATATGTGTAGGTGGTGGTGGCGGAGGGTATGGGAGTGGAAGAGGAGCGATAGGGGATGGCAACATAGGCGTGGGGAGGAGAGGGCAGTGTGGCGCCACGTGGTGGAGATGTCGGAGGCGGAGAGGAGGTCAACGGCAGGGAGGAGAGAGGGGACAGACTCGACCACGTCGAAGGGGTAGAAGGAGTGGAGAGACTTCGGACATGTCCGTGAGTTGGATTTCGTGTTGGCTTTAGCACCATGTTAAATGCTTTTTCTGAGATATAGTCGTCGGATCTAAAGTATTTAGCAAACATGGAGCATAATAATCCTCTCTACTTTCTTTCTCAAGACAGTCGGATCTACATATATAATTGACCATCGCTCGCAATCATCAAGATTGGCCTTCCCATTGTCTCTCTCGATGTAGGAATGGAAAGCGTTGCAGAGTTTCGAGGCCTTCCAGATCCCTCGTCCTCCATCGATTCAATGACTCCCTCGGATCCCGATTGGTTCGTAGTAGCAGGGCATGGTCTAGAGCAGTTGTAACTCATTCGTCGTAACTCAACCTTTGGAATCCCACCCTCTAACGGAGGATATCACTCGTATACTCCCGCAAATATGTGTAGAAGAATAGGATGAAGGAGGAGAAGGAAGGGGGGGAGAGAGAGAGATGGAAGATCCACCTACTCTTTTTCTTTGGGGTCTGTGGAGTAAGACGGAGTAAATTATATAGTTGAGGGGGGAATTAAGTTGTTTCAAAGATCGTAAAGGTAATTAGTAAAGTTTATAGTATCTGTCAGATAAAAATCCCTTTATTTAATTTAGATTAAATAATAATTATTTTTAAGAAATGGAGGAGGAAAGGCGAAGCGCCTTCAAATTTATTTATTTATTTTTTTATCCACCTTCGCTCACCAATAAATAAATAAATAATATAGTGAGGACAATTGTGTATGGTTTTTTCATACATACCCTTACTTTTCAGATATATTTGGACAGACGTTCCTGTGTTTTTGCGTAGATATCGCTCCGTCCCAAATTTTACCGTGGATTGATGATGCTATCAGAAAAAAATATTAAATACCCTCCAACTTTCAGCCAAAACCATGGACAAATGAGCATTTATTTATTTTCATGTCTCATGAACTTGTTTGAGGATACTGATAGATTTGCCAAAATCATTGTCAAATAAGCCATTATCCGTACCTTGTAAGGGTTGCTCATTCCTTGTTGTGTAATACAGAAATAAAATATGGAATGGAAAGGATATATTTTCGATTTGAAAACAATGGAAGCAGGTGTGGACTTTTAAAAACAAGGGAAGAAAGATGATGAATGAGATGTGTATGATTGTGACTTCTCCCCTATCCCGATCCTAGAATTTCCAAAAAATAACCTCAAAGTTATCACAAGAAGGGATTAATACACCATAATCATGTATAATTTCATGTCTACAAGTTGAACTCTCCATAATCTAGAGATACACAAAGAACCATGAATTGTTCTTAACCATTACATGGTATAACCTTGTGTTAATTAACTTCCGTCCAAATTCTTCGTTGAATTTAACGGAAGTCGTTAAAAGTTGACATCTTCCGCCCTTCCTTGCTCTTCTTTTTCATATCTAAAACATCTAGCCCTCCCTCATTGCCGTTGAGACTACCACCCCTACCTCGGATATTTCAATCTACATCATTCGAATATGTTTCACCAAAAACAACCGAGGCTGAAGTTATTCTCCATTCGAATTTAAAGTCAGCAATACCAATGGTTGGGAGCTCTAATTTTTTTGGAAAAAGATAAGGAGTAATTAAGAAATCTCCGCAAGTTATACAAATTTGATTAAGTTCAGAAGTGGAGTGGGAGGAATAAGGTGATCTTCGTTTTATCTTTCGTCTTGTGATCCTCATCTTAAAATTACAACCCTCTCGTACGTGATGGATTAAATTCTGGTTGTGCTTGATCACACATATGGATTGCAAGCTATGCATTCAATTTTATTATATCCTTTTGACTGCTTGGGCTGATAGAATCTGGAACAGTCTGATACGTACTGAAATCTCATGTTCTTCTGTCATCCCTCCTGCTAGAGGAGGATCTAATGGATACATATACAACTATCACAATCTCGGTAGTGGCTCAGGATATGGAGGTGGTTCAAGTGACCAAGCAAGCAGCTTGAGTTATTGGGGTCCATATTATCGCTAGGGAAGCAGCTTGGCGGATGGTTTTATTGGATGGGTTCTCCTCTATGTGGGAACCTAATCCATATATATGACATTGGTAGTCTTATTTGAAAAAAGAAAAATTAAGTTCTAATTGGAGAAGGAGATCAATTACCTCTTAAGAATAGGAATCATCTTTTCTTAATCATATTGGAAGTAGGAGTCTGTGTTTCTTTAATTTCTCATCTCCATTGAGTATAAATAGAAGGTATGGAGTGCACAACAGGATCATCCCAACACAAGCTCTCCTAGCACAAGAAAGAAATAAGAAAGAGAGGGAGAAGAATGAAGGTCCATGGTTGCTGCAAAGTTTGGATAGAGTAATCTTTTGAGCAATTCTTCCCTACAATTTGATGACGGATTCATCATTTTGGTGATATTTTATGTTTTTTCGTCTCTACTATTCTCTATAGTTTGGTGATTTTTAGCACCATATAGAGGCTCGGCATTTTGTAAGCCCATCACATGAGATTATTTCAGTTATAATGCTTGATTTTGAGTTGCGATCAATCCCGTGGTTTTCCCCTCACATTGAGGGTTTTCCATGTTAAAATTCTCTGTGCACTTGTGATTGCTTTTGTTCTTTCATTTGTAGTTATTCGCTTGCTATTCGGATTGTTCGTGGTTAAACTATCGTTTGATTTACAGTTAATCTGTCAAGCGGTTATTCGATAACGCTTCCGCAATATCCGTGAGATAGATTGTTCCCAACAAAGTGGTATTAGAGCATGTTTAATGGTAGATTACAAGATAGAATTTTGGTTCAAACCGGATGATTAGTCTTAATGGAACTAATTACAATTCGTGGAAGAATGAGATTAATGATCTCTTATATGCGAATGTATGCACCTTTCGGTATTCTTCACACAAAAGCTCGAAGCTAAAATTGATGAGGAATGAGAATTTGAACGTGGACAAGTTTGTGGCTTCATAAGACAGTTTGTTGATGATAATGTCTACAACCACATCCAAAATGAAAACTCCGCTAGAAGCTTGTGGTTGAAGTTGGAAAATCTTTATGCCTCCAAGATGACGGGAAGTAACAAATTGTTTCTTCTCAAAAGATTGGTGAACTTGAGATTGAAGGAGGGCAGTTCTGTGCTAGATTTTCTGAATGAATTCCAAGAATTTACAAGTCAACTGACAAGTAAGGGAATAAAATTTGAAGATGAGATGTTAGGACTATTATTGTTTGCTACTCTACCAAATTCGTAGGAGACTTTCAGAGTCACACTTACTAACTTTGCTATTAATGGTGTTGTTTCATTGGAGGCTGTCAAGTATGGCATTCTCAATGAGGAGATGCGGAGAAAACCCCAAGAAAGCTATTCACAATCGGAGGTTCTTGTCACACAAAATATGGGGAGAAGTAGGATCAAGACCGATATGGATAGAGATAATAGCATGAGAAAGTTCAGATCCAGATATCAGAATATGGAGTGCCACAATTGTAAGAAGAAAGGACACATCAAGATGTATTGCTTCCAATTCAACAGAGATAACAAGAATGGTGGTGACAAAAAAGAGAAAAAGAATGAACTAGTTGCTGCAGGTACACAACATAAGCTCCTCATTGTCTACAATGAGGAGATGATGAATGTCACATAGGATGGTACTTCTTGGCTTGTTGACAGTGGTTATGCTTTACATGTTACATCTCAAAGAGAGTTTTTCTCTTTATATACAACAGGTAATTTTGGTACATTGAAGATGGACAATGGTTCTTTGTCTCTTGTTGTTAGTATTGGAAAATTGTATTAAAGAATACCAATGGAGTAGTGTTGACGCATAAAGATATGAGGCAAGCACCAGATATGCACTTAAATCTCATTTATGCAGGTAAGCTTGATGATGAAAGATATCTCAACACTTTTGGTAGTGGGCAATGGAAGCTACTCGGGGATACTTGGTTGTTGCTTGTGGCAAGAAGTATAGCAACAACCTTTACATTATGAGTGCATCTATTTCTTATGATGTTGCACATGTGACTGGAGATGCAAAATCCAATGAACTGTGGCATTTACAATTGGGTCACATGAGCAAGAAAGGGCTGCAGTATTTGGTGACGAAGAATATGTTGATAGATGTCAAGAAAGAGAAGATAGAGAGATGCACACACTGTTTAAGTGGAAAGCATATGAGGGTCTCCTTCGAGATCCATTCATATTCCAGGAAGACGTAACCATTGGAGCGTGTTCATACAGATGTTTGTGGTCCTTTGAAAGCGAGTTCTCTTAGCGGTGCACTTTATTTTGTTACATTCATTGATGATTTAACCAGTAAAGTTTGGGCCTATACTTAAAGAGGAAGGACCAAGTTCTTGGTGTTTTCAAAAACTTCCATGCGTTAGTTGAGCGACAATATAGAAGAAACTTAAGTACACCGCATTGACAATCGTGGTGAGTATATTAGGTCATTTGATTAGTATTACAAATCTCATGGTATAAGGCACCAGAAGACTCCACACAAGATGCCACAGTTGAATAGCATAACAGAGGGAATGAGCAAGACCTTGATGGAGAGAGTCAGATGTCTCCTTTCTGAAGCTAAGTTACCTAACTCTTTTTGGTGTGAAGCACTTTATATTATTGTTCATGTTATTAATCTATCTCCACATGTTCCTTTGGATGGTGATATTCCTGACAGAGTTTGACATGGAAAAATGTCTCCTACAATCATTTGCGGGCCTTTGGATGCCGCATTTTTGTCCATGTCCCTAAGGATGAAAGGTCCAATTTGGACACAAAGATAAAGCAGTGCATTTACTTAGGTTATGGCCAAGATGAGTTTGTTTACATGTTGTACGATCCAGTTGAGAAGAAGCCGGTGAGGAGTAGAGATGTGGTCTTCTCTGAAGATCAAATTATTGAGGACATACAGAAGGCAACTAAGGACTCTGCTTCGAGCAGTCTTGAACCGGAGGATGATGATCCAATTTTAATGCAGAGTGCTCCACATGAGGAGTCAAATGATGTTGATGAGCATGTGTCATATGCAAGAGATGAGGAGGATGTGTTGTATATCTCTACTCATGATGATGATGATGCAGATGATAGTGATGATGGGCAGGATGATGAGAGTTCTTCTTCTTCCGAAGTTCTCCCACCACAGAGACATGTGAGGGAGAGGCGATCCTCAACCAGATATCGTGCACGGGATATGTTTTGCTGACAAATAATGGCGTGCTTGAATGTTATGAAGAAGCCTTACAATATGCGAACAAGGAGAAATGGGCAGAAGCTATGAAAGAAGAGATGGGGTCCCTTATGATAACCACATATTTGATCTTGTGAAGTTGCCAAAAGAAAAGCGTGCATTGAGAAACATTTGGATTTATAGAGTGAAACATGACGAATACTCTATAAACCCATGGCATAAAGGTAGGTTGGTTGGTTTTTACTAAAGATGAGAGTTGACTTCGAGGAGATCTTTCTCCTATTGTGAAGATGTCTTCTATCAGGGTGGTTCTCATCTTAGAAACTAGCCTCGACCAGGAGGTTGAACAAATAGATGTGAAGACAACCTTCCTCCATGGTAATTTTGAGGAGGAAATCTACATGTTGCAACCTGAGGGCTTTACAATCAAAGGCAAGGAAGACTATATTTGCATATCTAAGAAAAGTCTACATGGCTTAAAGCAAGCACCCAGACAGTGGTATACCGGGGAGCACGATTACTCCAGGACCACTTCAGAACATTGTGTCTTTGTGAAGAAATTCTCAGGTAATGATTTGATCATTTTATTTCTTTATGTTGATGACATGCTGATTGTAGACAACAATGGAGGGAGAATTTCTGGCTTGAAGAAGGAGTTGAGCAAGTATTTTGCTATGAAGGACTTGGGACATGCAAGTCAGATACTGGACATGAAGATCACTCGAGACAGGGGAGCATGGAAACTTCAGCTTTCTCAAAAGAAGTATATTGAGAATGTACTTCAAAGATTCTTAATGGATAAGTCCAAGCCTTCTTGCATACCTTTGGGAGCACATTTCAAACTAATCTCCAGGAATGTCCAAAGACAAATGAAGAGAAGAAAGATATGGAGAAGATTCCCTATGCATCTGTCACAGGTAGTTTTATGTTTGCCATGGTTTGTACGAGATATGACATTACTCATGCAGTTCGAGTTGTTACTAGATTCATCTCAAATCCAGGGGAACAACATTGGGAAACAATCTTTTGAGATATCTTTGAGGTAATAGCAGTTACTCTCTTTGCTTTGGAGCAGATAAGCCTATACTTTTTAGCTATATAGATGTAGACGTGGCAGGTGACATACGAAGATCCATAACTGGATACTTGATGTCCTTTGCAAGTGGCTAAGTTTCTTGGCAGTCCAAGTCTCAAAAGTGTCTGGCGCTATCACCTATAGAGGCTGACTTCATTGCAACTATAAAGGCATGGAAGGAATTATTATGGATGAAGAAGTTCACTCATGAATTTGGTTTTCGTCTGGACAAGTACATGTTATTATGTAATAGTCAGAGTGCTATTCACCTTGGAAAGAACTCTATATTTCATGCACGATCGAAGCACATCGATGTTAGATATCATTTCATGCGTGATGTGTTAGAATTAAAGCAGTTTTTATTTGATAAGATCCACACAGATGACAACGGTGTTGATATGATGATGAGGACTTTGCTGCTGAAAGTTCAAGAGATGTTGTTCCCTCACAACTGTGGACCAGTTCCCACATCGTCGGTGAAGAGGAGATTTATTAGATGGGTTCCCTTCCTTGTGGGAACTTAATCCATATATAGGACATTGATAGTCCTATTTGGAAAAGGAAAAATCAATTTCTAATTGAAGAAGGAGATCAATTACCTTTTAAGAATATCAATCATATTTTCATATTCCTATTGGAAGTAGGAGCCATGTTTCCTTATTTTCGCATCTCCATGGAGTATAAATAGAGGGTATGAGGTACACACGAGGATCATCCCAACACAAGCTCTCCTAATACAAGAAAGAAATAAGAAAGAGAGGGGAAAGAAAGAAGTTCCGTGGTTGTCGCGAAGTTTGGAGAGAGTAGTCCTTGAAGCAGTTCTTCTCTAACATTCTTTTCTACAGTTTGGCAATGGATTCATCGTTTTGGTGATATTTCTCATCTTTACTATTCTTCATTCTTTGGTGATTTGTAGCACCGTATAGAGTGTCAGCATTTTGTAAGGCTTTCAAGGGAGATTATTTCGGTTATAGTGCTTGGTTTTGGGTTGCGATCAACCCCGTGGTTTTTCCCCTCACATTGAAGGTTTTCCACGTTAAATTCCATGTGCACTTGTGATTGCTTTTATTCTTGCATTTGTAGTTATTTGCTTGTTATTTGGATTGTTCGTAATTCTTCTACCATTTGATTTACAGTTAATCCATCAAGTGATTGTTTTGATAACACTTCTGCAGTATCCGTGAGATTGATTGTTGTCAACAAGTTTGAGCGATGGGGGTGATTCAGATGACATGGAACCGATGGAGGCATTGCACTTCCTATGTGTGTACATGTATAATTTATGATTATGGAGAGTTTAGCGTGTAAATATGAAATAATTATATTGGTTATGCGGGTAAAAATTCCATACAAGATTGAGCTAACGAGAAAAGGGAAAAGAGAGCATTAATATTTAAAGAATTCGAAGTCAAATGAAACAGATCAAGAACATTTAATACAATCCCGATGGAAGATTTATTCAAAATTATAAAGTAACTAAAATGATTATTCAAATTTCAAGTACTAGGAATCATTATACAAAGTCCTTGTTGACTCGTAAAGGTTGTGTTGTGCTTCAAAGTTTTGTTATGTGATTGGTAAATGACGTGACGTCTCTTTTTATCATTGAATGACCCTAGCCTACTATAGATGTCGAGTCGAAAGGGGTCTCTGACTTCCATTTCTATCTATTTATAGGGATTGAAAAATCCTCCTATTGATATGCCTTAAATTCTAACCATATGATCCAAGTTGAAGAACTATCTGATTCCCCCTCCCCCTAACATGACCATCGTACCCTACCGGCCTGAAAATTTTTTTATATGGGTATAGAGATCTATTTTCTACGTGAGTAGTGAAGGAAGTAAATAAAAATTTTATTTACTACGCATCATGGAAATGCGGAATAATTAGTAAACTTTTTGTGAAAATAATGTGGATTCATCGTAGCACAACAACTTATGCATTCAGAAATCACAAAATTTCAAGAAAATAATTTTCAAAGTGATTTCTAATATTCACAATGAATAAGATACAGATCATCGTTACCTTTTAAGCGTGAGTTTCTGAAATAAGAAATCTCCTGAATAATGTATGATTTGTATAGTCTCTCTCGTGGGAACGGAGATGAATCGCATTGCTTCCTACGAACATGGACGTCGACCATGTAACAAGAAGAGGTGTGTGAGAGATGGAGACTCTCAAGACTCTTCTATATCTCAAGAGGTACGAAATTTCTAAGAGACTTTGCTCTCTAAAATTATGTTGCAAAAGAGAGGGCCTTGCTCTCTTTTTATATTTACACCACATGTATATATGTGTTGTAGTCCCTTGGATTTTAAATCAAGGGCTTAGGACAAGTCCTAATTCAATAAGGATTATCTCCTTTTATTTACAATTAATATTAACTAATTAACAATAAATAAACAAAAACTTAGCTTAACTAAAATTAGTTAAGGTCATTGTCTTTCATCTATCAATTGATTAAGTTGACAATCCCATTATCAAATTGGAGAAGCATATAATTAATCATCAAAGATTACAAATCATATTCATGAGTTCAAAATTAAATGTAAATCTAAATTACATCTATAAAATTAATGTAAATCAAATTCATACAATCTCATACCTTAGAAATAATATGTAAATCATATTTACATAAATATTTATATGGATCATATCCATATGAATATTAATTATTGTGAATCACTGTTTACACTACTAAATAATATATATTTGTGAATCTTATTCACAAAATTATTGTTATGTAATAATAACTATTATTATTATTATATTGGCATCAGTAGGTATGAGTCCAAATCCATCAGGACTCGTGTATCATGAGATACAAATGCAGATACTTCGAGATAATGTCGGAGATGTCATATTATCCATGTATACTAACTTGATATATGGATATCAATCCAATTTCAGGTTATACAATTTTAGCAAAAGATTGTCACCTACGAATGTTGAGCTTGAGGTGTAACATTTTACACTCCCAACGTGCTCAATGAAATGCATCACTCTCCATGAGATGAAGAAAGTGTCGGTGGGCTGAATCTAGCTTCCTTGACATTTCTAATCATAATCCAAACCATTTGTAGCTAAGAAATGAGCTAAAGGAGCTTATATAATCATTTCATTTTCTAACATTTGGACATTGAAATTGGAATCGGAAATTAGACTCAACTGAATGCGATTTAATCCAATTAAATCATAAATCGTCTAGTTAAATGGAAGCGCTAAAATCCATCATGTTTCATCACTCACTACGAATGGAAATGTCATGGTAGTTGATCCATTACAACGGATGTAACCCTAAGTATTCCCAATATTCATTCATCCTTCATACCGGAAGACTTTGCTAAATCCAAAGTTTAAACCTTGATTTGACAGTATTCTTCGGAATATACCAATAGATTTCTCATTTGATAATTGTACAAGAATATTAATCAACACTTTCCAAAATCATGTATTAATATCTCGAATTCATGTCCCTTTCATGAAAAAGATGACCATGAATGGAATTCATTTTAACCCAAAATATCTTATGAGTGAGATATGTCTCTCGTTTCGTCAACTATGAATATGTATGATTCCTTGAGATCATACATCTTATATGACTTCATAGGCACATAAACGTGCCAGTATATGGACCTTGGTAAGGTCACCAACCTATTGGTATTTCAAATGTGTATAATCATATATTATAGATGCATATTTTTCTCAGGTCAAAGGATGTGTACCTGATCGTGATATTTATGATTCAGGTCCTAGTTTATCTCGATCTCATCAAGTCAACTCTTTGACTTGATTATTCTAACACTTATGAATCTCCATTCTTATGCAGAGGACCTACATCAAGAAGTCGGTTGGAAATCACTCTTTAGAGAAAGATTGCCATCTCTTTCTTAGACTGGAGGTCTATATTGAATATCACATGTTTGAAGTCAGTTGTGTCCTCTCGGTTGCATCGTAATCAACATGACCATGGTACATAACCGTAATTGTACAAAGGGACCTTAATAGTAAATTGCATTTACATTCATTCATTTCATTTCAGATAAACATGATAAAATCGAAGGATATGGTTAGATCCTCAAGCGCATCACGGAAGCGTGTGCGTCGTATCGAATACGACAAGGAGCGACTAGTCGGACTAGTTGCTCGATGCAACGGAATTTAAAATTTTTTATGTGACGAAACCACATGATCCAAGAACACTTCTCGGATCGTTTCGTTTAAACCACAAACAAGCATTAGGGTTACCTCTTGAAGCGTGGTTGCGATCGAGTCTCTAAACGAAGAGACCTCCTGTCTCAAGTCCGATCCGACGGAGGAGACGCTTGCGAGCGCGGGGATGAACTGAGTGCTTCTCGAAATCCATGTTGATGATCCAAGCGGCGGATCTCCTGATCTCGACACACGAGATCCGTCATCTTCTTCACGAGCAAAGCGCACCGAAGGAGACGGAGATCCACGAGCAGACGATCGGGCAGCATAACGACGATGCTGCGGCGATGGAGAACCTCTCCATAGCATCCATGATGGACGGCCATGAGAGGGAGAGAAAGAGAGAGAGAGAGACTTGTTGTCTCACTTATGTGTAAAGAAGAGCAATGGGGTGCCTCTCCTTTTATAGGATTTTGGGATCCATGGATCTCAATCTATGTGTCAACACAAATTCAATGGTCTACATTAATTTGTGTTTCTTTCAATGGTCATGATTTGTTGCTAAAAACACAACAATTAATTTAATAAAAAAAATCAAATATATAATAAATATAATTTGATTTTATATTAAATCAATATCCATTAGAGAAATAGGAAAGGAGGCAAGCCTCCTTCCATAAGGAGGGTGGACGGCCACCACATTCCTTATGGAATTGTGGCCGTCCCCTCTCCTCATTAGGAAGGGAGCTTCCTTTTTCCTATTACATGAGATTACATTATCTCATGATTCTCTCCAATATTTGCAACAACTTTTATTGAAAATTATTTCACAAAAATAAATCCAATTTATTTTGTGAACATTGCAATCATGCCATTGGAAATTTGTGAATCACATTCACAACCCAAAACAAAATGTAAATTACATTTTCAATTCAATGTCCAATGTGAATCCAATTCACATTAACATTTAATTAACAAATGTAAATTACAAATAGCTCTCTCTTATATATTATAAATCACATTTATAATATATATGACTAATACGGATATTGCTATCCACATTATTCATATCCATAATAATTAAATCACATTTAATCATCTTGGATCTCTATTCTCTTGTTCTCAAATAACATGAATCATATTCACATTATTTACATCTTTGATAATCAAATCATATTTAATTATCTAAGACAACTCTTTATATAATACGAATCAAATTCATATTACTCATGATAATTAAATCACATTTAATTATCCATTTTCTCAATGCCCGTATATATATATATATATATATCAACAATCCTTCAAGGATAATGCGCTTTCTCCGCAGATACTTGGAGATAAGGACAGGGCGATTGTATTGTTCCACGTATAGTGACTTGGATATTGAGATCACATCTCAAATCCAGATCTCGGGCCTCCCATAGATGCTTGATTAAATCAAGACCGTAAATCTAATCTTCTCATTGGATCTAAATCACATTCAGATCAATGTCCAATATTTGGACTAAGATTAGGTTACTTCTCTACTGAGAGGAGTCACTAAAATCCAGACCCGTTTCATCACTCCCTAGGAATGGAAGCGTCATGGTTTTACAATCGTTTATGATCACATCACCCTTAGGTATTCCCAATACCTGTACATCCTGCATACTGGAAGACTCAGAGTAAACCCGAAGTATTAGATCATCTTTACACTGTCTACTTCATGGTTTTATCAGTAAGTTTCTCATTCGATCATTGGGAGTCGGTATCGATCAAATACTTTCCAAAAGCATATATCATACCTAGGTCTTGATCATATACTTTCCAAAAGTATATATCAAACCAACAAATTCAGTCAAGCTTCCAAAGCGAGACGACCGTGCGCACGGAATTTGATTCTTCCCAATATCTCATGAGTGAGCTCATGTCTTCCGGTTCAGTAACTGAACCTGTATGATCCCTTTGAGAGATCGTATTACTCATATGCCCTTACATGAACACCAGCGCGCCGGGGTATAGACCTTGATTAGGTCATCAACCTATTGGTCTGCCAAATGTACATACTCAGACATATAGTAACACATCTGTCTCCGGTCAGAGGATGTGTGCCTATATCATGACAGCATATGATATAGGACTTTGGTTATCTCGATCTCGTTAAGCCAACTCTTTGACCTAACTCATCTGACACCTTCGAATCTCTATTCCTATGTAGAGGACCTGCATCAAGAGGTCGGTCAGATATCAGCCTAACTGAGATAGGATTGCCATCTCCTACTCATGCCAGAGATCATCTCTTAACAATCATTTGACAGTGCTTGATGAGTCCTCAATCTAACTCATTAGATATTCATCTAAGAGCCAGCCTCTATGATTCAATAATTGAATCAACAGCTGTATGATCATTAAGATGGCCATGGTACATAACCCTAATTGTACTAAGGGACCTATTATGCAAATTATGTATTCTTCATTTCAGATTAAGGAGTGAATTGCAATAACATTTATCGCATAATGGCTCGTCGTGGGCTCACATTTCCAACAATCTCCCACTAGCCCAAAGAGCCATTAATGGGCTAATCATTTAAACCCACACTCATGTGACAATCATAGGCTATTTAGAAAATAGCTAGGTAAGCTGATCAGTCACTCTGTTCCAAGAGACTACGCCAAGTCCTTTTACGACACTTGCATATCCCCAGTAACAGTGCTCGCATCCAATGCGAATGTTGCATATTATGCAACCAATACTCAATTTTGTCATAGTGTCCTTGACACTTTAGCTCGATTAATTATTATAACCATTATTTCCATAATCCTTATTAGAATACCTTCATTCCCGGAGATCTCTGTCTCCTAAGGAATCTAAAGTTAAGATCCTTATAGATCACTATCTACAAGGTCTTAAACTTTTGAAGATAAGACTTTGAGATCACTATCTCTAAGTTTCATCATCTTTGAAGATATTGTTATTACTGCAACTAAGTGTTTTATTTCCAGAGTAGGATTAGTAACAGATTACTACTCCCACTGCATGGCAGACATCTGGCTCTTTTGCACATCTAGCATACACTCAGCTTCTCGTAACTGATGCATAAGTGCAAGCAGTCCTAGCATTCACTTCCTCGACTCTTTGAGGTGCTATCCCTTTAGATAGGTTAGTACCACATCTTAAGGGAAGGAAACCTTTCTTGGAATTTTCCAGAAAATGGAATAAGTCCAAGGTGTACTACTAATGTGTTGGTCCCAATACCCTCTTCTCTTTGCTTCTGAATGATTTCAGAATTAAGATCTAAGAGGTATTCTTGAGATCATATCTCAAGGTGTGAAACAACCAAATTATAAAACACTTATTATTATTATCCTTATATCATTCCAAATGATTAGAACAATATCTACATTTAGCACGATGAACACATTTGCACTCCCACTAAGCTTCACATGGTTCATCAAGATTCTATCTGAAATCATAACATTTATAATTTCATCAAATCTTATATTCCAACTACAAGAAGCTTATTTGAGTCCAAAGATGGAGTTCTTTAGCTTGTACATCTTGCTTTCCTCAACCATGAAGCCCTGCAGCTACTTTATATGGATATCCTCAGAGAGGAATTCATAGAGGAATGCAATCCTGACTCACATCATGAAGATGTCATAGTCAAGTTGTGTAGCTATAGTTAGTAATATTCTGATGGGTTAAAGCAAGGTCACTGGAGAGCAAGTCTCATCGCAAGCGATGTCTTCTCTTCAGTTTGCAGCTCATGGGTACGAACCATGCATTGAAGGTCTCTACCTTTTCATCAGGTTCCCTCTCTCTTGAAGATCCATTTACACCTTAATGGGTCTTACCCATATAGGTGGATCCTCGAGGGTCCATATACAACACTTATACATGAAGTCTACATTAGACTTTTATTGCTAACATCCATGTTTCCATGTCATGATCCTCAGGAGCTTCATCACATGAAGTCAAATCTTTGTCAGATTCAACTGACACATGGAACCCATCATCAAACTTATTTGAAGGGGTATTAGTGTTTCATCTTTAATTGTCTTTTAGTTTCCGATTCTAGGAGTCTCATTATCATCTCAGGATTAAATGAGTTCCTTTACTTCATTTTCATCTTGATTCTTAAGAGAGTCATCCTCTAAGAATCATATTCTCAAAGATGAGATCTTTTAAGAATCTCAAGGTCATAAAGTAGGTATCCAATACCATCCTTTAATTTCCCAATGAAGTAGCACTCTCTAGTGCTAGATTCCAACTTAATCACATGGAACCTTTATTAAGGATATATATAATGTAGTCTCTACCACATATATATATGCTTGGAAACTAAGAGATAATTATGCTAAGATTAATCATTGATCAAATCATGTCACACATGATCAATTGTATCTCCCTACAACTCTATTGAGTTAAGGTCCATTAGGAGGATTGAGATAGGAATGATATTCATATCTCCATAAGGTATTTCTTGAATTCATCTAATACGTACAAGCTACCTTGGTTAGATCAAATTCATTTCATCTTCCTTCAAAATTTGGTTCTAAACCAAAATTGTGAAATCTTTGAATATTTCAAAGGTTTCTTAGGTGAAGAGAAGAAATTTCATATCATATATAATCATCAATAGATATCATATATCCATAATGTTTACTATGATATAGATGATTCACATACATCAATGTGTATGAGATCACGAATACCTTGACATTTTACACCATTCCCAAGGGAGGGTGTATTGAACATATCTACTTTTGAATACAATATTCACAAGTATGTAAGATTTGAACCTTTAGACAATCTAAAGTTTCATCTCTTATTAGTCTATTGATCACATCAATAGACATATGTCCAAAACATGATGCTAGATCATTATCAAATGATCTTCATCCTCCTATTGATCTTTAATGGTTTATTTTTCAGCATTAGAAATCTTAATGAACCATTCATTAATTTTCTAATTTAGTAGAGCATAAGATTTTAGATCACTTATCTGAAATATCTCCATCATAACTCTTTATGATAGATTTATCACAGAATTCATGTTTATTTCCAACATTTGGAAATAAATAATGAGTGTAATCTAATATCTAGGTCATAGAGACATTCTCTAAGATTAAGGACTTCCACTGAAAATATGAAGCATATTCATCAGGTGGAAATTTTGCAACAATTGCATCAATTCCAACTTAGATGACCATTAAACCTTAAGATCAGATTTCTAATATTCCAATGCACATGCAACCAATTGCAGGTGTCATTAGAAGATTGAGATACAATTATTAGACTTTGTCTTATCAAATAAGTAAGTCAGTTTCAATGATTATATGTAGATTATTTTGATGCTCCATCCGAGTCCTTCTCTAAGGATTCTAGATAGACTTGATAGTCATACTATCAACACATCAACTTATTGCAGTATTGGCATTCATCCAACTCTTCGGATGTCATATGGAAGTCACAGAAGTCCAGTCAACTCTTTGACTTTCCTTCTTTCTTGGGTCCAACCCGTGCTTCCATTGAGCTCCCTTTATCTATAAGCAACCATTGCTCAAGACAGAGGATCTCTTATTTTAAATTCAAAAGAATTCAAAGTAAGAGTTTTTCAACATTTATACATGCTTCATTAAATTCATACAATTTGAATATTATGAAGCTTCATGAATAACTAGAGTATAAACAGTAGAATGATGACACTCATCATCTACATCCATTTAAACTCTTAAAACCATTGGTTCAGGTAGGTATCCAAACATTTTGAATACATCATCTCCTATAGATCTACCATTCTGCATGATGCAGAGAATCACGTCACTCATGATTAAATGTCAAGAGCACATATGCATGCCAGAATGTCTTCATTGATTTTATAAGGATTATTTGACAATTGCGATCATCATCGACATGTTACTTCCAAAGTACATCCGATGAGATCAAGACTATAGAGACATACAAATCCTAGGGTTGTAGTCCTATTATCTATTTAATTGTCATTCCTCATTAGTATGAGGAGACTTGCATATTGCAACCACATACATTATGTGTTCAATTGCAAGTACAATATCTGGATCATGAGTCCAATCCAAGATATTTCACTGGTTACTATTGAGTATATCATTGAGTGGGTTTTAATGAAGGATTATCTGAAATAAGAAATTTGCATAGATGTATGTATTTATATATACATATTTTACTTTGATTTAGGAATTTTTATATCAAAGTTGTCTTGCCTTGTCAACACTGAAAGTTCATTCCCTTAATCACTTTCAATGTAAGAGATATACTTACCATTATATCTCAAGCAAGATCTGGGATCTCCTTCCTTATCTTTGTTGTATTCCAATAATATGAGAACCTACAACTCGGATAAAAAGAAGCGGGAACACATTCCGCCTTACAAGTCCAACTTGCATCTCCCAATTCGGTCTTTAACACCCGGGCCCACCACCCCTAAGGCGATGTTGACCCGTCATTAATTGAACCAACCGTCAACAGGAATACAACTCGCTATGCGCATTCCAATATCGCCCCAATAATATGAGGACCCGATATTGGGGTCACTACGCATACGTCCTTACTCTTTCGAGAAGCAAAGAGCCCGATCCAGATGCGCTTGCACACAGGAGCTGTCACTTCGGACAGGCGTCTCCTACATGCAATCCCTGACGACGAAACTCTTTGCCTTGACGGGAGACCATGGATGTCACTTATGTGATCCTCCCACCTCATATTCAAATTTTAATTAATTATAGTGAATCACATTCACATAATTAATTCTTCCAAGGGAATTATTAGCTCTAATCATATTAGAGTATTTCAATTGGACATAATCAATTTAATCATATTAAATTAATTATCAATCCAATTCAATCAATCAAACTTGATTATTTTACTTAAATATATATATATATATATATATGATAATATCTCAAAATACGTATTAATTCGAATTTTAATAATTAGAAAAATACATCTTAATCCCTCGGACATTATCCCGGCCCTACCCGTTGTCATGGCCAGTACCGACGAGAGTGGGACGGACCACATACGTTGCAACCCGTAACCCCAATGCTCTCCGACTAGGCACCATATCCGCCTCGGGAAAGGATAATGCCAAATTGATTAATTTGTACTCGAGATGATCATCAGTTCTTCAACCGAAATTGTACCATATAGTAATAATCAAAACATTTTTGATTATAAGGAAATTTGCTAGACAAATTCCCAAATCCTATTCAAGCATTGAGTTTGAAAGATTGTGGTTTCCAATTATGATTTAGATCACATCTTAATCAATTAATTGGTTGGGGCCAAGTCAATTAGGCAAATAATCATGTTCCAATATTTCACAAATATTTTTAAAGATTATTTCACGAAATTAACAATTAATTTCACTAATTGACAATCAGATGGTTCTAGATTAGGAATGTAATTTCAGCAGTGACCCCTACTTACAAAAATTAGCATATCTCAATCATATTAAATCCAAATTAGACAAAACCAATTTTCATAGATTGCTAATTTGATTTAGGACAGAACTCAAGTGATGTTTCACGCATTTCGATGCAAGTCTAAACAGTAATTAACATTTTAATCACGTTCAGATCTACAGTTTCCGCAACAGTGCATACATGTTCAATAAAATAACCATATCTTGAGCATACGAAATCCGATTTACGCAAACTCAGATCCTATGGTTTTCTTATTTAATGCGGAACAAAATCCAAGTATTAAATTCATGTTTAAACAATTTAAACAGCGCCGAATTTATTTACTAAACAGATCTGCGAAATCAAATGCGATAAAAACTTTCGCGACCTTAACGAACCCAAGTCGTCCTCGATTTTCGAATCATATTCGAAACCATCGACCTAAGGCTCTAATACCACTTGAAGGATATGATTAGATCTTCAAGCGCATCACGGAAGCGTGTGCGTCGTATCGAATACGACAAGGAGCGACTAGTCGGACTAGTTGCTCGATGCAGCGGAATTTAAATTTTTTTATGTGACGAAACCACATGATCCAAGAATACTTCTCGGATCGTTTCGTTTAAACCACAAACAAGCATTAGGGTTACCTCTTGAAGCGTGGTTGCGATCAAGTCTCTAAACGAAGAGACCTCCTGTCTCAAGTCCGATCCGACGGAGGAGACGCTTGCGAGCGCGGTGATGAACCACGTGCTTCTCGCAATCCATGTTGATGATCCAAGCGGCAGATCTCCTGATCTCGACACACGAGATACGTCATCTTCTTCACGAGCGAAGCGCACCGAAGGAGACGGAGATTCACAAGCAGACGATCGTGCAGCATAACGACGATGCTGCGGCGATGGAGAACCTCTCCATAGCATCCATGGTGGACGGCCATGAGAGGGAGAGAAAGAGAAAGAAAGAGAGAGACACTTGTTGTCTCACTTATGTGTAAAGAAGAGCAATGGGGTGCCTCTCCTTTTATAGGGTTTTGGATCCATGGATCTCAATCCATGTGTCAACACAAATCCAATGGTCTACATTAATTTGTGTTTCTTTCAATGGTCATGATTTGTTCCTAAAAATACAACAATTAATTTAATAAAAAAATAAAATATATAATAAATATAATTTGATTTTATATTAAATCAATATCCATTAGAGAAGTAGGAAAGGAGGCAAGCCTCCTTCCATAAGGAGGGTGGACGGCCACCACATTCCTTATGGAATTGTGGTCGTCCCCTCTCCTCATTAGGAAGGAAGCTTCCTTTTTCCTATTACATGAGATTACATTATCTCATGATTCTCTCCAATATTTGCAACAACTTTTATTGCAAATTATTTCACAAAAATAAATCCAATTTATTTTGTGAACATTGCAATCATGCCATTGGAAATTTGTGAATCACATTCACAACCCAAAACAAAATGTAAATTACATTTTCAATTCAATGTCCAATGTGAATCCAATTCACATTAACATTTAATTAACAAATGTAAATTACAAATAGCTCTCTCTTATATATTATAAATCACATTTATAATATATATGACTAATACTGATATTGCTATCCACATTATTCATATCCATGATAATTAAATCACATTTAATCATCTTGGATCTCTATTCTCTTGTTCTCAAATAACATGAATCATATTCACATTATTTACATCTTTGATAATCAAATCATATTTAATTATCTAAGACAACTCTTTATATAATATGAATCAAATTCATATTACTCATGATAATTAAATCACATTTAATTATCCATTTTCTCAATGCTCGGATATATATATATATCAATAATAGAATTATCCATGAACTCCTTCAAGGATAATGCGCTTTCTCCGCAGATACTTGGAGATAAGGACAGGGCGATTGTATTGTTCCACGTATAGTGACTTGGATATTGAGATCACATCTCAAATCCAGATCTCGGGCCTCCCATAGATGCTTGATTAAATCAAGATCGTAAATCTAATCTTCTCATTGGATCTGAATCACATTCAGATCAATGTCCAATATTTGGACTAAGATTAGGTTACTTCTCTACTGAGAGGAGTCACTAAAATCCAGACCCGTTTCATCACTCCCTAGGAATGGAAGCGTCATGGTTATACAATCATTTATTATCACATCACCCTCAGGTATTCCCAATACCTGTACATCCTGCATACTGGAAGACTCAGAGTAAACCAGAAGTATTAGATCATCTTTACACTGTCTACTTCATGGTTTTATCAGTAAGTTTCTCATTCGATCATTGGGAGTCGGTATCGATCATATACTTTCCAAAAGCATATATCATACCTAGGTCTTGATCATATACTTTCCAAAAGTATATATCAAACCAACAAATTCAGTCAAGCTTCCAAAGAGAGACGACCGTGCGCACGGAATTTGATTCTTCCCAATATCTCATGAGTGAGCTCATGTCTTCCGGTTCAGTAACTGAACCTGTATGATCCCTTTGAGAGATCGTATTACTCATATGCCCTTACATGCACACCAGCGCGCCGGTGTATAGACCTTGATTAGGTCATCAACCTATTGGTCTGCCAAATGTACATACTCAGACATATAGTAACACATCTGTCTCCGGTCAGAGGATGTGTGCCTATATCATGACAGCAGGATGTGTGCCTATATCATGACAGCATATGATATAGGACTTTGGTTATCTCGATCTCGTTAAGCCAACTCTTTGACCTAACTCATCTGACACCTTCGAATCTCTATTCCTATGTAGAGGACCTGTATCAAGAGGTCGGTCAGATATCATCATAACTGAGATAGGATTGCCATCTCCTACTCAGGCCAGAGATCATCTCTTAACAATCATTTGACGGTGCTTGATGAGTCCTCAATCTAACTCATTAGATATTCATCTAAGCGCCAGCCTCTATGATTCAATAATTGAATCAACAGCTGTATGATCATTAAGATGGCCATGGTACATAACCCTAATTGTACTAAGGGACCTATTATGCAAATTATGTATTCTTCATTTCAGAATAAGGAGTGAATTGCAATAACATTTATCGCATAGTGGCTCGCCGTGGGCTCGCATTTCCAACAAAAATGATGACTTTTATTGTATTAATGAGTTGCCGAGGGCTTACAAGTCCAAGAAATAGTACATATCTCCCTAGGACCAGTGCTCTCCTATCCTAAGTATTCTTATTTTTCCACATAATGAAATTTGATCATCGCCACCCAATGACGTAATCCCATTACGGGTTAACCGTGTAAATTTATGCGTCTTCATGTCTGCATGATTGATCGTGTTTGCGAGTACCTCTGCGATTCACAACACCTCTTTTCTTGCCCTAGATAAGGTAGAAGTAGTGTGTATGTTCGGGCATGACTAGTCTTTATCAGCCCCGACGGTGAATATTGACTATTTCACTTCATAGATCTTTGACTTGTAAATTATCTAGAAATTTATCTACGTTCCTTCTTCTCAAGGGTTCATAGTCTTCTTGGATTGAGATCTACATAGGCCTAACTTGAAAGGATACTCGAACAGAACACAAGTTGAGCAACATTGATTCACGTCAATTTTATTCTCAATCTACAATTATTACATAACCAAAATTTGGATAAGTTCTTTCTTAAGATAATCAAACATCCTCCTAATTTTTATAGAGCTAAATATATGATCTAGTGTCAGGTTACCAATCAAGTTAACTTAGATTTTTCGATAGTGATATACCCAAAGCATCTCAAGAAATGTTAATAGATACAACCTCCTGACTAACATTGAATGAAATATTTGAATACAAAATTCCACTAACATCAATGAACAACAAAACAAATCAAATCTCTTATTAATATGTATCAAAGATGATAGGACTTTTACTAATAGAATGAGATGCCGGAGGAAGAAACTTACCTTGTATACGTGATAATCTCAACACAGAAACCAACCTGCATGTAACTTGATCAATGATCGTGTTCATATTATTGGGTACGAAAATCTCGATGCTTCAGATGAGTATGGTAAAAAAACCTCCATTTGATAATTTGCTACAGTATTGTTGATCAGAGAGGAGTTGCTGTCAATCCTTGCTGCACAGAGTTGTGATTTTGTTTGTGGTCTACATTCAATCAAAAATAAAATCAAACTCTTGTTGATATGTCTATGGCAGAGATTGGAAGTTATGTTCTCAATGATCCATGTTGGAAGCTACTTCTTACATGTTATCACGAGTATCTTAATCTCGTACCTACTACTGCAATCAGACTTTGTTTGATTCACCTGGAGAACAGATCAGTCGAAAGATTAAATCTCAAGTTATTAGACACGATTTTCAAAATGTTAATACAACTTTCAAAAGATACCTCGTTTGATCAAGCAGAAGATTGCAACATATAAAAAATGTAACGTGTTTTTACATCGTAGATTTTCAATCAGCCTGCAGTTTGTAGCTTAGATTTGCATCCTGCTGTTCATTTAAATTCCCATGTTTTATGGTTGTGTTTGCACGAATCTCTTCAAGGCAACAATCGTCTAAAACATCAAATTAAGTCTTACATGATATAATCACACAATAATTCAAGTAACATAGGCTTAAATATTCTAAAATGTGTGATTCCTATGCAATCTGTAGGTCAATTAATCTTAGGTTTGTTGTTCGTGTAAGGAAAAGGAAGATGGATGTCAGATCTTATGCCTGTGAATTTGATCTACGAATGTACTTCATGAAGAGCAGAATCTGTAGAAGTTCATGAATAGAACACTGGTTAAATAGAGAAGAATCATAAGAAAGGGGTAGAGGGGAGAAAATTCAAGGATGAGGATGCAAAGGAGGATATGGATCTAAACCAAGAGGAACATATGTAATTGGATGGGGGTGAGTAAGAATGTCTAAGGCCATGGGTTATCGCCTTAATCTACGAGGGATAAGCTTGATCAAGTTTTGGATGAAGCTCAAGCAAGTTATGATCATCATTGGATCGATCAACAACTCTCAATCCCCTGCACCTTAGTGGATGTTGAACATGGCCTAAGTCATTGTCAACAACCCCAACTCTAGTCTCTGAGCTCAAGGTTTGAAGAATGGTGATGGTGAGATATCCTCAAGTTGAGGAAGATATGTGAGTTTTATGGAAGGATTAAGGTTATTGGAGGTTGTTAGGAGTGAAATAAAGGTTGATAACAAGTTGGTGAATCTGTGATTCAACACTCTAAAATATGAAAAATATAGCTATGTTCCCAAGTAATAAGTTGCATGTAATCATCTATTTTGCATTATTATCATTCATGCACTTATATTGTCCAGCTAATCGCTTTGCAATTTCGCTATAAGACATCTAAAAGTCTAGATTCTTACTCTAAAGGTAAGGTCAACTCTAATGATCACATAATATCCCTCTTCGGGTCCCGCAAGAAAGACATATTTCAGTGTAGGAGGAAGTGACTTCAACTCAACCTTATCATCATTCAAATCCAGCTCAATCACATATGTATCCGGTTGGATGCCGTATGGATATGGATCTATCAATCCCGTACTTATCACCAACTTTGTTGTATCGGCAGTCGGATCACCAAATATGTGTCGTATTTTGGCGAAATTCATGTTCGACCTGTCGTCCTCACTCTTAGATTGTCCTAAAAGAAACGAGACTGATACGTCCAGATAGACCCTCTATGTCTCCAGGAGTGTAGGGAGATGTATGAAAAGTGTTTTGTTGAATTGCTTGGTAGACCAAATGATTGACAATGTTCTCTCCAGATGAGAGCGATTCTGTGGTTGGGTTATGTCCCCATGGTCCAACTGTCGTGATTGTGCTGCATTCTACCTCAAACTCAGAAGTTCCTGACTTGATGTTGGATTCTGTATAAGGATTTGAAACCTAGTTTGCTTCATTTCTAGTTCAACATCTCGAAATCGGATGTTTCCGAGGTATAATCAAATAGGGATCATGTGGTCCGAAGGAAGGACCGCCCTAAGACCATATGGGAATCTTTCCAATTACTAG
Organism: Ottelia alismoides; assembly: GCA_037367405.1. NCBI lineage: Eukaryota > Viridiplantae > Streptophyta > Magnoliopsida > Alismatales > Hydrocharitaceae > Ottelia > Ottelia alismoides. The sequence goes on along the minus strand of JAZKJV010003949.1, from coordinate 387,273 downwards.
GGACATCTATGTCAAGTATTGTAAAATCCACTGGATAACTTTGTCCATTGATATTGATTACAACATTCCTTATCTTGCCCTTGGGTTTCTTAATTAATGTATCATCAAATTGAAGTACGACTCTTGACTTCCTAGGAGTCCCAGATTTAGATGTTCATAAAGTATGGTGGGCATGAGATTGATAGAGGAACCGTTGTCCAATAAAGTTCTAGCAAAATTGATCTCATTGATCTTGCTAGTCACAAAGTGTGCACACATGTCCCTCTTCTTCACTGGAAGCCTCATTTCTGATTTAATCGAGATGCGTCGGATAGCGAGGATATGCATCTTTGTTTGGCTTGAGTTCTTTCTGCTCGCCTTATTTGTGTGCATCTCACCTTAAGGTAATTTTTGGAAGTCATGTCTCTTTCTATTATTTCATCTAGGGAAAGAGTGACCTTGATGTTTTCCTTGCAGATGTGTGCCATCTCTTCATCATTTTTTTGGTTTTTAAAATTTTCTTCTTTCCAGCCTTCAGAGCACATACAAAAGGGGTTGGGTGATCATGATCATGAACTGAAACATAACTTTTATTAAAAAGGTAAACATCGTTTGTACATGATCGGGACTGACACTAACATGAGGACTCTAACTTAAATTGAAAAAGAAAATGAATGACTGTGGTTGTCGGGGTTACTGCTGCTGTGAGTCTTCCTCTTCTGATTCAGATTCTCTCGACTCTGTGGTAATGTTGTGATGCTCCGATGCAGGGTTGGTGGTCTCTCCTCCTCCTTTTCTTTCCTGGATGTATGCATAGGTGTGGACATTAGGGCTATGTCACCATGTTCCTTAGCCCGATCAGGCATGGTTACGGTCTTTCCACTCCTAAGATAAATTTGATTGGTGTTATCATGCTAAAAGATCTCATATTGGGTAAAGAATATTTTGAGAATGGTACCTGATCTTTGTGTCCAAGATTATTAAGATTGGGCTTAGACTTGTGCTGCGATAGCGGTTTGTGGTGCGGTGCACTCATCTCTCCATCTAGAGAGTCGAATAATGTCAACTCTCACATCATGCAGTTTATCTAGCACTCGTTGGAGTTTGGGAGAGATTGAAGAAGAAGAACCATGGTTTGGGACCGCTGGTATTACCGGTATTAGCCCTGTTGGCCATGGTGCTACTACTGCTGCTGATGTTGTGGCTTTGGGTTTTGATAACCCAGACAATATTCTTGGAAGTGATGCTGCTACTGTTGTTGTTGTTACTGCTGAGGCTGGTAGCCGAGTCGAGATTGTGGTGGACGAGGGTCCAGAGTAGAGTTGGGTTTCGATCGGTTGACTAAATCCAAATTATATCATACTCCATTTATCTCCATGATTTGTGGAGATTCCTCGTATGCTGTATGGATACAAAATTATTCAGTTTGTTGGGTGTAGATTTGATCTCCAGTGGCTGATGATCTCGTATTCATCATGCTAAAAGCCACTTATTAAAATCCCTGCTCAAACAAACCAATAAAAATCACCTCTAATTCTTTGATTTTATCATGTACTATATTGTGTATAAATTACCATTAATTTATTTAATTTCCCTTATTTTTCTGTAATTATTTTTATCATTCAAAAATCCCTAAAAATTAGGTAGACACTTTGTTTATAATTCACTGACCTTTAAAACACTAAAAATACAAAAACAACTCAAAACCACAAAATCGGTGTTTTTATCCCCTTAAAAATACCCCCAAAAATAGTTTTTATACAGATGACCTCTTTTGGCTTTTTGACCAACATGAAAGTTGTAGATCTCATCGAGACGAGCAACTTTCATGTTTGACTTTTTCCAAATTCGGCCTCTAACTATTTCTTTTATATTTTTCTTTGTATTTATTTTTAAATTGCTCTGATTGGGCCACGTGGCGCCCTCTGGGCCGCCCACGTGGCCCGCTTCATCTTCCACCACCCGGCCCTCTCCTGGGTCGTTGGATCATTCCAACCCCGCCTTCATCCTCACCGTTCATCACGCATCATCCCTCAGCCGCCCGATCTGATCTCAGATCAGATCTCCACCACTACATTCCGCCTCATCCACAGCCACAGGATCAACCCCCTCATCCACGGTCCTCCACCTGCCACGTCGCCCCTCCATCTCAGCCCTCCGATCCTGCCAACCATCCAAAGCCCCTCAGCTCGCCACGTCGCCCATTCACTATCAACCGTCAGATCCAACTCCAAGATCTGATCTAAGCCGCTCACCAGCACCTAATCACAGCCGCCCGATCACTCTTACCATCTAACGATCCTCCACCTGCCACGTCACCTCTTCACCTTCCACCGTTAGATCTATCCCATCAATCGATCCTGACCGCTCCCTCGCGCCCTAACTTCAACCGTGCGATCAGATCTTTGGATCTGATCACAGCCATCCGCCCGCGCTCGTATCCGGACCGTTGGATCTCACGATACAACGGTCGTGGCTCATCGTCCTCCTCCAGCCGCTTCCTCCCCCAGACGTTACGACCCGCTGCGACTTCTCCCCCTTCCTATTTTGGAAGGCGCTCCAGCCACCTCCACACACTCCTAACGACCGCCCCACGTAGCCCTATCCCCCGTCTTCCTCGCAGCTACTTCAATTCGCCTCGCCATTACTCCATCACCCTGAAAACCTCCTTCGAAAACGTCCCCATCACCACCTGCACGCCTCCACCTCCGCCTTTAAATAGTCGCCGTCTGCCTCCATCAGCCCTGGTCCACCAACGTGGGGCCTTCACCTAGCTCCCTCCACCCCTCCGGTGACAGCGGAGGGGCGGAATTGAGAGGCGAAGATGGTGTTGGCCTGGTGTCGCAAATATGCCCCTGCGCGCAATGGAAAAATTACAACTGGGCCCAGGCGGTTTTCTTTATTTATATTTAGGTCCCTCCAAGGACCTAAGTGCAATATTTATCCCTTTATTTTTATTGCATTTTTATTACAATTATGCCCTTGCACTGTTTTTATCATAACTTGAGCATCGTAGGTCCAAATTGCATGATTTTAGTGTCGTTTTGATCCTTGTTTTGTCCTCTACATTTTAGCATGCTTACTTGTTCCATTTGACACTATTTTAATTTAAGTGATTTTTTATGTGAAAAATGGGACCATGCTCTACTTGTCTTGATTGAATTGATGACCGATTTTTAATGATGTGTTCAAATTGGCTCTAATTTCATTCTATATTGCGTTGCTATCATTTTAGCGTATAATTGTAGATATTTCTGACATTTATTCTTCATGCATATTCTCTTGCATTATTTGCCCATGCACCATTTTAACTTGCATAAAAACAAAATAAAAAATGCATGCATCATGGCATTGCCTTGTAAATAGCATAGTGCATCATAATTTGCATCTAGACCTGAAACTGCAATTAACATTATGCCTTCATGAATCGAAATTCAATACACACTTTAGGATGCCGTATCCCTGTGTTCGACCTTGGTACACTTGCCAAGTATAATGTTCCACAGCGTTCAAAGACTGTGGTTTTTGCTGAACAAAATTCGCCTCCTGTACTACAGCATTATTTATATTTATTAAAAGAGGCGAATTTCACGCTCATCAAATGACGCCGTTGCCGGGGATACAGCTTTGCTTAATTTTTGGATTTTGATTTTTTTAAAAAATTATTTCAAAAATTTGGTCCCATAAAAATTTGCAAAAGATAAAAATCAAACAAAAATTCTTTAACCCATGGAGTTGGTGTATTCCTGACACATTCACACTCACGCAAGGCTTGAGTATTTTGAGGACAACTGGATCTCTGGAATCTTGAGAGTCTGAGTTAACATGCCTTAGTCATTAGGGTTTTCATGACTTAAATATTCACACTCCTCTGATTTGAAAGATTTGAGTGCTATATTGCACTCTTCATCTCTACCTTCAAGAAATATGATCAGCACAGTCACTTCACAACTGCATGATTGATGAGCTGAGATGAGATATCACTTGAGGAACTAGGACCAGAGAAACGAGTTTAGACCCGATCTAATGATATTCGAGGATGGGATAAAGTTAATGAAGGCTTCAGAAAACCTGAGTGTCAGCAAAACCCTAGCCAGTATGTGAACAAGATTCATATGCTATCTCTTTGATATTTACCTAGAAGTGCCAGGGTGTGATGAAACCTAAAGGAATTTGTTGATCAGTGTGCGCCAATCTCTTGATAAAAGCAGTGGAGCTAGCCAACAAAAGAAATGAAATGTCAAAGAAAAGCTCTAAATCTAAAGTCAAATTCCAAATGAGCTTCCACCAATGGCGAGCGCTCCCAAACTTTTTTAAAGTGTCCACTTGGACCAAGCGCTAATTAGGGACCAGGAGTCGGGCTGACACCAAAAAAGGGCTCTGCATCGTAAATGGTACAAGTCTGGGTGTCGAAGGTATCTTAGATACTCAAAAGAGACACACCCCGGTGTATTCCCAGAAAAACAAGTGCAGACGACTCCAACTCTCTTGACGGACACATTGATCAACAAAATAATAATATACATGTGTTGAGTAAAAGGCACTCGAGAGGCCCCTTGTTCCAATGTGAGGGTGAGAAAATTAGACACAATCCCAGTACCTCCATCATCTGGCCGTCCATCAACATTTCAAAGTCTGACAAACTAATGAGACGGTGGACTGAAGCAAGAACTTACTTATTCCCTAGTATTGAGGATTAGGTCTAGAGGAGAATCTTTGGGACTGGAACTTTGGGTGATGCATCGACTTTGCTCTCATGAAATGCAGTACACTAAATGTCATATCCTTATATTATATGTACAAAAAGAGAGTCTGATAATCAGAGAAGTTGGATTCCTTCTGACTAAGGCTTGGATAAACCTGGAATTTCAGGATTACTTAGGTCAAGAGTCTTTGAAAGATCAAGCCTTCTAATTTCACGTGCACTGTCAGGAATTAATCCGACTCCTTCATTCTTTAAATGCTCGAGGACGAGCATAGTTTAAGTATAGGGGTATGATGAATCTCGTATTCATCATGCTAAAAGCCAATTATTAAAATCCCTGCTCAAACAAACCAATAAAAATCACCTCTAATTCTTTGATTTTATCATGTACTATATTGTGTATAAATTACCATTAATTTATTTAATTTCCCTTATTTTTCTGTAATTATTTTATCATTCAAAAATCCCTAAAAATTAGGTAGACACTTTGTCTATAATTCACTGACCTTTAAAACCACTAAAAAATACAAAAACAACTCAAAAGCACAAAATCAGTGTTTTTATCCCCTTAAAAATACCCCCAAAAATAGTTTTTGTACAGATGACCTCTTTTGGCTTTTTGACCAACATGAAAGTTGTAGATCTCATCGAGACGAGCAACTTTCATGTTTTGACTTTTTTCCAAATTCGGCCTCTAACTATTTCTTTTATATTTTTCTTTGTATTTATTTTTAAATTGCTCTGATTGGGCCACGTGGCACCCTCTGGGCCGCCCACGTGGCCCGCTTCATCTTCCGCCACCCGGCCCTCTCCTGGGTCGTTGGATCATTCAAACCCCGCCTCCATCCTCACCGTTCATCACGCATCATCCCTCAGCCGCCCGATCTGATCTCAGATCAGATCTCCACCACTACATTCCGCCTCATCCACAGCCACAGGATCAACCCCCTCATCCACGGTCCTCCACCTGCCACGTCGCCCCTCCATCTCAGCCCTCCGATCCTGCCAACCATCAAACGCCCCTCAGGTCGCCACGTCGCCCATTCACTATCAACCGTCAGATCCAACTCCAAGATCTGATCTAAGCCGCTCACCAGCACCTAATCACAGCCGCCCGATCACTCTTACCATCTAACGATCCTCCACCTGCCACGTCACCTCTTCACCTTCCACCGTTAGATCTATCCCATCAATCGATCCTGACCGCTCCCTCGCGCCCTAACTTCAGCCGTGCGATCAGATCTTTGGATCTGATCACAGCCATCCGCCCACGCTCGTATCCGGGCCGTTGGATCTCACGATCCAACGGTCGTGGCTCATCGTCCTCCTCCAGCCGCTTCCTCCCCCAGACGTTACGACCCGCTGCGACTTCTCCCCCTTCCTATTTTGGAAGGCGCTCCAGCCACCTCCACACACTCCTAACGGCCGCCCCACGTAGCCTTATCCCCCGTCTTCCTCGCAGCTACTTCAATTCGCCTCGCCATTACTCCATCACCCTGAAAACCTCCTTCGAAAACGTCCCCATCACCACCTGCACGCCTCCACCTCCGCCTTTAAATAGTCGCCCTCTGCCTCTATCATCCCTGGTCCACCAACGTGGGGCCTTCACCTAGCTCCCTCCACCCCTCCGGTGACAGCGGAGGGGCGGAATTGAGAGGCGAAGATGGTGTTGGCCTGGTGTCGACCCACGGCGACGCTCCGCCGTGTCCAGGAGTCTACGCGCACCTCCGAGCTCGCTGGAGAAGGCTGACCAGCTGGGCGACGACCGGAGCGCCTCCAAGGTGCTCAGCCCAAGCCTTTACCCCCGCCAACTCCTCGCTCCGGCGAGGAGATTTTTCATCTTTATTTTTCTCTATTTTCCGATTAATTACGCCACCTACAACCACATCGCTCCCATCTGATCCTCCCACGAGCTCCACCCTACCACCAGCAACCTCGCCAACCACCTCTCTCTTCTCCAGACCCCCTGCCACCCTCCGTCACCTCTTCCTCTGCTCCGCCGGAGGAAGAGCTCTGGGCTACCGCTCCCTTCGCCTCACACGGCCCTCACTCCATTCACGTCCCTCACAACCCACTCGCACAAGCTTCGGCTAAAGCTAACCATTGCAGGTACCCTGACTGGCCGGAGTTGGCATCGGCGCGTCTTCAAGAAATTCTCCTCCGGCGAAGCTCCACTGATCTCCCTTTCCAACTAGTGTCGGAGCTTCGTAGCACCACCAGGTCCTCCGCCGGACCTCCATCAAGCTTGTTCGACCCTTCAGAACAACCCTTGAGCACGACGGAGCTATTGGCAGGTCGTCGGAACCCCGCCTCCTCCGGCGACCTGCGGAGGAGCACGAGAAGCAGATACCGTCCGATCCTCCTGATCGGACGGACGAGATGAAGCCACGTGGAGGCCCAAGCCTCGAATCGAACCAACAAGCTCGGGTGACCCTAGCCTAAACTTCGAACCTCCACGTTCAGCCACGTGTCCCGAACCGGAGGTGGCGCCCGAGCCTGGCCCCTCGCGTACGTAGCACGGGAGGGGCTGGGTAAATTGCATTAAAGACCCGGATATTTCCAGAAATTTCATTTTGTTCCCCAAGCACGTGCCCCCACGTGCGTGCATGGGTAAATTACAGGGAAGCCCTCCATAGTTTCGAAAATTGCAAATATGCCCCTGCGCGCAATGGAAAAATTACAACTGGGCCCAGGCGGTTTTCTTTATTTATATTTAGGTCCCTCCAAGGACCTAAGTGCAATATTTATCCCTTTATTTTATTGCATTTTTATTACAATTATGCCCTTGCACTGTTTTTATCATAACTTGAGCATCGTAGGTCCAAATTGCATGATTTTAGTGTCGTTTTGATCCTTGTTTTATCCTCTACATTTTAGCATGCTTACTTGTTCCATTTGACACTGTTTTAATTTAAGTGATTTTTTATGTGAAAAATGGGACCATGCTCTACTTGTCTTGATTGAATTGATGACCGATTTTTAATGATGTGTTCAAATTGGCTCTAATTTCATTCTATATTGCGTTGCTATCATTTTAGGGTATAATTGTAGATATTTCTGACATTTTACTCTTCATGCATATTCTCTTGCATTATTTGCCCATGCACCATTTTAACTTGCATAAAAACAAAATAAAAAATGCATGCATCATGGCATTGCCTTGTAAATAGCATAGTGCATCATAATTTGCATCTGGACATGAAACTGCAATTAATTGACATTATGCCTTCATGAATCGAAATTCAATACACACTTTAGGCTGCCGTATCCCTGTGTTCGACCTTGGTACACTTGCCAAGTATAAATGTTCCACAGCATTCAAAGACTGTGGTTTTTGCTGAACAAAATTCGCCTCCTATACTACAACATTATTTATATTTATTAAAAGAGGCGAATTTCACACTCATCAGTGGCTCAGTTGCCCTACCCCTTGCCCCTTAACATAGTGAATTTGGTGAATGGGGGCAGGGGATGTAGTCAGGACATGTATCTGGGATCTTAGATACCCTGTCAGCCAGTTCTTCCATATGCTTGGGCATTTTGGACATTTTCTCCATATCAGTTGACTTATAGAGTTCGTCCACTTTCTATAAATCTGTTTGACTATAGTTAACCTATCACCTATTATTCCCATATCTACATTTTGGTAAGTCGATAGATTGTTCACAGTCTTCTTGGCTCCCTCCTTAGATAAGAGTGAAAGGGAACTGGCCATGTAGGCCCATCTTGTGGTCTGTGCTCGGTTAGAGCCTGCTAATTTCTCGAATACTTTGTAAACCATGTCCTCGTGACGTCCCATATAGCTTCCTATGCATGAGGCACTCACTAACACTTACGTCTCCGGGTTCAACCCACTAAAAGACTCTGGACCAGCATCATCTTTCTTATGCCATGCCCTGGGCATTTCTGAATTAGTTTCGTAAACCTCTCACATGTCTCATGGAATGATTTATTAGGGAGCTGGGTGAAGCTTGTGAGCAGATCCTCATTTGGTTAATTCTATTTACTAGGTAGAATTTCTTTAAGAACATAGTTTTGAAGGTGACCCACCTGGTGACCACTTCCCCTTGATTTTTTAACTAATATACCGCCTTATCAGTCAAGGTGAAGGGGACAACTTTCAACCTTATTTAGTCTTGACTAACCCTAGGGTGGGAAAGGTTAACATAAACTAGTCAATGTCTTGAAGAAGGCATATGATTCTTCATGATCGTTTCCTCCGAACTTAGGTAGTATCGTGAGGAAATATGATTTGTGCTCGAACGCACCCTTGAGGGATACATGCCTCAACCCGTTATAATCTTCATCTATTTCAGGGAGGTATGTATCTTGCATAACAGCTTCTTCTCATTGCAATTACGCCATCTGAGCTCTGAGTAGTGCATTGCGCTGCTCGGTTGTGGTTACCCTAGCCAGAAGTGCTTGCAGCGGGTCATTGTCCTCATCTTCCTCAAGGTTCTTCTTGGGAGGCATATTGACTTCTTTTCACCTTTAGATGTAGATTAGATTGGGTTAGATACATGGCTAGGAGTTCTACTAAAGATAAAAGTTCCTTTGATAAGAGGAGAGTAGAAGAGAGGGTTAGTCTGGGATTGATTGAACCCTGAAGGAGACTTGAGAAGAGGGTCATCCCAAAACTAGGTGGGAGGGTCATCTTGAATCAGAGGATACGTTAAATCCAAGAGGTTTTGTGAAGTGTCCACAAGGTTCGAACAAAATTCTCCAGAGAAATCCATCTCTGATGTCAAAAGAATCGATAAGAGCACGATGGTCGAGTCAAAAGATAAAGAATAAACACACAATTCAAACTCATAGATTCACCACTCGACACTTATGAAGGCACGTTAGAGTTCTATAGATCTTGCAACATTTTCTTGGAATGTTGCTAAGATCTTAATTAATGTCTAGCAAAATCGGCCTTTAAGGATTTGTTGACTTTCTCTGAAGCTAGGATTCGTATCCATCACAGATAAGTATCTTCCCATTCTTTTTTCTCGTGTGTGAAGGAACATCCAGTTCATTCTATTTAGTTCTTGTAGGTTCCGTTTGGTTGCAGGGTTGGGTTGGCCCAACTCGGGGTACCCCTCCTTCCAAACATCCCAATTCTCCTCACAGTTTACTATTCACAAGGGTACCCCAACCCAATCCTGCCCCAACCCTGCCCCAACCCTGGCTCAACCCTGCAACGAACCCGTAGACATTTTCAACGGGCAACTGCGATTATTTTAGCAATCTGGTAGTATCTTCCATGCAAAACTTCTCAGGCCCACCTGCGCATTTATAAAAGTTTCCGGCGTCAAGTGCATAAAACCCCGCAAAAGAGGATGTCACCAGAAAAAAAACCACGGGCTTGGCCCCACCACCGTAGTAGCCCTTAGATTCACATACGCGCCCACCACCCACAATCCACGGTCCATAACCTCCCGTCTTCCCTCATCGCGCGATTCCTTCTGATCGACGCCACATAAACGCAATCGTCAATACCCTCCCCTCGCCTCCCCAACTGGACCCATAACCCAACCAAACCAACGGCCAAGATCCCTCCGTGTGGGCCCCACACAAACCCTACCCCAAACGTAAACGCCTCTTCCCAATATATACCCCACCCCCGTTCGCGGCGAGCCTTTCTCTCCACCAAAAACCAGATCGGTGCGAGAGAGACCACACCGGAATCCCTTCGTCGTTTACCACCAGAGATCACCATGGCGGCGACGGTCACGTCTGCTTGGGCGAAGCCCGGCGCTTGGGCCCTCGAGGCTGAGGAGAGCGAGGCCTTGGAGAAACAGCAGCAGCTCGAGGCCGCCGCCGCGCCTTCCGACTTTCCCTCCCTTGCTACCGCCGCTGCCACCAAGGCCTCTAAGAAGAAGAAGAAGCTCTCTCTCGCCGAGTTCACCACCGGCCACTCCATTGCTCCCGGCGCCGGCAGAACCGCCCGTTCCGACGACATCCTCGTTCTCCCCACCGGCCCCCGCGAGCGCACCGCCGAGGAGCTCGAGCGCGGCCCTTCCTATCGAGGCTTTAATTCGTATGGGAACCGCGAGGAATCCGGTACACAGCGGTGGGGCGCGGGGAGGGGATCCGATGAACCGAGGAGGGGCAGGGGTGATGCCGCAGGATTTCCAAGGGAGCCACCGCCGCCGTCGCGTGCTGACGAGATCGACGACTGGGGCGCGATGAAGAAGTCGTCCGCGCCGCCTCCACTGGAGAGGAGGGAGAGGAGTGGGGGTTTCTTCGATTCGCAGTCCCGGGCGGATGATTCGGATAGCTGGATATCGACCAAGAGCGCCGCAGCACCTCCATCCCCCGCCAACGGGCGACGGGTGAGCGACTTGCCCAGGGAGAGGAGAGGGGGATTTGAGTTCAATAAGGAGGGGTCAAGCCCAGCCGATGGGGACAGTTGGGCGAAGAAAAGAGAAGAGCCCCTTTCTACGGCGAGGCCGAAACTCGTGCTGCAGCCGAGGACATTACCAAACGGCGTTGAGCAGTCGGTGCCTGCGACTAAGAGCAAGAGCTCCAACCCGTTTGGCGCGGCTCGGCCAAGGGAGGAGGTCCTGGCAGAAAAGGGACAGGATTGGAAGAAGATTGATGAGAAGCTGGAGAACATGAAGATTCGGGAGCCGAGGCCCCTGTCACGGGAGGGATCAGGGTTCGGGAGGAGATCTTCGGGTTCTGGATCGGAAGATCGATTTGAGAGGAATTGGAGGAAGGATGATGCTGCTCCAAATACTCCTCCTCCTCCTCCTGAGAGGTTTGTTCTCATCCACTTTTGAAATACCGGCGTCTGTTGCTATTGCACTTTGTTTGATTTTTTAATATTTTATTTATTAGTGGTTAATTATACATGCTGGTATTTAATTTAAATTCGTAGACTTCCATTTGTTAATGATATTCGTTTAATTCTTGGTTACAAGGTGCAAAACTGGAATAATACACTGTATTATAACTCGACAAAGACCATTGTCAGGGCATTTGCTCTCTGACAATACATGCATGTCCAGGACAGGAGGACCTAAGCCTTTTGATTGGCGTGCCTTATTAGTGAAGACATATTATGACCGATTAGTGATATTAGTTGGTTCCTTTCATCATGGAAGTTTAGGATTACGAAGATTTCTGTGATTGTCACATCCGGGTCATGCTTTGCTTGTATTGATTGGGGATTTTCTCTTTCATTGGGATGTACAGGATCTTGGTACGGACATTCCAAAGAACAGGATCACTAATAGGATTGAATTGATCCAACACATCCTTCTTATTTAGCATGATTTAGGTAGAAATCTAAATGCATGTGTTTTGATTGGAGGCAGTTTTGGCCCGGATTTATTTTTATCTATCCTATAGATTCTATTGGGATGATGCCGATTTAATGCGTGCTAGGGACACAGATGCTATCTGTGTCATGACTTATTTGTAATTAGTCTAACCTTCTATTGTGCATTGCAAATCTATATGAGGTAGTTTGAATAGAGGAGGCTTTCCATGAGCATAGTGGATTAGAGGTCTGGGGCAGGAGCATATTAAGTTTGTGTTTAATGCATGATGGTTGTTGAGTTTAGGTGAAAAATCTTACTTCAGATAATTGATGTTGGATGAGTAGTAGGTGGAATTGAATAACACCAGTTTTTTCTTATCATCCATAATGAAAAGGAAAATAATGTATGGACTTGCCGGAGAGTTGAAGCAAATGTGGGAATCGTTTTTTTTGGGTGGAGGATCAATTTCAGATCACACTCCATGACTTTTCAAAAATGGATTCTCTTGCATGCTAGCAGTTATTTTTGTCATGGTTTTAATGAGCTGAGTGATTTCTTTGCTATTGCAATTTGCATTGAAAGCAGTTTCTATATGGAAGTCAAAATGGTAATGCCGTTATTATGAGTTTTCGCGCGTGGATGAAATAGGATGGCAACAATCTTCTCATGGCTATTTCTTTTTCTAATAAAAACTTAAAATCTCATATGTGATTACTGTACTTGTCTTTTAGTTTTGGATAAATTAAATCGCGGGTCACTTTTTTGGATGCGTTACTAGTAGGTATCTTATTTTTTCATAAGCTTCTGTGACTCCTTTGCGTTGACGCGAGCCTCTAAAGTTGAAAGCTAACAGTTTTTGTGTTACATTTGAAAATGAATACCTTAATTGGGATTTGAGGCATAGATGCGGTCATTTTTTTGGAATTTATCATATTTATCTTTCTTTCTGTGAATTTAAATTGGAAATTGAGTTCTGCATTCTTGTAATGCCTGTTTATGCCTTTTCCGTATTGCTTGATTTCTTGAATGCAGATATCTGCATGTTTTTGTTTGCAACATGATGTCTATGTGATTACATGTTCATCAAGCAATATTTGAGTTCAAGTAGGCTAATGAGGCCTGGCACTGAAAATTTCCGAGGCTTGTTTGAACTCAGTAGTTTCAGTATATATTTTCTTCCATATTTAACTTAATAAGAAACGTATATAACTTGTAGCATTATATGCGATTGTTAATGTATAACTTTTTTGGCATTTAGCAATTATTTTATGCGTTATTTTGCTTAATAAAAAACCTTTGTAACTTATAGCATGTCATGCTATTGTCTGTGGTGTACTTGGGTAGTGTTAGAGTTATTATATTTACATTTATATTTGTAACCATTCGGGTTCAGTAACACTCCATGACCCTTTGAGTTCTGCAACCTTCTGTAACCCTTCCGGTTCCGTAACTCTTGTACTCTCTAGGCTTTTCTCTCTATATAGGAGACCCTAGCTCTATGGAATAAACATCTCATTCGTTCATCTTCTCAACATGGTATCAGAGCGATGATCTTAGATCGGAGCCTAATACCCTAAATCTGTCGCCACCACCAGCCCTCTCTCCACTGATAGGAGAGAGGGCTGGACCTCCTGCGTCGCTCGTGGATTCAATGATCTCGCGCAAGGCATTCTGAGTCCCCAGCAGCACTAGCCGCCACCTCCAGCGACACCTAAAGCGCTGGCCGAGGATCCAACAACTCCAACCGCACCTCCTGCGTCGTCGGCACCGTTTGGAGCCTTCTTCTCCCCCCCTTCTCCAACAGCTTCTGCTTCACTACGACTTGTTTCTCCCAACTTGATGTTCCATACTCTTTATTCAATCAAGTATGGGAGAAAGGATGAGTCAGAGATGACTCTCCAAGATGTTTATTGCCCTACCACGACTGGCAGACTGACACTTCAGACTATTACTGAAATCACACGCCTTCACTGAGCATCGACTTCTTCGTCAGTGTGTATACTTCTTTTACGACCCGATTACTACTCCTCGTCGGACTTCTTTACAACGATTCTTCTCCAGGCACGACAGAGATATGTTCCGGTGACCTGCATGCACGATAGAGATACGTTCTGGTGACCTGAAAGTCACAAACCCGTCCTCGAGCGGGGCCTTCTACTAGCAACGGACATATGTTTTTACGATGCATTGTGTGAAGATGTGGTGTATACTTTTTCTTTTGTTACAAGCTGCAGCTTTCTTGGCTATTGCTTGAGGGGTAGCGTTAGAGTTATTGTATTTATATTTGTAACCCTTAGGGTTCCGTAACACCTCATGACCCTTCGGGTTCCGTAACCCTCTGTGATCCTTCGAGTTTCGTAACCCCCTGTGACCATTCGGGTTCCGTAACTCTACTCTATAGGGGTTTTCTCTATTTAAGAGACCCTTGCTCTATGCAATAAGCATCTCATTCGTTCCTCTTCTCAACATGTAGTTTTTATAGCTAAATAATAGTGTGATATACGTTGTTTCGGTGGTGTGCCAGGGGCACATTATTTCTCCATTGAAGACCTTACATTGGAAATTCCTACGATCATATAGTTGGGGAAAAAGCTCATACCCCAAAACTATTAACACATAATCCAGAATCAGATTGCAATTTGTTTTGTAAATAGTTGGGGAAAAGCTCATACCCCAAAACTATCAACACGTAATCCAGAATCAGATTGTAATTTGTTTTGTCCAGCAAATTTGCAGTTATTTGAACCCTCTAGTGGTCTGGTGGTAGAAGTAGTGGGCTCCCACTTAAAGGACTAGGGTTCAAACCCCCTACCCCCTTAACTAGCAAAAAATTGCAGTTATTCTCTGAACTATTCCTTTTCTTGAATTTCTTTATCTAGCCTTTGGACACTTTGAGAGTGCCGATGCAATTTTAACAGGGTTGAGTGTACTGTGTATTATTCAAGTGTCTTTCCAAGCCAAAATTGGATGGCACATCATCATCATCTAACTGCATTATATTCTGTTCCTTGACGAACACAATCTCCATTAAGTAGTTTGACATGTTATACCTACCTCAGTTTAACTATGTTATACTTGAATATGAGTATCGTGTCAATCATTAAGAGGTATTTGCAACGGAATTCTGAATCTGTTGCCTTTTGACCAAGGGTTTACCCATAGTCATTCACACATCATTTAACAGAACATCCTATCCAAATGGGAAGACTGCGAGATGGATGTGTGGTAGACTTGGGAGACAGATTTATGGGTATACTGAAGAATTTCTAGTATTGGTTGAGGAAATGTTCAAATAAAACAAGCTTGGTTTGTAATTGCGATGATCTAATGCAGATGAGTGACTAGGAATAATGGCGGTTTAGAGATAAGTGAGGTTTATCATCCGTTCATGTCGGGTTCGATAGGAGGATAAGAAATATATGATTTAATCTTGAGGTGATACACATGGTGGTTTGACTTTGGGCTTCTGTCCTATGTTTGTACAATTATCTCACAAATATGCGATAATGCAGATTTGGATGCTCTACATAGCATTAGACTTGCTCGTTAAATCTTCTCTTCTCTTCCTGAAGCTCTTGTTCCTTTTCAATTGGATGGCTGCTTACTGAATTTCATTTTTTGTAGCTCCGAGCAAGCAGAGCAGAACGCATCTGACAACTGAAAGTGTCTATTGAAGTGACCACATGGGCTTTGGCTCCACCGCAGATTTGGGGGTAAATGTAACGTATTGCCAGACAGGTGCTATTTGTTCCGCAGGGTTCTCTTTTTCCGCGCAGCAACATTTTTGTTAGTTTTTTTTGTTTTTGCCGCTACAACAATTTTGAACCTTTGGCCCGTATCTGTACCCTTACATGATTTTTTCTTCTTCTTCTTCTTCGTTTTGCACGGTGTGATTTGGCTTGAAAGAACGGAGGGTTGGCATCATTATTTGTAGGGATCTGTTTAAAATAAATGTAAGAACGATTAATTATTTACTACAAGTGGTGTGATACCTTAGTTTTCATACAAGGCACAAGCGGGGAATGTGGCGTTGAAACTGCGAGAGCTTTGGGCGGTGGGGGAGGTGTTCTGACAAATGTGGTTGTGCTTGTGGTCATCTGGAACAAGTGCAAATGTAGTGTTCTTCTGCTACATTTGCCAGCTGGCACCTCGTAATGCGTTCTGTCTTTTGTCTTCATTACGGATGTTGGGAATATGATTCCCGAGTGATGACGATGGTAGATCAGGTGGCTCGCGTTAACGACTAGATGGTTGGTCGTTATAACGTGAAAGACTATGCCTGTTAATAAAATCCGAAAGAGGGAAGGCGGAGGGACGTGCGCGGGAGTATCACAGCCCACGGTTCGTCTGGCAGGGGGGGTGAATGTTTCTAGAGTTTTGTTTGCACTTTTGTCCCTCCTAATTTATGCAATTACAGTTATGGTCTTTCCTTTTTTCCCCTAGCATTCGAGTCCTTGTGTTCTTACAAAATTCACATATCTGCCCTTCTGCTATTACACTTATGCCCTTTCAATTGTTATGCAATCTTTCTTCTCCGCAGATTTTATGTTGTGAACAAGCCTTTATACATAAGTCCTTGTGAATTAATGTGCTTATGCTTAAAATATGAATGCCTCAAACTTGCACTCTAGTCCTTGTATATTTTGTCTCTTGATATATGCCTATGTGTTTTATTTACTTTTTTCATCACAAAATCAGACTTGAAGGGATTTTTAGATTATTAAATTGATACTGTAGGGTATATCACACATGTTTTAACTAAAAAAGTTATTGTGGATGGAACTCGTGAAATGATTTGTGAGAATCATGTTTAAAGCTCTAAAATAGCAATTACTTCCTCTGAAAGCCTACAAAGCATGAAATTGATACACATTTAACTATGAACTTCTAAATATCATTTCAACTCGGTGAAGTGTTGGAATAATGTGAAATAGCATGCAAGTGATTAGAAAAAAAAACATGCAAGGGATCAAATGAAACTATAGTTGATGTAATTGCATTGGTATGCCTTAGATGCCCTACTGTCTTTTTGTAGCATGCTTTCATGGTTATCTCGTTTTGTTTTAGTTTATCACTAAATTTATTTTGTGGTGTTTGTAACTTCGAATGAAAAATAATGGCAAAAACTTAGATTTAATTCAAAGACAATAAATTCGAGGGAATCTTGAACCCGAGGAGAATTGAATAGAAGCGTCTGGATCGTCTGTTGTGGTGCTGCAATGCTGTAGCGCACCACAGCCGCTCGATCAAGTGGTGCGCTACAGCACTGTAGCACCACAACAGAGAACCCACTCCCTGAATAAAGGGGGTAGTAGTGCAACTCTATCTGAGGAAGGGAGAATGGGTTCAAACGAAACAACTTTCACAATTATTTATTACCTACATATTGTTGTATAATGGTGCATTTGGATGCAATCAGTTGTATTATGTTGCATATAGATGCCATTAGTTGCTAATAAATTCGGATTGAAATCATGACCATCTGGCAAGTGAATAAATTTTGTTAATTGGCTTTTGATGATGGTAGTCGTTTTTTAACTTGATATGACTTGCATAGTTGTTGCTCACTTACTCTTTACTTTATTATCTAAATAAAATATTATTTTAAGGAAACCATTTTATTTGCTTACAAGATGATAATCATGGCGAGTTGACATATCTTCAATTTGTTGGTTAAGTTTCGCATTTATTATAATATATCTTCTATTTATTTTGAATATTATATGTATGGACTTTTCCTCATTGGATGTAATGAGAGTATCGTCAAGATTAGTCTACTTGACTAGAATTTCAAGACTTGTTAAATTATAATGATCTTGGTTAAAGATAATGTTGAGAGAGTTGCATAATGGATCATGTGAGTAGAGTTGTTTAGTCCAATGTCATTGAGTAGTATCATTTGATCATATTGATGATGCTATATTTGAAGAGCCTCACACTCCCTGGACGCAATGCAAATTCAAATGGAACAATGATCATAAGCTAAATCTTCTCGACTTAGGATTCTCAATTGACCTTGTTGATCAATCCATTATCCAAGTTATCTACACGAGGATAACTTAACCTCTTACAAAATTCGTAAGTTAACATGAAAGAATTTTGACAACTTGAATCCCATACCAAGTGTCATAGTATAGTAGTACTAAAAAAATGAAGAGTATATAGAAAAACGATATTTTAATAAAGTCAAAGCGAATCAGAATAACATTACGGAGAGAGATTGAATGTGCAAAAAACTATGAAGATCGAAATGATGAATGGGAATCTATGACACGTGCTATAGATTGACGAGAAATACTCAAACAAGTAATACATAATTAAAATTGAACGTAATAGAGCGATCACAATTGTGCGAGAGATAGAGCTTGTGAAATCTCAATGTATCTTTGTGGCGGCATGCCTTTTCTCTCTTGATGTAAATGGGGTGTGTAAGAAATAATAAGAGAGGAAAAAGAAATATATAGACGAGGTTATAAATGTTAAGGCTTGATAAAATCACTACTTATCAAATTAAGAATGGAACTACATTACAATAAATTGAAGCTATGATGATTAAATAACAATGATTGTTTACATGTATCGTGATATTTGTAAGCTTATCAAAAATAACAACATTTATATTTATTCATCATTGGTTATACTACAAATAATGACGATTATATCTATCCGTCACTAATTACATTAGAAATAGCAACTTTTTTTTGTTCGTCATCATCTTCAATATAGCAACGAAAAAAATTTGTTGGCAAGATTTTAATTTAAAATCAATATATTAACAATTTTATACCAAGTGCGAGATGACGAGAAGGATTGCATGTATTCCACGTGCCTAAAATATAATTAATAAACACGTTAGTTTATAAGATATAATTATTTAGTGCATATCTTTAATTTTTTTCTATTGTCACGTGCTTGATATTGAACAATTATTGTTTCCAAGGTTAATTATTAAAACTAAGATATATAGTTCTGTCATTAGGTATTCAACACTTATTGCTTTGTAAAAGTTCCATTTTCGTATTATTTTAATATGTAAAGAGAAAGGATGGACTATGTTGTTTCCGCCCACCAACCATAACGCCTCCACCACAACAAAAATTAATTTTTCGTGACGGATTTTAAGCGACAGTTTCCACTGGGACGGATATTTGCCACCTAAATCCGTCGTTTAAATTCTGCGTAGAAATGACTACTAATCAAATATCACCGACCACTCCTCCCCTTCTAAACAAACCCTATTCCTTGTTGGCTCTTCTCTCCAAAATCCTATTCCCCGATGGCTCTTCTCTCCAAAACCTATCCTCCGTTCCGGAATTTGCCTCCGCTGCCACCTTTTTATAACCCATCTCCTCCGCCTTCTCACCCCCACCCTAGAGGTCGAGGTCGATCTCCATGAGGATCACGCAAGTGGCGATCTGCGGTGATTTCCATTGTCGTTTGGTCGTCTCCATCGAGGAGATCCACCGCCAGCTACTGTCAGTCTTCTCCATCAAGGAGGTCCGCTGCCAGCTGCCCCCACATCACCAGGTACTTAAGCTCCATTTCCCTTGCCCTCGTTTTGATAACCCTAGGTGTTAAACACCGGTAAAATCCATGTCAAAACTCTAAATCATCACTGTTTCAGGTGTATTTTAGTTTGATTGCATCAATGTAGCTTTATCTATGTTGGCTTTGTTTCCTAACGATTGTCTAATCAATCTCAATATGTCAACAAATGTTTTTTTGTTTGTTTTAGTTTTGGTTGCCTCTGTTCTGACATCCATGGCTAGATGTTTTTTAATGAGCGGTTTTCCTTCAAATACTTGTTTTCCATATTCAACGTCTCTTAGGTGGAATCCTCCTTGAGTTTTTCTGTCGCGGTATAATATGACGATAGAACCAGGTACTCTGTATTGTAGTGAACATGGTGGACGGAATACTGGATGTTGCAGTGCTTGATCAAGTTTTTCAAGTCACGCTTGGTTACACGTTCCTTCAATCATGAAGTTGGATAATGCTCTTCAGTGATCCCTGAAATCACTTCGAAAATACATGTATTACTCATTTTCATTTATCTGTCGTCAATACTAGGTAGTTTTGTATGTTGCATTTATTTGTAATTATACCTTTGTATTATCACATTCTTTTTATGTCGAAGGTCTATCTACTGTTACAGTGCAATCATCTCATGATTCAAACCAAAAAATACATAGCATCAAGGGAATTGGGCATATTCATAAACTAATGCTGGTTACGATTTTTTAGTAGTTTTGGTTGTCTTACAAATTAATCCTTTGGCATGTCCTATTTCTGTTGTCAGATGATTGATGTTGGAAAAAATTTTATGTGTCATCGCCCTAAGATTGTTATCTTGAGTAGATAGTTTTTTTACCTCCATGTGGAATCAGGAGAAAGCTTGATTTATATGAGTTGAAGATTTAATTAATTGGTAAATTCGAAAATTCATTGCCAGCTTTATTGCCGATTAAACACCCTCTATAAAACGTCGAATTGGTTGTGGTAGGTTCCCTTAAGACGTTTTATTATAGATTATTAATCTCGATAGTTATTTTTTTGGTTGCTATCCTCTTTTCAATTATTTCTAATGCTATATTTATGAGAGGTTACTCGCTTATTATACTTGATCCTTAGTATAATATAGCAGATAACATTTCTAGCTTTGTTTTTGCACCCTCTGCTTAACATTCTCCTCGGTTACTTTGTGAAAGAGGGTCTATGATTTTGAGGCTATGTGTCTATTGCCTCTCCTATGCGAGCATTTTTTAACTACTTAACATTCATATTCTATCTAATTTTGCTGCATCTTTGAAAGCCAATTCGTATGAATGTCCAACCTTCATTGTTACTTTGATTCTCAAGGAAACACAGATATGAGTAGATTGGTTGTGGCATTGATGCTTATTCTGCTGCATCTTTGAAAACCAATTCATATGTTATCTTAGTATAAGATCGGGTGCTAGCTTCCTTGGTGGTCAAGTCATCTTTCCTCTATTGCATACCATGGAAAATGAGGAGGTACCCCCAGAAAGACCTCCACAAGTCTAATGCATTGTGTTTATATTTTTGTAGTATTAGTGGCTTTTTAAATGCCAGTTTTGGAGGTAATGCACCTCGAAGGACATGGGTTCAATCATTTCTTTTTTTGCAAGGGACATGTAATTAGTACATGTAATATATCACATTTACTTAATGCATCTCTTTGCCTCATTACATCCATTTTATTAACAGTAGGAAGTTCTTTATAAAACATCAATGTAGTAGCATTTCTACATACAACTTGATTGTGCATAATAAAATATAATCACATGTTGGACGGGCAAGCTCTGCAGCCACCACAACAGAAAGTAATCTAGTAGTAGCTTGGTTTGAGGATTTGAGCATACTAGAAAAGATCTGAATTCTTTCAAAAATCGCCTAAAAATCAAATTCATCTATGAAGAAGAGATTCATTTAGGATATTTGGATGCATAGCATATTCTACTAAGAATTTCAATGGAGATTGCTTCCTTTGATGTCTTGTGCATGATTTTTAAGTGTCCAATGGCTTGTTGTATATGTTACTCATGTGCTTTGCGAACTTAATTGTTGATACATAAAGAATTATAAGAGAACTGCATTACATGGTGTATGCTATAAGTTATCAGTCACTTTTACCTGTAGATTTAGAGACAGTGCACGAACTTTACTAGCTCCACATCCGTCTACATTTGAATCATATAAGTTATTTACAAGAAAATTTTAATTAGTAAACCTTCTTTGGTGATATGCTAATATGCTTTCTATATAATTATACCCAACCTATCTATTGAGTTCATGAAGGCAGAATACAGTAGTTTATATATTAGTTGTCAGCCTTCTAAAGTTCCAATATAAAGAATGTACAAAGAGCATCCACGACCAAGCACCAAAAGCACAAATAGTTCGAGAGTGAGAATGCTTCTCATATATAAACCACATCACACGGAAAATGTAATAACATATATAGTTAAATAACATGTAGATAAGTTAATAACCGACATATAACCAATATATATTCTACTGTACATTTTACTGTCATTTCTGATTCGTGAAAGTCCGTTTGGTATATTTAAGTTACTTATAATCGATTTGCCATCCTATCAGGTCTCGAACACCACATTGTTGCCCCATTATAACATATGAACATGATTCCTTCTTGTGAATCCATTATTAGGAAAAGAAGATTGGATCTGTTGGTACATTTTACCATAGTTTCATGTATGGTTTTTGCTGTAATTTTAATGTAGTAACTACTATAATGGATCTGCAACAGATCCACTACATCTTCCCTTCATCCCTTCGTCTAGCCTCATGTTCCCTCTCCCCACCTCCTGACTCTTACGATCTTATTGCAGCCTGTAAGGGATTGTTTGCTATAAGCTGTCCACAAAGAAAAAGTATCTACATCATTTGTTTCCAGACTCTACATATACAATTCATATCGTGGAGATCTATCACCCTTACCATCCAAGTGCCATTTGCATAAAGACATCAAATCACCATGATGACTATCAAGCAAACCATGTAGGATGGTCGCCAACTGATGGTTAGACACTACAAGGATTTTGATCTACCTTGATAATATTTGCCATGGAAAGGAGTCCATAATAAATACCCATACATGGTGACATCAATTTAACTCACTTATATACTTATCTGCATTCAATCCAGTGCACTCCATGCATCCAGATTCCATCGGCAAGATGATCCATCCAGTATAATATATGAACAAGAAGATCACTGACAATTTCATTATTTGATCCTTCTATGGTGTATTTGCACAAGAAGTTAGAATTAAGGGATGGTGGAACGAGCCTATTTGTCTTTCTGGGAGGGTGTTTGAGAATTTTATGTTAAGTGACTAGTTTGGCGGCTTTTATGCAATTTTTTATTAAAACGAGGACCAAAAATGTCAGAACACCCTGGTTTTTCTATTGATATTCCAATCAGGATAGGAGCGACAAGCTGAGCTTTGATTGATTTATATATTTTGGAGATACTTCTTCTTCAATGCTAAAATCCTCAATATTATAAGCAAGTGATGCGGTAAGATTAGTACTTTTTTATGTCATTATTCTTTCTGACGAAAATCATTGTGCAGAACTCATGCAATCATTGGGAAATTTTGAAGTAAATTTTGAAGCGACATGGTGAACTTGGTCAATTTGAAGATTCTCAAGATGATCCATTAAGAAATTGTGCAATAATATTAGCAGTTATATCAGTTTCTTCCTTGAAAAATCATTGTGCAGATTTTTTTATTTGATAGGATATTATGACAGTGGCCCAACATATTTTCAGCTTGTGATATGTGTCTGCATTTTCAGTCTGTCAGATTAGCGCGGCATTTGGGCTATAGGCCAACCTTTCTATGTTGTATACTATGGGAAAGGTGCAGGGGATTGGTAAATGATTCCCTTTACAATGGAGGTTGAATTATGATCAGATATTATAATATTTTTTGTTCTCTAGTTGAAGGTTATTGACGAATTAGATTTCATTACCACGGAACAAGCAGGTTAAATCTTCTCTTTCACTTCCTAAATAGTTGTTCCTATTATATTGCGGTTGTAATTGCAATACTTTATAGAACTTTTTTAATATAACCATCTTAGTTGTATGCTAAATATACATGCAATGTTTTATTATTGCAAATATGCTTTCAGGAGATGGTTATCATCAATGACGCATCGAAGTACTTCCATGGAGCAATTAACAACATGCTTAACATGCTATCTTTCAACATTCGTGAGCATTAGTGGGTATACATGAAGAAAATAAATAGGATCTACCATTACAAGACTAAAGAATGCTCTCATGATGCCATCAACAAGTTTGACATCTATGATCTCTCCTAGACAGATGTCTGCTTGGTTACTGGACTGGATTTTGGACACTAATGGATATCTCGTTGGTAACCTATAACGGAATGATATGGACTTAAGATTCTTCTCTCTTGAGAGTCCATGATCCATTATTTCATCATTGACGATCTTAAGATATGCAAAGGGAGTCCTTCTAACCTCACAGAGAAATAGGATGATCCCACAGTAGATATGCACAAGGAAATGCACACATCAACATGAAGCATATACACATAAGATAAGTATCTGAACCTCAACATGGTCAATTTTTAGTATAGTAGATGCTTATCATGCATACATTATATGGACGTTGTAGAAGATGTGAAAGTTTGATGTGTGCCCAACAGTTAAGCTTCTACATAGATTTTTGTTTGTTTTTTTCAGACAATTATCCTTTTCAAACAATGAATTAGCATCGGATTTAGATACTGAAGCTTTTAAAGAAAGATAGTTCCAACATCTTCCCAATCAACTCCCGATAGAAGTTCTAACATAAACAGAGCTTACGGCTTAGTATTTGCCTTGAAGTCTTAAGTCGCCAGCTCAGAAATTTGATAATGGCCAACAACAACAACAAAGCCTTTTCCCACAATTAAGTAGGGTCGGCTACATGGATTCTTCGCCTCCATTCAGATCTATCTTGGGCCAATCCTGGGCTTATATCCACAAAACTAAGATCCCTTCGTATGGTCTCTTTCCAACACTTCTTGGGCCGTCCTCGTCCTCTCTTAGCCGGCTCAACATCCCAACACTCACATCTCCTAACTGGTGCATCAGTTGATCTTCTTTGCTAATGTCCAAACCATCTTAAGCGGTTTTCTCGCATCTTATCCTCGATCGGAGCTACGCCAACCTTCTTTCTGATTGCATCATTCTGAATCCGATCTTTACGTGTGTGTCCACACATCCACCTTAGCATTTTCATTTCTGCTACATTCATTCTCTGTACATGTCTATGGTTCATAGGCCAACATTCAGATCCATAAAGCTTAGCAGGTTTCACGACTGCTTTGTAAAACGTTCCTTTAATCTTTAAAGAAATTTTCTTATCACAGAGAACAACAGAGGCTCCTCTCCACTTTAGCCAGCCTGCATTTATTCTATTAGTGACATCTCCATCAATTTCCCCATCATGTTGCAGAATAGATCCCTTATATCTAAAGGAATCTCTCTTCTGAATGTTATTGTCACCAATCTTCGCCTCGATTCCTTTACCATTGCTTCAGTTAAAGATGCACTCCATATATTCCGTCTTAGCCCTATCTATACGAAATCCTTTAGTCTCCAACTCATGTCTCCAGACCTCATGCTTCTCATTTACTCCATCTCTAGTCTCGTCAATTAACACAATATCGTCAACAAATAACATACACCAAGGTAACTCATCCTGAATGTGACTGGTCAACTCGTCCATAATCAAAGTAAAAAGAAATGGACTCAAAGAAGATTCTTGATGTAAATCAATGTTGATGTCAAAATATCTAGTCTTCCCAGACGGGGTCCTTAGACAATATAAAGCCCTATCATACATGTCCTTTATGAGGTTAATGTATAGGACAGGTATTTGTCTCTTCTCCAACACTCTCCACAATATCTCTCGTGGGACAGAATCATAAGCCTGCTTCAAATCAATAAAGAACATGTTGAGGTTCTTCCTTTTATCTCTATAAATCTCCATTGTTCTCCTCAGCAAATGGATGGCTTCAGTCGTTGAGCGATCTGGCATGAATCCGAATTGGTTTTCTTTTACATTGAAAATTTTCCTCAACCTTCTTTCGATCACACGTTCCCAAATTTTCATAGTGTGACACATCAGCTTGATACCTCTATAATTTGAACAATTTTGAATGTCTCCTTTATTCTTATAAAGAGGCACCACGATACTCCTCCAATCTTCAGGCATTTTCTTGCTTCGTCAAATAACATTGAATAGATTCGTAAGTCAAGTCAAACCATGCTCACCTAAAACTCTCCATACTTCTACAGGGATGTAATCCGGTCCTACACCTTTTCCAGATCTCATAACCTTCAAAGCCTCCTCTACTTCCTTTCTTTGTATCTGTCTATAGCATGCACGATTCAAGTAACTTTCACTACAAGCTAGATCACCCAAAGCGATATCTCTATTTCCTTCTCCAATGAAAAGTTTATGGAAGTACTGCTCCCATCTAGTCTTTATATCCTTCTGAGTAACAAGCACATGACCTTCCTCGTCCTTAATGCATCTCACTTGAGAAAGGTCTTTGGTTTTTCTTTCTCTTGCTTTGACCAACCTGAATATACCCTTCTGTCCCTCCTTAGAGTCGAGATTATTATACAAAACTTCATAAGCTTTTGACTTAGCTTCGCTTACGGCCTTCTCTGCTTCCTTCTTCACTATTTTGTAGTTTGTGACAGTTTCCTACGTTCTATCCTTAGACATATCTTTAAAGCAAGTTTTTTTATTTTTAGCTTATCTTGCACCTCTTCAGTCCACCACCAAGCCTCCTTTTGATATGGAGCTCCTCCCTTTGACTCGCCTAGCATCTCTTTGGCTACCTTTCGGATACAAGATGCTACCGCCTCCCACATCTCATTTGCACTACTGCTACAATCCCAAGATAAGTCTTCTAAAACCTTCTCCCTGAAGCTCGATTGCTTTAGTGGAAGATTCCACCATCTAGTTCTAGTTATCTTAGAAACCCTCCTTTTCTTTACCAACCGTTTCATTTGTACATCCAAGAACTAACAAATGATGTTGGGTTGTCAAACTCTCTCCTGGGATTACTTTGCAGTCTTTACACCACATCCTATCTCTTCTCTTCAACGCAAAGTAATCTATCTGTGTTCTAGTTGGCCCACTCTTATAAGTAATTAAATGTTCCTCCCTCTTCTTGAAGAGAGTGTTTGCTATGAAAAGATCATATGCCATTGCAAAATCCAGGATGGCTTTTTCCTCTTCATTTCTATCCTCAAAATCATGTCCTCCATGAACACTAGCATATCCTGAAGCATCTTTTCCCATATGTCCATTAAGATCTCCACCGTTGCAAATCATCTCTCTTTGTGGGATTCCTTGTAGACTCTTATCCAAATCCTCCCAAAAAGCTTGTTTAGTCCTTTCATCTAAACCAATTTCCGGTGCATAGACTGAGATGATATTCAGAATTTCTTCTTCACGCACCAATTTTAGCAAAATAATTCGATCCCCGAATCTTTTCACCTCACAACACAATCCTTCAAATCCTTATGAACAACCACTCCCACACCGTTTCTACCCTTATCTTTACCTGAATACCAAAGTTTAAAGCCTGACTTCTCAATCTTCCTTGCTTTCTCTCAAACCCATTTAGTTTCTTGAAGGCATAATATATGAATCTTCCTTCTTTTCATCGTATCCACTATCTCCATCAACTTTCCAGTTAAAGTGCCAATATTTCAACTACCAATCCGCAAATTGATAATGGCCAGCTCCAGAAAAATTAGAATCAACCCCAAATTAGAGCAAGCAAAAATGATTAAGTAACTTGGTCAACGTATCTTTCTGGGAGAAGAATGTTGGTGAAAATATGGTAGATGTTAACTCTCCCGATGAGTTTTAGATGTTCAAAACCAATCTGTAGACATGCTTATTATAGTTGAACTCTACAACACTTCATGTGCCTCATGTTGTGATTATTTTCAAAGATGCATCCTATCTTTTGTTTGTTTTTAGAACTTAGCAGTTAAATAAAACTTCTCGAAGACCTTGGTCTTTGTATGCAAAGCATCTATTGACGTACATGCATCGTAGTGATCTAAAATACTTTTTTTACTAGAGGATCTTCCGGGAGGACGTCATGCATCTATTGAGGTAGAGATGTTCACTTACCTGGCTTGCTAATGATGGTGATGTCATGTTCCCTTACGAGGTACACTCTACTCATTTAACTCTTCTTTCCATTACGTCATGCATCTATAAAAGTATCAATCTATTTAATCCGAAGATATTCAGAATTTCAAGCCACCAAGACATCTTTTACCTTAATCACTTCAGCAAAATATTTAAAAACCACAACATTAT
The DNA here is from genome assembly GCA_037367405.1 of Ottelia alismoides. Lineage (NCBI taxonomy): Eukaryota > Viridiplantae > Streptophyta > Magnoliopsida > Alismatales > Hydrocharitaceae > Ottelia > Ottelia alismoides. Next base: position 359,412 of record JAZKJV010003949.1, on the reverse strand, counting down.
GTAAAAACAAAAAGACCCTATAAACATGTCAATAATGTACTTCCGCCGATGAAAAACAAAGCAGATGAATACATGCTATGTAATGTCAGATAACACTTGAAAAAGGTACACATATATAAATGGGCAAGTAAAGCTACTAGTAGAGAGGCACGGATTCACCTCTTGTGATGAGTAAATTGTGTATGGCAAATAAATAAAACAGTTATCTGAAACAATAGCTTATGCATGGTCAGAATACCTGACATAACTATTATCATTCTACTATTAAATCTGGGTTTATAGTTGATTTACCAAATTTCATGAGAACAAGGTCTGAGTTCAACTCATTATACTAGATTAAAATGCATAATAATTTAACATAATCAACATACTTTACAACCACCAAATAAAAACTAATTTAAAAGCACTAATGCGGGGTGCTGTTCCAACAATTAGAAGTGGTCATATAACTATTAAACTATATAGCACATGTTTACCGTGGAATAAATACCTCAAACTAAACATTTGCTAAGTTCATATATTTAAAATCTATGCCATCTGACTAACATAGGTAAAATGTACATCTCAGTGATTCGTATCTATGCCATTGTTTGATATTTTTTACGTGATAACCTTTTTCATTTTATATTACTGTAGAGTCGAAATAGAATTTATAATAATGAATGCAATATATTAAGAAAAGATAATCTCCCTTTACTGAGTTTGATATCTTCTACGTACGTACGTACCTACGTACATACATACATATTGGGGCCAATGACGAGGTCTACAAGGGTATCTTACCTAACCAGAAGGTCGTGGCCATCAAGAAGTCCACGTAGGTGATGAATGACAGATCGGTGGACTAGTTCGTGAACGAGATCATGCTCCTGTCAAAGGTTGTCCACAGGAACGTCTGCAGCGGTTCTAAGATGACAAGGTCCGACCTCCCCTCCCCTGACCTCTCATATGCCCGACCTCCCTTCCCATGACCTCCCCTTCGCCTTCGCTCGATATCCCCTCCCCTGACCTCCCCTTCTCCTGACCTCCCCTCCCCTGACCTCCCCGCCGCCACCCCACCCTCTTTGAGCTTCCCCCGCACCACCCTTCTCGTCGCTCATCAAGCTCATCTTCTCCTTCAGCTAGTCTTGTCCCTCCCCTCCAATTCCACCTCCGATGTCCACGTCCTCCCACACAGCTGCCGCACCATCCCCCACTCCCTCAAGCACTCCTATACCCTCTCGCCTGGAGCGTGCAAAGGGGAAAGATGATGAAGGGAGAGGGAAGAAGGAGGAGAGAGAGTGAAAAAAGACCATGATTTATTAGGGTTTTGATTAACTACACTTAAATCTAAGCTAGTTAACTCAAGCAAACATAAATTAACGGCATGGTCTGTGAGGTAAGTCGGGGAAAATTTACGGGGTCGAGGGAGGAATTAGGTTATTTCAAAAGTCATAGAGGTAATTTACAAAATTTAAGGGATCTTCTTCCAGATAAAAATCCCTTTCTAATTTTATATTCAAAATTACATTACATTTATTGGTGTTTTTATATTCTATTTATTGCAATTAAGCAACGTGATCACCAACGTTTTCTTTTTATATTCTCTTAATATGATTCTTATTTTTTTACATTATCTATTACGACCATCATTTCTTTATCCGTGTGTGTGTGTGTGTGTCTATATATATATATATATATATATATATATGCATGTGTGTGTATATCGGGTTTGGGGCGGGTTTAGGTTCAGATACCTATGAGAAAATCCCAAACCCATACCCATATGGGTACCAAAGTAAAAACCCGAACATGTCCAATAATAATTGGGACGAGTTCGGATTTTTAAATGAGGCAGATTCGGATCGGATATCCAGTGGATAGACCAAGATTGAATCCCTACTCGACTCCAAACCCTCACAAGCTCTCACGTGTCTCGTTTGTGCAACGGGAATTTTGCACAGAAGCATCTTTGACTTTTGATAATAGTGGATAAAACCGCCTGAAACAATTTATGCTTTTAATTTGCAAAAAAATTGCATGGATACCCTGTATTTGGAAATGAATATCTTGCATCCCTTGCAGGGTTTTGTGTTGCAATATTTTTATTGTAATTGTTGTTATGCTCCTATTCCGTGGTATTATTTTGAGACTTTTGAACTATAATGAATTAAATCTGACTTTTTTTGTCGAAAAATGGCCATTTTGTCTTATAAATGCATATGAAATAAATTTCATCGAAATTTGTGATAATTTTGGTCTCGAGAAAGCTTGATTCCATACTTAATTCTTGGGCAAATTTTATTGAAGATTATTAAGCTTTATGGTTTTTGGAATTTAATTTTCATCACTATTATCTTTTTTTAAAAACAAAAATCAATTCTATGCACATTTGTACTTAATTTTTGATTGACTCCATTTGTCACTGAAAAATCTAAAAATTCAGTATAAGTGCCTCTTCACCTGTAGTGTACCATGTTTTTATTTCAGCGAAAAATACATCATATATGCCTTAAAATCATAAAAAAGCTTTAAAAACTCTTTGAACTCGAAAAAGAATCCTATTACTCCAAAGTTTAAAAAAACATTGCTTTTAAAAAGCAGATTTTTAGAAAGTAGATTACATGTATATTACAAGAAATGCACTTGCATATTTGCAGAAACTCATTTAAATAAATAAATAAATAAATATAATCCCGAAATTTAAAGTTTCCCTTCTTTTGCTTTTTAAACAATTTCAAAATTTTTATGTTATTTTATTTTATATTTTTTGATTTAAAAATATCTAGAAATACTTTGGAAATTTTAAAATAAAAAACATTTTTATGAAAATTTTTATTACATTATATTTATTTTTATTATATATTGAAATCCTTTCTTTTTATAATATACATTTGATCATTTTATATTTTTAAATTTATTTAAAATTTGAAAATGAAAAGGGAATGGAAATTTAAAATATATAATAATATACAAATATTTATTTATTATAGGTACAAATAATATTCTAAAAATAATTAGAAAACCAAAAAAAATGTATAACACAAAATTTTTTCTTTGACCGAGTGTGACCCGAGATTCTTCCCTGATTAAATAAAAGAAATTAAGTAATTGTTTGTTAGCTGAATCAATTCATGTGCTACATCTGAGAAAGAGTTAGGGTTTTCCTTTAATTGTCACTTATGAAATAGGTTTAATGTTGTAATAAAAAGTTGTCTGGGAAACTAATGGCCATTATCATTAATTAGATGGTTAGCAACTGAGTCCAATCCATGGGACCCTAAGTTCTGACAAACTGCAAATTAAAGAAATGTTTAGACTTCTGATAGGGTTCAAGATTTTTTATGTAAGATGTGAATAGCACATTATTAGTAGGGTTTAAAAAATCAGACTGGACCGACCGGTCGGACCAGTTGGATCGAAAATCGACCCAGACCCAATGGGTTTAGCCGGTTTTATTTTAAAAAAAAAAGAAAATAAAAAACTGAATTCGATTGGTAGTCTGATCGGGTTGATCCTAGTGGCAGGACTGGATTGAGCCGAACTGACCCAGTTTTGATGGTTTAGTATATTTTCAAAAAATAAAGGTTTAAATAATGAAATAATAGATTTTTACCACTTGTACCCTTCTCAACTTTCATAATTTCAATTAAAAACAAAGCCGATGGATACATGCTATGTAATGCAGATAACACTTGAAAAAGGTACACATACATAAATTGGCAAGTAAAGCTACTAGTAGAGAGGCGTGGATTCACCTCTTGTGATGAGTAAATTGTGTATGTCAAATAAATGAAACAGTTTTATGAAATAATAACATATGCATGGTCATAATACATGACATAATTATTATCATTCTGCTATTAAATCTGGGTTTACAGTTGATTTACCAAATTTCATGAGAACAAGGTCTGAGTTCAACTCATTACACTAGATTAAAATGCATAATAATTTAACATAATCAGCATACTTTACAACAACGTCACCAAATAAAGACTAATTTAAAAGCACTATTGCCGGTGCTGTTCCAACAATCAAAAGTGGTCATATAACTATTAAACTATATAGCACACGTTTACCGTGGAATAAATACCTCAAACTAAACATTTGCTAAGTTCATATATTTAAAAGCTATAACATCTGACTAACATAGGTAAAATGTACATCTCAATGATTCGTATCTATGCCATTGTTTGATATTTTTTACGTGCTCACATTTTCCATTTTATATTACTGTAGATTCGAAATAGAATTTGTAACAATGAATGCAATATATCTTAAGAAAAGATAATCTCCCTTTATTGAGTTTGATATCTTCTATGTACGTACGTAGGTACGTACGTACGTAGGTACGTACGTACGTAGGTACATACATACAAACATTCACACATACATACATACGTACCTACATACGTAGGTACATACATACATACATACATACGTACGTACGCACGTACATACGCACGTACAAACATACGTACATACGTACATACATACGTACGTACATGCATGCATGCATACATGCATACATGCATACATCCATACATGCATACATGCATACATCCATACATACATCCAAACATCCATACATCCATCCATCCCTACATACCTACATACCTACATACATACATACATACATACCTACATACATACATACCTACATACCTACCTACATACATACATACATACATACATACATACATGCATGCATGCATACATCCATACATGCATACATCCATACATACATCCATACATACATCCATCCATACATACCTACATACCTACATACCTACCTACCTACCTACATACATACATACATACATACATACATACATACATACATACATACATACATACATACATACATACATACATACATACATACATACATACATACCTACATACATACGTACGTACGTACGCACGTACATACGCACATACATACGTACGCACATACATACGTACATACATACGTACATACATACGTACGCACTTGCATGCATGCATACATGCATACATGCCTACATGCATACATCCATACATGCATACATGCATACATACATACATACATGCATACATACATGCATGCATACATGCATACATACATACATACATCCATTCATGCATACATGCATGCATACATCCATTCATACATACAAACATGCATACATACATGCATACATACATACACACATACATGCAAACATACCTACATGCATGCATGCATACATACATGCATACATGCATGCATGCATACATACATACATGCGTACATGCATACATCCATACATACATACATGCATACATACAAACATGCATACATACATGCATACATACATACATACATGCATACATACATACATACATACATACATACATACATACATACATACATACATACATGCATGCATACATACATACATACATACAAACATGCATCCATGCATCCATACATACATACATGCATACACACATACATACATACATACATGCATAAATACATACATGCATACATACATACATACATGCATACATACATGCATCCATACATACATGCATCCATACATGCACACATATATGCATGCATACAAACATGCATACATACATACATACATGCATGCATACATACATGCATACATAAATTCATACATACATGCATACATACATGCAAACATACATACATGTATGCATACATGCATACATACATGCATGCATGCATGCATACATACATACATGCATGCATACATGCATGCATAAATGCATGCATGCATTCATGCATTCATACATACATACATACATACATACATACATACATACATACATACATACATACATACATACAAACATGCATGCATGTATACATGCATCCATACATCCATACATCCATACATGCATACATACATGCATGCATACATGTATATATGCATTCATACATGCATACATACATGCATACATACATACATACATGCATACATGCATGCATGCATGCATGCATGCATACATACATGCATCCATACATGCATACATACATACATCCATCCATCCATACATACATACACACATACATACATATACATACACACATACACACATACACACACACACACATACATCCATGCATACATCCATGCATGCATACATGCATGCATACATACATGCATACATGCATGCATACATACATACATACATACATACATACATACATATCTACATACATACCTACATACCTACCTACCTACCTACATACATACATACATACATACATACATACATGCATACATGCATACATACATACATACATCCATCTATACATGCATACATACATGCATACATCCATACATGCATACATGCATGCATACATACATACATTCATACATACATACATGCATCCATGCATACATACATACATACATACATACATACATACATACATACATACATACATACATACATACATACATACATGCATACATACATATATACATGCATGCATGTATACATACATGCATACATCTATACATACATGCATGCATGCATACATATATGCATCCATCCATGCATGCATGCATACATACATACATAAATACATACATACATACATGCATACATACATACATACATACATGCATGCATACATACATACATGCATCATACATACATATATGCATGCAAACATCCATCCATACATACATGCATCCATCCATGCATCCATACATGCATGCATACATGCGTGCATGCGTACATGCATCCATACATGCATGCATACATACATGCATACATACATTCATGCATACATCCATGCATACATACATGCATACATACATACATGCATACACTCAATGTTATACTCAATGATAACCAGTAAAAATATCTTGGATTGGACTCATGATCCAGATATTGTACTTGCAATTGGACACATATTGTATGTGGTTGCAGTGTTCAAGTTCCCTCAACATAATGAGGAAGGGCAATTAAATAAGACACTAAGACATCACCTTAGGGTTTGTATGTCTCTATAGTCTTGATCTTTCATCGAGTGTACTTTGGAAGTGACATGTCGATGGTGATCGTAATTGTCGAATAATCCTTATAAAATAAAAGAAGATATTTTGGCATACATATGTGCTCTAGACATTTAATCATGAATGACATGGTTCTCTGCATTATGCAGAATGGTGGCTCGAAAGAGATGATGTATTCAAAATGTTTGAATACCTACCTGAACCTAAGTCTCTAAGAGTTAAGACGTATATAGATATGATGAGTGTCATCATTCTATTATCTATACTCTAGTCATTCATGAAGTTTCATAATATTCATATTGTATGAATTTAATGAAGCATGTATAAATGTTGAAATGCTCTTACGTTGAATTCCTTTTGAATTTAACATAAGAGATTCTTTGTCTTGAACAATGGTTGTTTATAGATGAAGAGAGCGCAGTGGAAGCATGGGTCGAACCCGAGTAAGAAGGAAAGTCAAAGAGTTGACCTACTTCTGTGACTTCCATATGACATCCAAAGAGTTGGATGAATGCCAATACTGCAATATGTTGATGTGTTGATAGTATGACTATTAAGTCTGTCTAAAATCCTTAGTGAAGGACTCAGATAGAGCATCAGAATAATCTACATATAAATCATTGACTCTGACTTTCTTATTTCATAAGATAAAGTCTGACAGTTGTATCCTAATCTTCTAATGACATTTGCAATTGGTTGCATATATATTAGAAGATTAGAAATTTGATCTAAAGGTTTAGTAGTCATCTACATGGATATTGCTGTAATTGTTACAACAGTCTCTGTTGGATAGATGGACTTCATATTCTCAGTGGGAGAGACCTTAGTCTTGGAGAATGTCTCTATGACCTAGATATTAGAATACCCCATTGTTTGTTTCTAAATGTTGGAAATAAACATGAATTCTGAGATAGAACTATCATAAAGAGTTATGATGGAAGTATTTCAGATAGTAATCTAACATCTAGTGGACTCCACAAAATTAGAAAATTAATGAATGGTTCATTAAGATTTCTAATACTGAAAATCAAACCTTATAAGATCAATAGGAGGATGAAAATCATTTGACAATGATCTGGCATCAAGTCTTGGACATATGTCTGCTGATGTGATCAATAGACTAGTAAGATACGAAACTTTAGAATGTCTAAAATTTCAAATCTTACATACTTGTGAATATTGTATTCAAAGTAAAATGTCCAATACACCCTTCTTTGGGAATGGTGTTAGATGTCGAGGTATTCAAGATCTCATACATATTGATGTATGTGGATCATCTATATCATAGTAAACATTATGGATATGTAATATCTATTGATGATTACGTATGATATGAGATTTCTTCTCTTCACCTGAGAAACCTTTGAAATGTTCAAAGATTTCACAATTTTGGTTTGGAACCAAAGTTTGAAGAAAGATGAAATGAATTTGATCTAACCTAGGTAGCTTGTACCTATTAGATAAAATTCAAAAAGAATACCTTATGGAGATATGAATATCGATTCTATCTCACTCCTCCTAATAAACCTAAACTCATTGGAGTTGTAGGGAGATACAATTGGATCATGTGTGGCATGATTTGATCAATGATGAATTTTAGCATAATTATCCTCTTAGTTTCCAGGTATATATGTGTAGTAGAGACTACAATATATATCCTTAATAAGGTTCCATGGATGTAAGCTGGAATCTAGCACTTGAGAGTGCTACTTCATTAGGAAAATAAAGTATGGTATTGGATACCTACTTTATGACCTTGAGATTCTTAAAAGATCTCATCTCTGAGAATGTGATTCTTGGAGGATTGAGACTCTTGAGAATCAAGATGAAAATGAAGTAAAGGAACTCATTTAATCTTGAAATGACAATAAGGCTCCTGAAATCGGAAACTAAAAGGGATAATTAAAGATGAAACATTAATACCTCTTCAAATGAGTTTGAGGATGTATTCCATGTGTCAGTTGAGTCTGACAATGATCGGACTTCATGTGATGAAGCTCCTGAGGATCGTGACATGGAAAGATGGATATTAGCAATAAAGTCTAAAGTAGACTTCATATACAAGTGTTGTATATGGACCCTAGAGGATCCACCTACAAGGGTTAGACCCATTAAGGTGTAAATGGATCTTTAAGAGAAGAGGGAACCTGATGAGAAGGTAGAGACCTTCAAAGCTCGGTTCGTAGTCATAAGCTACACATCGGAAGAGAAGACATTGCTTGCAATGAGACTTGCTCTTCGGTAACCATGCTTAAACTCATCAGAATATTGCTAACCTTAGCTACACAACTTGACTATTGCATCTTCAGGATGTAATTCAAGATTGCATTCCTCTAAGAATACCTCTCGGAGGATATTCACATGAAGTAACCCCAGGGCTTCATGGTTGAGGAAAGCAATGTGAGAAAGCTAACGAAATCCATCTATGGACTCAAATAAGCTTCTTGTAGTTGGAACATCAGATTTGATGAAATCATAAGTGTTATGATTTTAGATATAATCTTGATGTACCATGTGAAGCTTAGTGGGAGTGCCATTGTGTTCATCGTGCTAAATGTAGATAATACTTAATCATTTGGAATGATATAAGGATGATAATAAGTGTTTTATAGACTGGCTATTCCATACCTTGAGATATGATCTCAAGAATACCTCTTAGATCTTAGTTCTGAAGTTGTTCAGAAGCAAAGAAAAGAGGGTATTGGGACTGTCACATTTGTAGTACACCTTGGACATATTCCATTCTTGGAAATTCCGAGAAAGGCTTTCTTACCTTAAGATTTGGTACTGACCTATCTAAAGGGATAGCACCTCAAAGAGTTGAGGAAGTGAATGCTAGAACTGCTTGCACTTGTGCATCGGTTACGGAAAGCTAAGTATTTGCTAGATGTGTACAAAAGCCAGATATCTTCCATGCAGTGGGAGTAGTAAACTGTTACTAATCCTACTATGGAGAAAGAACACTTGATTGCAGTAATAACAATATCTTCAAAGATGACAAGGCTTTAGAGATAGTGATCTCTAAGTCTTATCTTCAAGAGCTTAAGACTTTTAGATAGAGATCTAAAAGGTCTTAACTGTGGATACCTTGAGAGATAGTGATCTCCAGGAATAAGGGTATTCTAATAAGGATTATGGAAATACTGGTTATAATAGTTATTGAGCAATAGTGTCAAGGACACTATAACTGCTTTGACTAGATTGAGTATAGGTTGCATTAGATGCAACATTCGCATTGGATGCGAGCACTGTTACCTAGGGATATGCAAGTGCCGTAAAAGGACTTGGCATAGTCTTTTGGGAACAGAGTGACTGATCAACTTACCTAGCTATTTTTCTAAATAGCATATGATTGTCACATGAGTGTGGGTTTATATGATTAGCCCATTAATGGCTCTTTGGGCTAGTGGGAGATTGTTGGACATGTGAGCCCACGGCGAGCCATTATGCAATAAATGTTATTGCACATATCATTCCCTGATCTGAAATGAAGAATAAATAATTTGCATAATAGGTCCCTCTGTACAATTAGGGTTATGTACCATGGCTGTCTTAATGATCATACAGCTGTTGATTCAATTATTGAATCATAGAGGCTGGTGTTTGGATGAATATCTAAAGGGTTAGATTGAGGAATCATCAAGCACCGTCAAATGATTATTAAGATGTGATCTCCAGCCTGAGTAGGAGATGGCAATCCTTTCTCACATAGGTTGATATCTGACCGACCTCTTGATGCAGGTCCTCTGCATAGGAATAGAGATTCGGAGGTGTCAGATTAGTTAGGTCAAAGAGTTGACTTAACGAGATCGAGATAACCAAAGTCCTATGTTGAATGCTGTCACAGCATAGGCACGCATCCTCTGACCGGAGACAGATGTATTGCTATATGTCTGAGTATGTACATTTGACAGACCAATAGGTTGATGACCTAACCAAGGTCTATACACCGGCGCGTTGGTGTGCATATAAGGGCATATGAGTAATACGATCTCTCAAAGGGATCATACAGGTTCACTACTGAACCGGAAGACATGAGCTCAATCATGAGATATTGGGAAGAATCAAATTCCGTGCACGGTCGTCTCGCTTTGGAAGCTTGACTGAATTTGTAGGTTTGATATATACTTTTGGAAAGTATATGATCAAGACCTAGGTATGATATATGCTTTTGGAAAGTATATGATCGATACCAAATCCCAATGATCAAATGAGAAACTTGGTGATCAAACCCTGAAGAAGACAGTGTAAAATAGATCTTGATCTTCAGGTTGACCATGGGTCTTCCAGTATGCAGGATGTACAGGTATTGGGAATACCTGAAGGGTGATGTGATCATAAACGATTGTATATCCATGACGCTTCCATTCCGAGGGAGTGATGAAATAGGTCTGGATTTTAGTGACTCCTTTCAGTAGAGAAGCAATCCGATCTTAGTCTAAGCATTGGACATTGGTCTGAATGGGATTCAGACTCAATGAGAAGATTGGATTTGCGGTCTTGATTTAATCAAGCATCTGTGGGAGGTTCGTTCGATCTGGATTTGAGATTAGATCTCAACATCCAAGTCACTATACATGGAATAATACAATCGCCCTGTCCTTATCTCCAAGTATCTGCGGAGAAAGCACATTATTCTTGAAAGGGTTCAAGAATAATTCTTTTGATGAAATATCCAAGCAAGGACTTGATGATTAAATGAGATTTAATTATCAAGCTTAAATATGAATATGATTCATATTGTGAAAATGATTATCTAAGATAATTAAATGGGATTTAATTATCAAGGATTAAGAGAATGTGGATAGCACTATCCATGATATATGTATGTTATAAATATGATTTATAATATACATATATATAAGAGAGAGAATTTATGTAAATAGTATTTGTTAATTAATAATGTGAATTGGATTCACATTTGTTAATTAATTGGAAATGCAATTTACTAACTAGTTTGGGTTGTGAATATGATTCACACAATATTCGATGGCATGATTGAAATATTCACAAATTAATTTGGAATTAATTTAGTGAATATTTTCTTTTGTGATTAATTAAGAAATAATAAGATAAATAAAAAGGGAGCCAAAATAACCACCATCATAGGTGGCGTCACCCATGAATTGTTCATGGGTGACGTCCCCTATTTTTAGGGTGGTTGTTGACTCCATTTTAATTATCAAATTATCTCTTAATTGGTTAATGATAATTATGTTGAAATTGTTGCAACATATTTTAATCAATCATAGCCATTGATCTCTCATGGACCAAGCATAGCCCTTGGATCCATGTGTCCCATGGATTGAGATCCATTGGATCCTAAACTAGTATAAAAGGAGGGCTAGGGTAGCCTCTCCAAGGTACATCATTAAGAGTTGTGCAAGGTCACAACTCTCTCTCTCTCTTTCTCATTCTCGCCCTCTCTCTCTTTCTCTTCTCCATTAAGTGGCCGTCCACTTTGTGTTGAGAAAGGAGAGACTCTCGGCTTCTTCTTCGACGACTCGTGGATCTCCATCTTCTTTGGAGTTTCTTACTCTAAAGGAAGACGACGGATTTCGTTTGACGAAATCGGGGGAGCCATCGCTTGGATCTTCATCGAGGATTGCGGGAAGGATCGTGACTCATCATCGCGCCCGCAAGTGCGTTCTTCGTGGATCGGACTTAAGATAGGAGGATCTCTACTTTGGGATCTCGCGATCACAACCACGCTTCAAGAGGTATTCCTAATACTTTGTGGTTTGATGAAACGATCCGAGAAGTGTTCTCGTGATCATGTGGTTTCATCTTTAAAGTTAAAAAATTTTAATTTCCGCTGCATCTAGCATCTAGTACGACTAGTTGCTCCGATTGCATACGATGCGATCGACACGCTGATGAATCTCCATTTCATCACCTTTATTCTATCATTTTGGCCTCAAAAACCCCGGCAAATGCATGTAAATAGCATCAATTTGTACATAACAACATTCATTATTCATTGCATTAATTGTACATTAAATAAGGTTTTTAATGCCAAAATTATAGAATAAAGAGAAGAAAAGAAAAAGGAATAAAATATTGCAAATATTTTATGACCCTAACCCCGAGACCAAGGCCAGCATGGTATTGGTCGACAAGGAATAAAGTAGGGGGAGATAAGGGCCAATAATACAATAAATACCTCATTTATTTATTCATTCATTTATGCATTTTTGACACCTATTTTGTAAAAGAATTATTTATTCATCAAATTAAAATCTTTTGTACATGAAAGTTGTAGATAATAATGTAAATAAAAATACAAAATTGAGTTTATGTGAAAATAATATACAGTGTACATTTTATACCCAGAATAAAAAGCAAAAATCTCAACTTCCCAGACCCATATCTTGCAAATAAAAACTCCAAATCACCCAAACTCACCTTTAATTGTACATAGCATTTCATGAACTATTTTATAAAAATAGTTTCATAATTTTTAGAATCCATCTGTGGAAGTTAGGTTTTTGACCCTCATTGTATATAGTACCCGATTAAAATATTCATTTCATTCAATAGTTATTATTCTTACAAATTCATATTTTTAGAATCTTGTGAATAATGTATATAATACTTATACATATTGATATTAAAAAGAAAACCAAAAATAATTTGAAAAATAAAATAAGTCTATGTACCACATAGACAAAATACCTATACCACTTATATGTAAAAGGGGATTTTATTCCTTTATTATTTATTCATCCACATTTTTTTTACATAATATTGTAAATATTACATAAAACATATTAAAAATACAAATCTAAAAGAAAAAAATGAAGAAAATTCACTAAATAAATAAGATGTCTATAATCTATAGGCAAAATACCTATAAGTATACTTACTTATACATATACATATTTATTTAAAAATACAAATAAACTTATAAAAATCAAACAAAAATACCTTTATACTCACAAAAATAAGTTATAAAATTATAAAATAAGAAACTAAAATAATAAAATAAAATAAATAAATTAAAAATAAAATATACAAAAATACATATAAAATACATACATATACATATTATTTTAATAAAACCGTAATAAAACACTTCAAAAAAATAAATAAAAATCATAAATAAATACTACATTAATTTATAAACATTTTCTATTTTATAAGTAAAATCTAATAAAATCATTTACTAGGTTAAATAATTCATTTTGTAATAATATTCCCTATTTTGGCGTGTAGCGGCTGAGGTGGACCAATGGGCGCGTCGCGCCTGTTGACCGCAGGTCAACTGGACCTCCAGGCGTCTGACTTCACGCGACCTGTCTTTTCCCCGATTTCCGCCATTTTTCCCGCCTGGCTCAGTGAACCATCGCACTCGCTTCCTTCACAAGATTTGTCCTCTGATCATCCATGATGCCCGCCAAGATCCTAGATCAATCTGATACTCATTGGTTTAATCAATAAACGCCGGTCATTGGGGGTCCCTCGGAATGTCTATAAATAAAAACCTCCGACTTCCCGGCCAAAGTTGGCCATTTTCACTCCACCAAAAAGCCTTGTTCTTGCTCCTGGTGTGTTCCTCGTGACAGGAGGAGTCGCCCAGCACCTCGACTTGGCCGGAGGTCGGAGAAGTTTTGTCGCGGTGGTGCTCCGGCGACCACCCTGCTCCCTGGCGGCCCCCAGGTATAAGAGCTGTTCTTTCTTGCTCAGTAGTTAGGTTTTAGTCTTAGCTTTTAATTCCAGTCCTTAGGTTAGCATTTAGATGATTAGCATAGGCCAAAATCCGAGATTCGAAGTTCGCCGGAGCTGAGCTCCGGCGACTTCCCCACTGTGATCCTAACTGTCTCCGACCGCCTAAATCGCCTCATCTCCATCCCCTTCGAGTTCTCCATCAAATGCACACACTTGTTCAACCCAGGACCCCAGGTCTTGGCGAATCGGAGCTCCTCCTCCGCCCTTCGTCGGAGCTCCTCCGTTCCACCCCATTTTGCTGCACAGCTTCAACCTCCTTGGTCGAGGAGCATCCCCTCGAGCCACGCGATCTTCCTGTGCAGGTCTGGTGCGCAAACAAGCGCCCTGAGGCGAAATCAAGTCACGCCGGAGGTACCTGGAGCCCCACTTCTTCTCCGACCTCGCGAGGGTGCTCCAGTGTACCTCTGGTCGATCCAACACCTCCGGACGACAGAGGAACCTTCCAGGAAGCTTTTGGGACACCATGGAGCAGTGATGGACGGCGGAGGTGCGAGATCCAGCCGGGAGAAGCTCGCTCAGGCGAGGGTTCTTCCCTGTTCTTCCAGATGCCCCCTCCGCCGTTGGATGAAGAGGAAGGTCCCAGATTCGAAGGGAGCCGTTGGATGGAGCCCCGCAGCAACCGTCCGATCACCTCAAGTGATCTAATCCCAGCCCTCCATCGGCGAAGCGTCATCGGCGCACGTGGAGGCGCCACGTGGCAAGTGAACGAAGATCGGCCGTCGAATAAAGCGCCTTTTAGGGGTAATTTGCACATCTAACCCCTTCTTTTTTTTGTATTTAATTTTTAGTAGTGTAAAATAAATATCACGTTGTAAATAATGTGGCGATTTTGCTTATGACCCCCTGTAGCTCCTGCATATTACACTTGGGTCCAGTCCACGTCACCTCACGCGTAGTTCCACGTGAGGTGGGTATTTTGCACAAGTCCCCTTGTAGATTTACATATTTATGTTTAGTCCCTTAAATAAAATATTCAGTGTATTATTTTTGTGAAAAATTGCAACAAGGACCCTACATTTTCTGTAATTGCGTTTAGATCCCTGTGAGTGCGGATCACGTGCTGTCCCGCGTGATGGTTAAATTGCAAGGGGGCCCTGGCGGGTTTAGTTAATTAGTTTCAGTCCTTAAAATTCAAAAACACGTTATAATGTTTTGGTATTTTTGCACCTGTGCCCCTGGATGTTATTTTATTTGCAAAAATGCCCCTGCCAGGCTTAATTACTTTTTGTCTCTTTATCTATTTATTAAAAATACCTACATGGCTTCTAAAAATTCACAAAAATTAGGATAGATGCTCCATGCTATGCTTGTTCACGCACATATTTTATTTCGCATTTTTTGCATTTTTCCTAATTATTAAAAATGAAAAAGAAGCCATTTTTGTACTGTCTAAATTAGAAAATACAAAAAAATTAGAAAATGTTTTTGAACAATTCCAAAAAAATTATATATGATATATATATATGTATATTGAGTCCAGAAAATGAAAAACCCTAAAAATATGAAAAAGAAAATTAAAAAAATCATAAAACCCCAAAAGCAACATAAAAATTAGAAAAACTCTTTAAAAACCCTAAAAATACATTTCTCTCTTTTATAATTATCTATATATTATTATTAATATGTGAAAATTAATTTGGGCAATTTTGGGTATTATTTGATATTTTTAAAACCCAAATTATATACGGCTATTTATTTAGTCCTATATTGTGGACGTTTTTGAATTGAAAAATACATAAAAATTAGAAATAAATAAAAAAAATATATAAAAAAAGGGGGGTTAAAAATATAAGTCTATATATTAAATTTTTATGTTTATACATATGTATATATATTCTATATTACTTCTCTCTCTCTTCTGATATATACATATATCTCTATATATATATATAGTATATATATTTATATAATTAATAATATAAAAAGAAAAGAAAATAATTAAAAAAAAAGTAGTAGTATAAAATATAAAATCAAAATAAAAATTATAAAAACCCAAAACCCACATAAAAACAAGCTTCACACATGGATGACTTGGTGATACATCTAGGCTACGCATTTTGTATTGCTCTCTGTGGTTCGACCTCTACATGCTTGTCGCTATACATTCTGTTGTAGAGTAATAAAAATTAATTCACATTTATTTTTGGACTTAATTGATACATTCTTGCTTTGTGGGTTAATTGTTGATTGATTTGAGGATTATTGAGCGGTCACCGCATCGACTGTTGATCCGCCTTGTGGATTAGCACGACCCTTGATAAATCCCTTTCATCAAATGGCGCCGTTGCCGGGGAGCAATGAGCATAGCCTACGTTATTTTTGTCATTCTTGTGTGCATTTTTGATTCATAATTGATGATATTTTGTGAGCAGCTATTTTATTGCCATTAATCACCATGCTTCATTCCTTTATTTATTGTGATTAATTTATCTGCTCTATGATTAATTGATTGAGCTATTCTAATACATTCTTTTTGTGACTTTGATGCAAGGGTCCGCCACGCAAGGATGGCTTCTTAGGAGGCCAATGCAGCCAAGCTTGGAGGAGGATGGTCTTCCCTTCGCATGACCATCAGGAGAGAGTATCAAGGAAGCAAGGAGATGTGGATTAGACAGGCTTAGAACACTTAGGATTATCTCTGTAATTTTTGGTGAGAGAGAGACAATTTTGGCATGTAATAATTAACAGGACTCTACTCTTCACAATGAGGTCCAGTGCCCGGGTGTCTGTTCACCTGGGGGCCTCATCGTTGTTTTCCGTGATTTCTACCGCCTTCTTTCCTTTGTTTTCCGCTGTTTTGTGCTTTTCGCCTTTATTTTGCTTTGTTTTGTGTGCTTGGAGCCCCTAGATATAGGTTGCTTGATTCGGTAGCTAGGTCCAAACATTAATAAGAATGCATGTTCCTATAGTTCACTTCGTATGGATCTAGTCAAACTTAAACAGCTAAGTCATTTATCTCTTAACCCACGTGCCGTGAGCAAGCCCCATCAAGCGCTACTCCTAAACTCGAGTGTGTCGAGAAGAGGAGGGGTGAGCCAAGACCGGACCCTTAGGTTAAAGATGAATGACCAAGCTTATGGTTCTTCACGTTAATAGCAGCTAATGTTTAGGGCGATTTTGACGAATGCACACCGCCATGTAGATAGGTTTAAAAATTCTGTTTTGCATACCACATGGAGAGAGCTGGGATGCACTGTAAGTCTTCTAACTCAGCATGCATCATTCGGTTCAATGGTGAGATTTCCATCATAGAACCACTTTCATGGCTTTTCTGCTATCTCCCTCTGATTTTGAGCACCTAGGACTTAAATGAAAATCTACAAAAACGTTAGGCGCTGGTATGAAACAGATCCAAAAAAAGTGAAAACTCAAAAAAATTAAAACTAGGGGACTGCTAAATAAACTTTGACCTTAATTAAAATCCGTAATGGACTATCATTGTACCGGGTTCATAAAGCCCTCATTGTTTTCAGGTACCTTGGAGGGGGACCAAAACCCTACTCCCTTGAGCGAGTGCGACCCCCTAAGGATTAGAGCCAAAAGCCCAGTCTGCAACTGCCTTGTGTATCGCCTGGATTTCCGAAGTAATGGCGCTTCTATCGTACGTAGGCGAGTAGGACTTGGTCACCAATGGTGACTCTCTGTTGTGAGAGCATCGACCCTGTCCGAAGTATTGAGCATAGGCCACGCCTTCACGGGGGTGTCTGTCTCATCGTCCTGCGTCCGAGTAGGTTCTTGCACGCTCACGGGTGATTCCGTTGCGAGCGAGAACCGAAGTATTGGTTTCGCCTATCGGCTTCCTCTCTCTTTTCTTTGGCTGAGTAGGGATCCAGGAAGGGTTACAAGGACTCCAAAAAGTACAGACTACAGGTTACACAGGAGGAGGACAAGTACGGGATACTCTTCCGGCAGTACTCTCTCTCCTATAGGGTAGCGTGCTAAGGACTTGTTATAAGAAATGCCTGAAAAATCACAACTCTAAAAATGAAAAGATAACAAAATAGCCGAGCTTTCACGGCTTCACATGGCGTGAGTTGGTGAACCCGATTTTGTCTTGTGTTTGTATGGATCTAGATTAAGGTTCAAAGATCAAAGTCCCGCGCCTTTGCGCCAATTCTGTTATGTCTTCCTTTGACCACCCCGCTCAACCGAGCCTTTCTACTGTTTTACACTCCTTTTTGTTCCTCGTTGACCATCGTATCGTTCTTCCAAAATCCGATATTCTCTTGTGCTCCGTGAAGTTGATCCATGGATGGTTTCGTCGGGACCATGCCGACACCTACATCGATTCCATGGACTCACCTTCGCCAATAATTTCGAGGCGATTCCCGAGAACTGATCCGGACTTTGCGGATCGGACTCCAGACTCCTCGTTTTCTACCTTTCTCTTGGCCACCCAATAAACTGGGATCACTTTTGTCCCACTACCACCGTTGTGAATGGGAGTCGATTACAGTCTACATCATTTTTCCATTCACAACACGCTGGGGTTGACTTAGGCTCCAGCCTCATCACGACAGCTGAGTATTTATGGCAAGTGATCTGATTCGGACCGTCTCATTATGCAGATAGAAGCCAGTACGAGCCCTGGAGACTACTCCGGAGTTCATCTCTTCCGACTCAGACCCTGACATGGCTCCCGGAGGAAAGGGCAAGGGTCAGCAGCCACCCACACCAGAGGGACAGGCGCCAGATCAGAATCAGGTCAATGCACAATTACTGGCATCTATCCAGGCCATCCAACAGCAGCTGACCGAACAGGCCCTCACTCAGACAGCTTTTCAGGATATGTTGAATGATATGATGAACGACGATGATAGAGGCCGAGGCAGAGGAGGCAGGGGAGGAGGAGGTAGAGGTGGAGGAGGTGGTGACGACCCCAATGATGATCCGGAATTCCAACCACAGCCGAAGCCAACACTCAAAGAAACATACAATCCAGGA
This sequence comes from Ottelia alismoides, assembly GCA_037367405.1. Lineage (NCBI taxonomy): Eukaryota > Viridiplantae > Streptophyta > Magnoliopsida > Alismatales > Hydrocharitaceae > Ottelia > Ottelia alismoides. The sequence continues at coordinate 339,739 of JAZKJV010003949.1, read as the reverse complement.
GACAGCCAGATGACCGAGTGGATTCTCATCCCACCGGTACACGCTCACTTCGAGCTGAAACCCCAATTTATAGCCCTTCTCCCTGCATTCCATGGCAACACCAATGAAGAGCCATACATTCACCTGCAGCAATTCTCCCGCATTTGCCGCACCACCCACTATCCGAATGTCCCCCTGGACATTGTCAAGATGACGGCTTTCCCCTTCAGTCTACAGGATAAGGCCCTTTATTGGGTAAATCACATGGGAAAGGTCGTGACGACCTGGGAGGAGTTGAAATCCGCCTTCCTGTACAAGTATTACCCTCTGGGTCGACTCAACCAGATGCGGGCCCGTATCAGTAATTTCTCCCAAGGACCCCATGAGTCAATACATGAAGCATGGGAGAGATTCACTGATCTGCAGGAGAAGTGTCCCCATCATGATATTCCTAAGACCAGCTTGGTTCAGCATTTCTTTGGGGGACTGAACATTGAAAGTCAAAGGCTCGTAGACGCAGCATGTGGGGGCTCCCACTTCAACAAGGATGAAGATGTTGTATGGCAAATTTTCGAAGAAATGGCCGAAGGAGAGGCCGCCCTCTCTTCATCCAAGGCATACCAGAAGCAGCCCCAGATCCTCCAGAAACAAGTTCACATGGCTGCATCAAAGGAAGCAGAGAGAGATGAGAGCTCTAACCTCAGCATCATCGGGGGCCATCTCTCTAAGGTCGACATAATCGAGAAGCGATCACAGGACCTTGAGAAACTCGCTGTGATCGAGAAGAGGACCCAGAGTTTGGACAAGCTGGATCACATCACCAAGCAGCTAGAACTGCTGGTAGGTACCATCAATTCTGTTCAGTCGGCAGCACCGCTCGAAGCTCCAGCTGAGAGGAAAGACGAGCAAGCACCGCTACACCAGCCTCAGCCAAGCCAGCAACCACCGACAGTTCAGCACGTGTACTACGTGCAGGCACCTGATCAGAGCCAGCCGCAGCAGCAGATGGTTGTGTACCAACCAGAGTTTATCTCAGACACCGATTCAGTATTCCCGCCACCACCCCTGGTCCAGGAAGTTAATGGGGTTTGGACTAATGATGCACAGCCGACCCGCCCTCAGGGGCAACTCCAGGGTCAGCCATTTGCCAACCGGCAGTACCACCAACCTCAGGGTGGTCGTTTTGGGCACCCTTCTCAGCAACACCAACAGCCTCCGCAATTCACACATCAATGGAGGCAGAACTTTCCATATCAACAGCAGCCACAGTATCGCCATCCACAACCGTATCACCAATACACTGCTGCTCAGCCTCAATCATACCAGCAGTATCCCTCTCCGTCTTACCAACAACTTCAACTTCCGGCTCCACCACAGCAACACCATCAGCAGCCTCCCCACCCATCTAACCAACAGCAGCGTGGTATGCACGCTGCATCTTCTGATGTGCCCCCAGCTAATCCCACCATGGAGTGTCTAGCCCAGCTTGTCCAAGGGCTAGCGGAGATGACCAAGCGGCTTGATGACCTGACCGCCACTCGCACTACCATTCCGGCGCAGATCGAAGCCAACCCCAATAATTTCAAGAAGAAGGAGCAGGTAGAATGTGATGTCCAGTCCGCGTGTGATAATGATATTACTGCGTTTTCTAATGCTGTTACTCTCAGGAGCGGTAGGGCCTTGCCTCCGCCTGCTACCAGATATGGGGTGAATAAAGAAACAGGTGGATCGTCATCTTCCGCATCAGCCGTGCCAGCTCCAAGGGCGGGTGAGGAGGAAGAGGAAGGAGAAGCCAGTCCAGCCGTCGTGCATTGCCAGAAGCAATTCCAGCCAAAAATACAAAAAAATCCGCAAAAACAAAAACACCAAAAAGAAGCCTGTAGCAGAAGTGAAGCCGCGCCAGCCTTGGAGGAGCCGCCAACAGCAGCTGATCCTGTGCCAGCCGATGGAGCCAATGCTACCCTTTTTGATCGCCCAGCAGCACCAGCAGAGTTAAATCCAGCTTGTACACCTTTTTGTAATCTGGAAGTACAACATTCTGTGGGCGATAATCCTGATGTAAATAAGAACTCTAATTTTCCTGCCAGTAATGTGAATATTCCTTTTCCGCATGCAATACAAAAATCCAAAAAAATGGCAAAAAGAAAAACTGCATTGTCTGATCCAGGTGTTGTAGATATTTTGGATAAATTGACTGTTGAGATTCCCTTGTTGAAGGCCGTGGAATACATGCCAGCTGTGAAGAAAGGGTTGAAAGAGGCATGTACCAACAGGCGTCGCCCAGTGCAAGACAACAGACGCTGAGAGGTAGAAAGACACGTTCTGTCCATGGCCACAGTTGCAGCTATCACCAACCTCCCCCAGAAAAAGCACGACTCAGGAGCACCTCTGATCAGTTGTGTGATCTTCGATCAGGTCTTCGAGCGTACTCTTCTTGACAGCGGCTCTTCCATCAACCTTCTGCCCTCGTCAATAATGCAAGAATTCGTGCTGGGACCGCTCAAGCAGACACGAATGATCCTTCAGTTCGCTGACCGATCCGTTAAGCGGCCCCGCGGTTTGTTGGAAGATGTCATAGTTACCGTGCAGGATATGAAATTCCCAGCTGACTTCGTAGTCCTTGATATGGACTCCCCTGCACCACTGCTCCAGACTCCTATCATCCTCGGCAGGCCATTTCTCCGTACTTCCGGCGCCGTGGTTGACTACGGGTCTGGAAAGATCACCTTCAGCTCGAAGACCCAGCAAATCACCATCAACATGAATAAGGAGCAGAACGCCACAACTGATGAGAGTCAAGCAGCATCAGAAGCAGACTGTGAGTTTATTGCAGAGATCAGAGATTCAGAGTTATCATTGGACGATCCATGGACCCGAGAAATCCTCACTCTTGAGGAGGACTTGGAAAGCACGGTCAGCATATGCTCCGATGATGTATGGGAGACAGATTCTCAGATACAGGCGCACCTTCTTGAGCATTCACTCCAGACCGAACATAATCAGCCCACCGCAGAACCGTTCGGTACATCACTTGGATCTCAACAGAATGTGGAGGAGGGTACTAGTCTCAAAGTACATCCCACCACCAGCATGGTATCAGAAGTGACCGGTAAAGGGGACAGACTGAAACCAGAACTCAAGCCACTTTATGCAGGCCTGAAGTATGCTTTCCTTACGGGTGAAGAACACATGCATCCAGTCATCATCAGCAGCAGGCTGAATCTGGATCAAGAATCTCGACTTCTCGAGATTTTAGAAAAGAACCGCAAGGCACTTGGTTGGCGCGTATCAGACCTCCGAGGGATAAATCCAGCTCTGTGCTCACACCATATCTATCTAGAAGACGATGCCAAGCCGTCCCGCGAATTTCAGAGAAGGCTAAACCCTAACCTTCGGGACGTGGTAATGAAAGAAATCACAAAGTGGTGTGATGCAGGCTTCATTTATCCCATCTCCGATTCAAAGTGGGTAAGCCCCCTGCATGTAGTTCCCAAGAAATCCGGGCTTACTGTGGTCACAAATGAAAAAGGAGAGGAGATTTCAACTCGGGTACCGACATCCTGGCGGGTGTGTGTTGACTACCGCCGCCTAAATGCAGCAACCAAGAAGGACCACTTTCCCTTGCCATTTATTGATCAAGTCTTGGAGAGATTAGCAGGCAAGGAGTTCTTTTGCTTCCTGGACGGGTACTCCGGGTACAACCAAGTGGCGATCGCCCCTGAGGATCAAGAGAAGACTACCTTCACTTGCCCGTTCGGCACCTACGCCTTCAAGAGGATGCCCTTTGGATTATGCAATGCACCCGCAACCTTCCAAAGATGCATGCTAGCAGTCTTCGCCGAGATGGTAGGCAGTTTTCTCGAGGTGTTCATGGATGATTTCTCCGTCTATGGTGACAGTTTCGATTCTTGCCTCGAGCACCTAGACAGAGTGCTTCGGAAATGCCGGGAAGTCAATTTAGTGCTCTCATGGGAAAAGAGCCACTTTATGGTCACAGAAGGTATTGTGTTGGGCCATGTCGTTTCCAAACGTGGCATGGAAGTCGACCCAGCCAAGGTGGATGTCATTTCAAACCTGCAGCCACCTCAGTCAGTAAAGAATGTGAGGTCATTCCTGGGGCATGTGGGATTTTACAGACGATTTATTAAGGACTTCAGCCGCATTGCCCGACCTCTGACAGAACTTTTATGCAAGGAGACAGAGTTTATTGTTGATCAGCCAGTTCTCCGTGCCTTCAACCAATTGAAGGAGCTTATCACTCAAGCTCCAATCTTGCAGCCTCCAGATTGGACTCTTCCCTTTGAAATAATGACCGATGCGTCAGATTTTGCCGTCGGAGCTGTTCTAGGGCAGAGGAAAGATAAGGCGCCCTATGCCATTCACTATGCCAGCAGAACGTTAGATGAAGCTCAAAGAAATTATACAGTAACAGAGAAAGAACTGCTGGCTGTGGTTTTCGCCTTAGAGAAGTTCAGATCCTATTTGTTGGGATCAAAGGTCACAATTTTCACAGACCACTCTGCTATTCGGTACCTACAGCAGAAGAAGGATGCCAAGCCCAGACTGATTCGTTGGATCCTTCTCCTCCAGGAATTCGATCTGGAAATTAAGGACAAACCTGGAGTTCAGAACGTGGTAGCAGATCACCTCTCCAGAATAGAGCAGCATGACTCTCCTTTGAGCAACGCACCTATCACAGAGACCTTCCCTGACGAAGCTATCCTAGCCGTGGATGCTCTCCCTTGGTATGCTGACATTGTAAATTACCTCGCGTCTGGGGTAATACCTTCGGATTGGACGAAGAATCAGAAGAACAAATTCATGTCGACCATCCGCTTTTACCAGTGGGAAGATCCCCTTCTATTCAGGGAAGGAGCAGATTGTATTTGGCGCAGGTGCATTCCTCAGACGGAGCAATCTAGTGTCCTCGAGCATTGTCATTCGCTCGAATCTGGTGGGCACCATTCTGGAGATCGTACGGCAGCAAAAGTATTGCAGTGTGGCCTCTGGTGGCCCACTTTATTTAAGGATGCAGCAGAATTTGTTAAAAGATGTCTTGATTGTCAGCGACTGAAAGGAACACTCACTGCCAAAGACTCAATGCCTCTGAAAATCATTCAGATAGCAGATGTTTTCGATGCATGGGGCATTGACTTCATGGGACCTTTCCCTAACAGTCAAGGTTTTGAGCACATCCTTCTTGCCGTAGATTACGTGAGTCGTTGGGTCGAAGCTATCCCCGCCCGAGCCGCCGACAGCAGAACAGTTTGCCAGTTTCTGAAGAAGAACATCATTTCGCGGTTTGGGATACCCAAGATTCTCATATCCGACGGGGGTAGTCATTTCATCAACAAAGAGGTCACGACGTTAACGAAGGAGTACGGCATCGATCACCGCGTCGCATCTCCTTATCATCCGCAGACCAATGGCATGGCGGAGTTATCCAATAGAGAAATCAAGACCATATTGCAGAAACTTGTTAGGCCAAACAGAAAAGACTGGTCTCAACTCTTGGACTCAGCTCTTTGGGCTTACCGTACGGCCTACAAGTCTCCCTTGGGCATGTCGCCCTACCGTCTTGTATATGGAAAACCATGCCATCTGCCCGTGGAATTAATTCACAAATCCCTTTGGGCAATTAGTAATTGTAACTTGGACTCACGAAAAGGTGGTCAGAAGCGAAAGGATGATCTGAACAGGCTCTTGGAATTCCGAGACTGCGCATACGATAACACCTTGATGTACAAAGAGAAGGTGAAACGCTGGCATGACCGGCACATCAGACGAAAGACCTTCGATGTTGGGCAGAAAGTGTGGTTGTTTGATGCAAAGTTGCGGATATTCCCAGGTAAATTAAAAAGTAAGTGGACAGGGCCATTTCGAGTATGTGAAGTGCGTGACAACGGAAGCATTGCTATATCAGAATTGTCCCCTGACGCACAGCCCTTCGTCGTCAACGGCCAACTACTGAAGCCTTACTTGGAACCAGATTCGTTCTTTGCCGTTGTTGACTCTATTCAGTTAGTGCACTCCGAGGATATCTCTACACCTCCTGCAGCACCAAAAGATTCAGACGATGTACTCCAACCATTATTGCTCTGATTTTCTTCTTTTCTTCTTTTCTTCTTTTCTTCTTTTCCTTATCGATTTTCTTCTTCTATCTAAAAGGTGCCGCCTTTGTAGACAGTTTTCTCTACTTAGGACATACTTGGTCCTAAGTATAGGGGGATGTGCACCTAGGGTTTCTCATTTCTGTTCGATCCTCTCCATTGTCTCCTCTTCTTGTCTATACTTAGGAGTATCTTACCCTAAGTATAGGGGGAGACAATCTGAGTACGATCAGTGTATTCTCACCCTTGACCCTCCCCGCTTTTTGTACACCTGCTATACTTCGGATTATTTGATCCTTAGTATAGGGGGGACGGTCAACTTCTAATTCATTCATTTCATTCGTATTTATTCTTTAGATCTGCCTATACGCAGTACGAGTTATGTCTTTGCTTTCTCCTTTCGATCTATGAGGACATAGCTCAAGCTAAGTATAGGGGGGTCGTATATACTGTGTATATACTAAAAGCCATAACTCATACTGAAAAATAAAATAAAATGTAAAAAGTAGCTTTATAATAATAAAAGATGATTGTGAGTTCCTCAGACTAATTGTAATTATGCTGACTAGTAAGTCAGAAAAGGGTTTTGTATGAAACGTTTTCCTTTGAAAAATCCTGTGAAAGTTGCTTGAAAATAGCGTGGACAAGTATTCAACGATTGAAAAATTAGTTTGTGTGTAAAACCTATTTTCTTTGAGTGAAAGCAAAAAAAAAAAACTTTGTGAAAATTAGTGTGCAAATGATTGTGAAAAGTTGATTGTCAAAGGTGTTTTGAAAAATCTATCTATGTTGTGTAAAACATTTGTAAAAGGATTTTCAAATGCGTGTACATGTCACAAAAATTATTTTTGGACTAGAGTTTTCGAAAACCCTTGTGAAAATGTTTCTCGAGTAAGTCTGAGGAATTTGCACAAAAATCTTTCATTTGTAAATAAGGAATAAGCCAAATGAAGTTTATAAGAACAGAACCATACTATACGTCAAAGACAAATTTTCTTCTCTTGTACCTACTGATTAATAAATCAGATACCTATACAGTATGATTTGAAAAATAGTGTGACCAGTTTTGGAAAATTTGATGTGAAATGGTTTCAAATGCGTGAAACTGTGTTGATTGCAAAATTTTTTCTTTGTGTGAAAGAAAGGATTTCAAAAACCTATGTGCAAATGTTTTGAAAAATACTGGTCAAAATTATTGCGAAAAATGTACATATAGTGTGAAAATTCTTTGCAAAAATAGCTTTCAAATGCGTGTAAATGATTGCAAAAATTATCGTGTACTATAGTTTGCAAAACTATTTTCAAAACTAAGAACTGGAGGATAAGATCACTATTATAAATACCTGTAAATCAGAAATAAATCACGTCAAATTCTTTCTCAACAACCTGAATAAACCATCCCATTAACATATGTAAAGTCTGTATAAATTCATATATTTTGTAAATAAAGCAGTACGCCCGTGTAAATAATGGTAGGTACTCCTTGTATGTGTCAAGCTCTTATTTTGTTTGCAAAATTTCTTTGTGTAAAAACATTCTTTGCTTCTTTGTGAAAAATTGCATCATTCATTGTGCATAGCATAAGCATATCATGCATACTCTTTTTGAGTGAGCTTGATGATTGAATCAGTCTAATAAAGTCTCAGAGTGGAGCTCGGTTGGACCTTACTGCACTTAACTGCACTGGAACCTTATGGGAACTAGGTTTAAGGTACTTCAGGTCCAGCCAGACTTAATTCTTTGAGAAAGCAGGGCTGGGTTCAAGGCACCTCAGTGGACTAACTAGAACTTTTCGAAACACACGCATGACTCTTGTCGGCCGTGACCTAACTTGGACACCTGCACCTTTCACACAGCTCTCCATGGATGAGGTGGTGAGGAGGCAGTTTCCTTCGGCTTGGGGTAGCATATGAGGGTAGTACTTCTAGGCGGAACCTCTCTTCTTCTTATAGTGAAGGAAGTGCACCTCAACTTGCTCTAGTGGTGATGAAGTCTAAGGACTGAAGCTGTGGGTTGCAATAAAGCTTCAAAAGAGGGATAGTCTACTGGCTCAAGGAGAAATTTCTTGTATATATGCTGCACCATGTAGATATGTTGTACAGATGCAATTGAAAAAAAAAATATTGCAAAAAGGAACTCCAAAAAAGTGGTGGGTCGGATTGAAAATTTAATAACCCCACCGGAGTGTATATAGTTCAATAAAGCAAAAGCTTATGGTATCCATGTTTCATCTCATGAAGCTTGCAGCGGGAGACTCGGCTACACTGGCTGAGCTTCCAAAAGTCTATACTTCTTCCCCCTCTTCTTGGGCCGGTTGCACTTGAACTTAGAAGGGAATACCCCGCTTCTCGAGGAAAGAATTGCTAGACCGAGGCATTAGAGTTACCAGGATGGGGGAGGTTGTTTCTTTGCCACTTCTGAAGTGGGGAGCCACTATCACTTACACTGTACAAGTCAGCTTCATAGTCATAAGGGTTTGCGTATGATGTAGGCTAGTTCTGACCTGGCTATTGAGGTGATTTGAACCAAGTTCTGTGACTCTCGAAGGCTGTTGTGTTTTAAATTTGGTTCCCGACTAGGTTCCACACACCTTCACACCCAAGGTCTGACAGGAGCTCCAAACTCAGATTTTGTAAAGACGTACATTGCACTGAAAGCACCCCAATTCACTCTATTTTTCTTGCATTTTCCTTTTCTTTTCTTTATTCTTTTTGCGCTTATTGCATAAGTGTTTGCTAGGGACTAGCAAAGGCAAGTATAGGGGGATGATGAATCTCCATTTCATCACCTTTATTCTATCATTTTGGCCTCAAAAACCCCGGCAAATGCATGTAAATAGCATCAATTTGTACATAACAACATTCATTATTCATTGCATTAATTGTACATTAAATAAGGTTTTTAATGCCAAAATTATAGAATAAAGAGAAGAAAAGAAAAAGGAATAAAATATTGCAAATATTTTATGACCCTAACCCCGAGACCAAGGCCAGCATGGTATTGGTCGACAAGGAATAAAGTAGGGGGAGATAAGGGCCAATAATACAATAAATACCTCATTTATTTATTCATTCATTTATGCATTTTTGACACCTATTTTGTAAAAGAATTATTTATTCATCAAATTAAAATCTTTTGTACATGAAAGTTGTAGATAATAATGTAAATAAAAATACAAAATTGAGTTTATGTGAAAATAATATACAGTGTACATTTTATACCCAGAATAAAAAGCAAAAATCTCAACTTCCCAGACCCATATCTTGCAAATAAAAACTCCAAATCACCCAAACTCACCTTTAATTGTACATAGCATTTCATGAACTATTTTATAAAAATAGTTTCATAATTTTTAGAATCCATCTGTGGAAGTTAGGTTTTTGACCCTCATTGTATATAGTACCCGATTAAAATATTCATTTCATTCAATAGTTATTATTCTTACAAATTCATATTTTTAGAATCTTGTGAATAATGTATATAATACTTATACATATTGATATTAAAAAGAAAACCAAAAATAATTTGAAAAATAAAATAAGTCTATGTACCACATAGACAAAATACCTATACCACTTATATGTAAAAGGGGATTTTATTCCTTTATTATTTATTCATCCACATTTTTTTTTACATAATATTGTAAATATTACATAAAACATATTAAAAATACAAATCTAAAAGAAAAAAATGAAGAAAATTCACTAAATAAATAAGATGTCTATAATCTATAGGCAAAATACCTATAAGTATACTTACTTATACATATACATATTTATTTAAAAATACAAATAAACTTATAAAAATCAAACAAAAATACCTTTATACTCACAAAAATAAGTTATAAAATTATAAAATAAGAAACTAAAATAATAAAATAAAATAAATAAATTAAAAATAAAATATACAAAAATACATATAAAATACATACATATACATATTATTTTAATAAAACCGTAATAAAACACTTCAAAAAAATAAATAAAAATCATAAATAAATACTACATTAATTTATAAACATTTTCTATTTTATAAGTAAAATCTAATAAAATCATTTACTAGGTTAAATAATTCATTTTGTAATAATATTCCCTATTTTGGCGTGTAGCGGCTGAGGTGGACCAATGGGCGCGTCGCGCCTGTTGACCGCAGGTCAACTGGACCTCCAGGCGTCTGACTTCACGCGACCTGTCTTTTCCCCTATTTCCGCCATTTTTCCCGCCTGGCTCAGTGAACCATCGCACTCGCTTCCTTCACAAGATTTGTCCTCTGATCATCCATGATGCCCGCCAAGATCCTAGATCAATCTGATACTCATTGGTTTAATCAATAAACGCCGGTCATTGGGGGTCCCTCGGAATGTCTATAAATAAAAACCTCCGACTTCCCGGCCAAAGTTGGCCATTTTCACTCCACCAAAAAGCCTTGTTCTTGCTCCTGGTGTGTTCCTCGTGACAGGAGGAGTCGCCCAGCACCTCGACTTGGCCGGAGGTCGGAGAAGTTTTGTCGCGGTGGTGCTCCGGTGACCACCCTGCTCCCTGGCGGCCCCCAGGTATAAGAGCTGTTCTTTCTTGCTCAGTAGTTAGGTTTTAGTCTTAGCTTTTAATTCCAGTCCTTAGGTTAGCATTTAGATGATTAGCATAGGCCAAAATCCGAGATTCGAAGTTCGCCGGAGCTGAGCTCCGGCGACTTCCCCACTGTGATCCTAACTGTCTCCGACCGCCTAAATCGCCTCATCTCCATCCCCTTCGAGTTCTCCATCAAATGCACACACTTGTTCAACCCAGGACCCCAGGTCTTGGCGAATCGGAGCTCCTCCTCCGCCCTTCGTCGGAGCTCCTCCGTTCCACCCCATTTTGCTGCACAGCTTCAACCTCCTTGGTCGAGGAGCATCCCCTCGAGCCACGCGATCTTCCTGTGCAGGTCTGGTGCGCAAACAAGCGCCCTGAGGCGAAATCAAGTCACGCCGGAGGTACCTGGAGCCCCACTTCTTCTCCGACCTCGCGAGGGTGCTCCAGTGTACCTCTGGTCGATCCAACACCTCCGGACGACAGAGGAACCTTCCAGGAAGCTTTTGGGACACCATGGAGCAGTGATGGACGGCGGAGGTGCGAGATCCAGCCGGGAGAAGCTCGCTCAGGCGAGGGTTCTTCCCTGTTCTTCCAGATGCCCCCTCCGCCGTTGGATGAAGAGGAAGGTCCCAGATTCGAAGGGAGCCGTTGGATGGAGCCCCGCAGCAACCGTCCGATCACCTCAAGTGATCTAATCCCAGCCCTCCATCGGCGAAGCGTCATCGGCGCACGTGGAGGCGCCACGTGGCAAGTGAACGAAGATCGGCCGTCGAATAAAGCGCCTTTTAGGGGTAATTTGCACATCTAACCCCTTCTTTTTTTTGTATTTAATTTTTAGTAGTGTAAAATAAATATCACGTTGTAAATAATGTGGCGATTTTGCTTATGACCCCCTGTAGCTCCTGCATATTACACTTGGGTCCAGTCCACGTCACCTCACGCGTAGTTCCACGTGAGGTGGGTATTTTGCACAAGTCCCCTTGTAGATTTACATATTTATGTTTAGTCCCTTAAATAAAATATTCAGTGTATTATTTTTGTGAAAAATTGCAACAAGGACCCTACATTTTCTGTAATTGCGTTTAGATCCCTGTGAGTGCGGATCACGTGCTGTCCCGCGTGATGGTTAAATTGCAAGGGGGCCCTGGCGGGTTTAGTTAATTAGTTTCAGTCCTTAAAATTCAAAAACACGTTATAATGTTTTGGTATTTTTGCACCTGTGCCCCTGGATGTTATTTTATTTGCAAAAATGCCCCTGCTAGGCTTAATTACTTTTTGTCTCTTTATCTATTTATTAAAAATACCTACATGGCTTCTAAAAATTCACAAAAATTAGGATAGATGCTCCATGCTATGCTTGTTCACGCACATATTTTATTTCGCATTTTTTGCATTTTTCCTAATTATTAAAAATGAAAAAGAAGCCATTTTTGTACTGTCTAAATTAGAAAATACAAAAAAATTAGAAAATGTTTTTGAACAATTCCAAAAAAATTATATATGATATATATATATATGTATATTGAGTCCAGAAAATGAAAAACCCTAAAAATATGAAAAAGAAAATTAAAAAAATCATAAAACCCCAAAAGCAACATAAAAATTAGAAAAACTCTTTAAAAACCCTAAAAATACATTTCTCTCTTTTATAATTATCTATATATTATTATTAATATGTGAAAATTAATTTGGGAAATTTTGGGTATTATTTGATATTTTTAAAACCCAAATTATATACGGCTATTTATTTAGTCCTATATTGTGGACGTTTTTGAATTGAAAAATACATAAAAATTAGAAATAAATAAAAAAAATATATAAAAAAAGGGGGGTTAAAAATATAAGTCTATATATTAAATTTTTATGTTTATACATATGTATATATATTCTATATTACTTCTCTCTCTCTTCTGATATATACATATATCTCTCTATATATATATAGTATATATATTTATATAATTAATAATATAAAAAGAAAAGAAAATAATTAAAAAAAAAGTAGTAGTATAAAATATAAAATCAAAATAAAAATTATAAAAACCCAAAACCCACATAAAAACAAGCTTCACACATGGATGACTTGGTGATACATCTAGGCTACGCATTTTGTATTGCTCTCTATGGTTCGACCTCTACATGCTTGTCGCTATACATTCTGTTGTAGAGTAATAAAAATTAATTCACATTTATTTTTGGACTTAATTGATACATTCTTGCTTTGTGGGTTAATTGTTGATTGATTTGAGGATTATTGAGCGGTCACCGCATCGACTGTTGATCCGCCTTGTGGATTAGCACGACCCTTGATAAATCCCTTTCATCACACGCTTCCGTGATGCGCTTGAGGATTCTCAATATCCTTCAAGTGGTATCAGAGCCAGGTTGAATAAGGTTTTGGATATGATCCATACACCTTAGACGATTTGGTTCTTGAAAGGGTTGCGAAACGCTTGCTGCATTTCGGTTTTTTCGCACCTCTGTCTAATTGATTTTTTCCGTACTGTTTAAAATGTTTAAACACAAAAATTTCAATTGGATTTTGTTCCCCATTAATCAAGGAAACCATAGGACTTGAGTTTACTAAATTTGGACTTTATTTGCTCAAGATATGGTCTTTTGAATATGACTATATCCACTGTTGCGGGAACTGCGGATTTGAACGTATTTAATGAGTTGATTACGGTTTTAATCCGCCTTGAAATGCATGAATTATCACTTGGGTTCTTTAATAAATCAAATAGGCAATCTTTGGAAACTGAGTTTGCATTTTTTGGATTTAAATTGATCAAGATAAGTTAATTTTAGTGATTGGGGGTCACTGCTGGAAATTAACAATTTTGATCTTGAACCTTGTGATATGTCATTCAATTATCATGATGAAAATTAATTGTTAATTTTATGGAATAATTAGTGATAAATATTTATGAAATATTTAAAGAGATAATTATTTCATTGAATGACACTTGCCTAAACCACAATGATGAGATATTAGATCTTGATCATTGGTTCATCAACAAACATTGCTTTCATGAAAACCATAGTTTATCCTACAATTGTTGTAGGACAACTTTTACATGAAAAACCCTTTTTGCTTGAATATGATTGGGGATTTGTCTAGCAAATCTTCTTATAATCAAAAATGTTTTGATTTATATTATATGGTATAATTTTTCGGTTGAAAAACCGATGAACATCTCAAAGTATATGATGGTCTATCTAGTATTATCCTTTCCCGAGGCGGATGTGGTGCCTAGTCGGAGAGCATTGGGGTCGCGGGTTGCAACGTATGTGGTCCGTCCCACTCTCGTCGGTACTGGCCATGACAACGGGTAGGGATTGTATAATACCAGAGACAGACAATATGTATTTTTCTAATTATTAAAATTCGAATAATACGTATTTTGAGATTATACCTACTATTCAAGTAAAAGACATGTTTGTTGATGTTTGGATTAATGATTAATTTAATATGATTAAATTAGTCATATCCAATAAACACTCTATTTTGAATAGATGTGTATTTCCCTTGGAAGAATTAATTATGTGAATGTGATTCACAATAATTAATTATAAAATTTGAATATGAGGTGGAGGATCACATAAGTGACATCCATGGTCTCCCGTCAAGGCAAAGGATTCCGTCGCCAGTTGTTGTGTATGGGAGACGCCTGTCCGAAGTGACAGATCCTGTGCATGATTTAATTGGATCGGGTTCTTTGCTTCTCGAAAGAGTAAGGCCGTATACGTAGTGACCCCAATATCGGGTCCTCATATTATTGGGGCGATATTGGATTGCGTATAGCGAGTATTAAGCCTGTTGACGGTTGGTTCAATTAATGACGGGTCAACATCACCTTAGGGGTGGTGGGCCCGGGTGTTAAAGACCGAATTGGGAAATGCAAGTTGGACTTGCAAGGCGGAATGTGTTCCCGCTTCTTTTTATCCGAGTTGTAGGTTCTCATATTATTGGGATGCGACAAAGATAGGAAAGGAGATCCCAGATCTTGCTAGAGATATAATGGTAAGAATATCTCTTACATTGAAAGTAATTAAGGGAATGAACTTTCAGTGTTGACAAGGCAAGACAACTTTGATATAAAAATTCCTAAATCAAAGTAAAACATGTATATATAATATATATATACCCTTATGCAAATTTCTTATTTCAGATAATCCTTCATTAAACCCACTCAATGTTATACTCAATGATAACCAGTAAAAATATCTTGGATTGGACTCATGATCCAGATATTGTACTTGCAATTGGACACATATTGTATGTGGTTGCAGTGTTCAAGTTCCCTCAACATAATGAGGAAGGGCAATTAAATAAGACACTAAGACATCACCTTAGGGTTTGTATGTCTATATAGTCTTGATCTTTCATCGAGTGTACTTTGGAAGTGACATGTCGATGGTGATCGTAATTGTCGAATAATCCTTATAAAATAAAAGAAGATATTTTGGCATACATATGTGCTCTAGACATTTAATCATGAATGACATGGTTCTCTGCATTATGCAGAATGGTGGCTCGAAAGAGATGATGTATTCAAAATGTTTGAATACCTACCTGAACCTAAGTCTCTAAGAGTTAAGACGTATATAGATATGATGAGTGTCATCATTCTATTATCTATACTCTAGTCATTCATGAAGTTTCATAATATTCATATTGTATGAATTTAATGAAGCATGTATAAATGTTGAAATGCTCTTACGTTGAATTCCTTTTGAATTTAACATAAGAGATTCTTTGTCTTGAACAATGGTTGTTTATAGATGAAGAGAGCGCAGTGGAAGCATGGGTCGGACCCGAGTAAGAAGGAAAGTCAAAGAGTTGACCTACTTCTGTGACTTCCATATGACATCCAAAGAGTTGGATGAATGCCAATACTACAATATGTTGATGTGTTGATAGTATGACTATTAAGTCTGTCTAAAATCCTTAGTGAAGGACTCAGATAGAGCATCAGAATAATCTACATATAAATCATTGACTCTGACTTTCTTATTTCATAAGATAAAGTCTGACAGTTGTATCCTAATCTTCTAATGACATTTGCAATTGGTTGCATATATATTAGAAGATTAGAAATTTGATCTAAAGGTTTAGTAGTCATCTACATGGATATTGCTGTAATTGTTACAGCAGTCTCTGTTGGATAGATGGACTTCATATTCTCAGTGGGAGAGCCCTTAGTCTTAGAGAATGTCTCTATGACCTAGATATTAGAATACCCCATTGTTTGTTTCTAAATGTTGGAAATAAACATGAATTCTGAGATAGAACTATCATAAAGAGTTATGATGGAAGTATTTCAGATAGTAATCTAACATCTAGTGGACTCCACAAAATTAGAAAATTAATGAATGGTTCATTAAGATTTCTAATACTGAAAATCAAACCTTATAAGATCAATAGGAGGATGAAAATCATTTGACAATGATCTGGCATCAAGTCTTGGACATATGTCTGCTGATGTGATCAATAGACTAGTAAGATACGAAACTTTAGAATGTCTAAAATTTCAAATCTTACATACTTGTGAATATTGTATTCAAAGTAAAATGTCCAATACACCCTTCTTTGGGAATGGTGTTAGATGTCGAGGTATTCAAGATCTCATACATATTGATGTATGTGGATCATCTATATCATAGTAAACATTATGGATATGTAATATCTATTGATGATTACGTATGATATGAGATTTCTTCTCTTCACCTGAGAAACCTTTGAAATGTTCAAAGATTTCACAATTTTGGTTTGGAACCAAAGTTTGAAGAAAGATGAAATGAATTTGATCTAACCTAGGTAGCTTGTACCTATTAGATAAAATTCAAAAAGAATACCTTATGGAGATATGAATATCGATTCTATCTCACTCCTCCTAATAAACCTAAACTCATTGGAGTTGTAGGGAGATACAATTAGATCATGTGTGGCATGATTTGATCAATGATGAATTTTAGCATAATTATCCTCTTAGTTTCCAGGTATATATGTGTAGTAGAGACTACAATATATATCCTTAATAAGGTTCCATGGATGTAAGCTGGAATCTAGCACTTGAGAGTGCTACTTCATTAGGAAAATAAAGTATGGTATTGGATACCTACTTTATGACCTTGAGATTCTTAAAAGATCTCATCTCTGAGAATGTGATTCTTGGAGGATTGAGACTCTTGAGAATCAAGATGAAAATGAAGTAAAGGAACTCATTTAATCTTGAAATGACAATAAGGCTCCTGAAATCGGAAACTAAAAGGGATAATTAAAGATGAAACATTAATACCTCTTCAAATGAGTTTGAGGATGTATTCCATGTGTCAGTTGAGTCTGACAATGATCGGACTTCATGTGATGAAGCTCCTGAGGATCGTGACATGGAAAGATGGATATTAGCAATAAAGTCTAAAGTAGACTTCATATACAAGTGTTGTATATGGACCCTAGAGGATCCACCTACAAGGGTTAGACCCATTAAGGTGTAAATGGATCTTTAAGAGAAGAGGGAACCTGATGAGAAGGTAGAGACCTTCAAAGCTCGGTTCGTAGTCATAAGCTACACATCGGAAGAGAAGACATTGCTTGCAATGAGACTTGCTCTTCGGTAACCATGCTTAAACTCATCAGAATATTGCTAACCTTAGCTACACAACTTGACTATTGCATCTTCAGGATGTAATTCAAGATTGCATTCCTCTAAGAATACCTCTCGGAGGATATTCACATGAAGTAACCCCAGGGCTTCATGGTTGAGGAAAGCAATGTGAGAAAGCTAACGAAATCCATCTATGGACTCAAATAAGCTTCTTGTAGTTGGAACATCAGATTTGATGAAATCATAAGTGTTATGATTTTAGATATAATCTTGATGTACCATGTGAAGCTTAGTGGGAGTGCCATTGTGTTCATCGTGCTAAATGTAGATAATACTTAATCATTTGGAATGATATAAGGATGATAATAAGTGTTTTATAGACTGGCTATTCCATACCTTGAGATATGATCTCAAGAATACCTCTTAGATCTTAGTTCTGAAGTTGTTCAGAAGCAAAGAAAAGAGGGTATTGGGACTGTCACATTTGTAGTACACCTTGGACATATTCCATTCTTGGAAATTCCGAGAAAGGCTTTCTTACCTTAAGATTTGGTACTGACCTATCTAAAGGGATAACACCTCAAAGAGTTGAGGAAGTGAATGCTAGAACTGCTTGCACTTGTGCATCGGTTACGGAAAGCTAAGTATTTGCTAGATGTGTACAAAAGCCAGATATCTTCCATGCAGTGGGAGTAGTAAACTGTTACTAATCCTACTATGGAGAAAGAACACTTGATTGCAGTAATAACAATATCTTCAAAGATGACAAGGCTTTAGAGATAGTGATCTCTAAGTCTTATCTTCAAGAGCTTAAGACTTTTAGATAGAGATCTAAAAGGTCTTAACTGTGGATACCTTGAGAGATAGTGATCTCCAGGAATAAGGGTATTCTAATAAGGATTATGGAAATACTGGTTATAATAGTTATTGAGCAATAGTGTCAAGGACACTATAACTGCTTTGACTAGATTGAGTATAGGTTGCATTAGATGCAACATTCGCATTGGATGCGAGCACTGTTACCTAGGGATATGCAAGTGCCGTAAAAGGACTTGGCATAGTCTTTTGGGAACAGAGTGACTGATCAACTTACCTAGCTATTTTTCTAAATAGCATATGATTGTCACATGAGTGTGGGTTTATATGATTAGCCCATTAATGGCTCTTTGGGCTAGTGGGAGATTGTTGGACATGTGAGCCCACGGCGAGCCATTATGCAATAAATGTTATTGCACATATCATTCCCTGATCTGAAATGAAGAATAAATAATTTGCATAATAGGTCCCTCTGTACAATTAGGGTTATGTACCATGGCTGTCTTAATGATCATACAGCTGTTGATTCAATTATTGAATCATAGAGGCTGGTGTTTGGATGAATATCTAAAGGGTTATATTGAGGACTCATCAAGCACCGTCAAATGATTATTAAGATGTGATCTCCAGCCTGAGTAGGAGATGGCAATCCTTTCTCACATAGGCTGATATCTGACCGACCTCTTGATGCAGGTCCTCTGCATAGGAATAGAGATTCGGAGGTGTCAGATTAGTTAGGTCAAAGAGTTGACTTAACGAGATCGAGATAACCAAAGTCCTATGTTGAATGCTGTCACAGCATAGGCACGCATCCTCTGACCGGAGACAGATGTATTGCTATATGTCTGAGTATGTACATTTGACAGACCAATAGGTTGATGACCTAACCAAGGTCTATACACCGGCGCGTTGGTGTGCATATAAGGGCATATGAGTAATACGATCTCTCAAAGGGATCATACATGTTCACTACTGAACCGGAAGACATGAGCTCACTCATGAGATATTGGGAAGAATCAAATTCCGTGCACGGTCGTCTCGCTTTGGAAGCTTGACTGAATTTGTAGGTTTGATATATACTTTTGGAAAGTATATGATCAAGACCTAGGTATGATATATGCTTTTGGAAAGTATATGATCGATACCAAATCCCAATGATCAAATGAGAAACTTGGTGATCAAACCCTGAAGAAGACAGTGTAAAATAGATCTTGATCTTCGGGTTGAACATGGGTCTTCCAGTATGCAGGATGTACAGGTATTGGGAATACCTGAAGGGTGATGTGATCATAAACGATTGTATATCCATGACGCTTCCATTCCGAGGGAGTGATGAACAAGGTCTGGATTTTAGTGACTCCTTTCAGTAGAGAAGCAATCCGATCTTAGTCCAAGTATTGGACATTGGTCTGAATGGGATTCAGACTCAATGAGAAGATTGGATTTGCGGTCTTGATTTAATCAAGCATCTGTGGGAGGTTCGTTCGATCTGGATTTGAGATTAGATCTCAACATCCAAGTCACTATACATGGAATAATACAATCGCCCTGTCCTTATCTCCAAGTATCTGCGGAGAAAGCACATTATTCTTGAAAGGGTTCAAGAATAATTCTTTTGATGAAATATCCAAGCAAGGACTTGATGATTAAATGAGATTTAATTATCAAGCTTAAATATGAATATGATTCATATTGTGAAAATGATTATCTAAGATAATTAAATGGGATTTAATTATCAAGGATTAAGAGAATGTGGATAGCACTATCCATGATATATGTATGTTATAAATATGATTTATAATATACATATATATAAGAGAGAGAATTTATGTAAATAGCATTTGTTAATTAATAATGTGAATTGGATTCACATTTGTTAATTAATTGGAAATGCAATTTACTAACTAGTTTGGGTTGTGAATATGATTCACACAATATTCGATGGCATGATTGAAATATTCACAAATTAATTTGGAATTAATTTAGTGAATATTTTCTTTTGTGATTAATTAAGAAATAATAAGATAAATAAAAAGGGAGCCAAAATAACCACCATCATAGGTGGCGTCACCCATGAATTGTTCATGGGTGACGCCCCCTATTTTTAGGGTGGTTGTTGACTCCATTTTAATTATCAAATTATCTCTTAATTGGTTAATGATAATTATGTTGAAATTGTTGCAACATATTTTAATCAATCATAGCCATTGATCTCTCATGGACCAAGCATAGCCCTTGGATCCATGTGTCCCATGGATTGAGATCCATTGGATCCTAAACTAGTATAAAAGGAGGGCTAGGGTAGCCTCTCCAAGGTACATCATTAAGAGTTGTGCAAGGTCACAACTCTCTCTCTCTCTTTCTCATTCTCGCCCTCTCTCTCTTTCTCTTCTCCATTAAGTGGCCGTCCACTTTGTGTTGAGAAAGGAGAGACTCTCGGCTTCTTCTTCGACGACTCGTGGATCTCCATCTTCTTTGGAGTTTCTTACTCTAAAGGAAGACGACGGATTTCGTTTGACGAAATCGAGGGAGCCATCGCTTGGATCTTCATCGAGGATTGCGAGAAGGATCGTGACTCATCATCGCACCCGCAAGTGCGTTCTTCGTGGATCGGACTTAAGATAGGAGGATCTCTACTTTGGGATCTCGCGATCACAACCACGCTTCAAGAGGTATTCCTAATACTTTGTGGTTTGATGAAACGATCCGAGAAGTGTTCTCGTGATCATGTGGTTTCATCTTTAAAGTTAAAAAATTTTAATTTCCGCTGCATCTAGCATCTAGTACGACTAGTTGCTCCGATTGCATACGATGCGATCGACACGCTTCCGTGATGCGCTTGAGGATTCTCAATATCCTTCAGTTATATCAAACCACAATCCCAATATATGTATGAATGATACAAATCAGGAAAATGTTATCAGTGACATGAAAAATCTGTATGATATTGCTGATGATGAGGCTTGCTCAGACAATCATCCCATTGCTATAATGAACGCTACAAAATCTACTAAGCACTGTACTTGTTATCCTGTGGAAGAATTTGTGAAAAGTTTTATTACTTTTTCTGGATTCTCGTGCCATTCTCAGGATGTCTCTAAAGGCCTACATGATATGAGACGGGAAAATGCGATGAAGGAAGAAATGGATACTTTGGAGAAGAATGACACATGGGACATTGTAAACATACTAAATAATGCTCATCTTGTTAGATCAAAATGGATCTCTACTATCAAGCATAATGCTGGATGAAAAATTGAGAGATACAAGGCTCAACTTCGAGAGTATATAGTCAGTAATATATAACTTATTATCTTGAGACATTTGCGCATGTGTCAAAAATGAATACGGTTAGAGTGCTTATTTGCATTGCTGTCAATTTCTCATGAGAAATGTATCAGTTGGACATAAATTTTGAATGGAAGCCTTAATGAAGAAGTTTACATGAAAATACTACTTGGGTATGAAAAGGAGAACAAGTGTTGTAGATTGAAGAAGGTGTTGTACGGGTTGAAGCAAACTCATCGAGTCTGGTTTGAATTTTTTCGGGTCATTATGATCAAGAATGACTACTATCAGGCTAACATGGACCATATTCTCTTCATTAAACGAAAAATACAAAAGGCCAATTGTTTTGGTTTATGTGGATGGTATGATTCTTACTTGAGATGACAAGGATGAGATATCTAACATAAAAGGATACTTGCAATAGAATTTGAACTCAAAGATTTGGTAAAAGTGAAGTACTTCCTCGATATTGAGATGGTTATATCTCCAAAAGGGTGGATGCCTTAATCAACATAATTATACCCTATTCTTACTCCAATATTTGAGAAATGCTTGGATGTAAGCCTGCCTCTACACCTATGGAGGCAAATTATAAACTAAGTATCATCGAGGGAGAACTTGTGATGCATGTGAAGTAAGAGATGCGTACCTATCTCCAGCACTCTCTACATGCAGTGTGATCCGCGCATAAATTAAAAGACATGAATAAAACTATCTATATGATGCAAGAAGAAAACGACCATAGATGAGCAATTTCTACATGAAAAGAACATTAGCTAGCTAATAAGACTAAGTCCGGAGTCCGATCTTGGGAACCACTTGGTGCCCGCCACAACGGATCCTACCAGCGTTGTATGTGGTTCATCACAACACGTGGACTCAAGTATGATTAAACGAACTTTTTATTAATTAGGTCCAATTACGAACTATAGGCATAGGCAAATAGTTAGGGATTGGGTCCTAATCAATTACGTCACAATCAGAGAAACTCCTAAAGTCTAGGGACCAAATTTTCTGAGAATCAAAATAGAAATAAAAGTCGAGAAAGTAAAACCGACGAAAACCGTGGTGAGGTTCCCCGAGCACACCGGTGCTCAGCGAAACAGACCCCAATATAGCCAAGTCTAAATTGTCCAAAGTCTCTAAGTCCCTATATTATTACAATAATAATCAATCTGAAAGTAAACTAACTACTCTAAACTACTCTGTGACCTATAACTAAGTCCTCAGCTACTCCTACTTCTCCTTGAGCATGGGTCTCCTCCAAAGCCGTCCTCGGGCGGTTCCTCGCACAAAAAGCAAAACAGAAACATGTTAGAAAACAATTATAACAAATAGAGCTAGAAATAGATAAAAGATAAAATATGAAAACTGACTACTAAGCCGTGCTCCCCGACAACGGTGCCATTCTGGTGAGCACTCCGCCAACTGGGTTAAGTGTCAGAAATAGATCAAGGTCGTTGCGACCCCAATCTGCGAAGCGAAACTCAACAATAAAAATATAGACCACCAATGAAAACAATCAAGCACAAAAATCGAAAGAAGCAGTCTTGCTATTTATTTAATATGGTATAACCACCAAGGTTGAACACAAGGAGCACGAGCTAAGCTTACGAAGTAGTCAAGAAATCAGAGAAGAAAGAGGGTATATTTTTGGTGGTTTTTAATTTGCAATTTTTTATATTTTTAAATGAGAAAATGAATAAGAGACAAAGGATATCACAATTCAACAATTTTTATTATGACTAAAAATACTAAAAAATACGAAATAAAAATATTTTTGTATTTTTAAAATATGCAAGTGTTTTTGAGTATTTTATGGGATTTTTCAATTTTTATATGATTTTACAAAAATACAAGAAAGACAAAATATGAAAACAATGTACAACTTGGATAAAAAGGCAACTTTAAAAGATTTAAAGTGCCCCTAAGTCTTGATTGTAATTTTATAGAGAATAAGATCTAACTATAGAAATCGAGAACTCAATTTTTTATTTGTATGGAATTTTTAATTATTTTTATAAGATTTTTGGTCTTTTGTGATTTTTAGGGGTTTTATAGAAGAGAATAGCATAAAAATGCTACTGGAATTAAAAGACATCAATATAAACACACAACAATTTGTTTTGGAATTTTTAACATATCATCCTATTTTTTATGTATTTTCCAAAATAGATAGGAACATTTTTCTGGTTTTTTTATTTTTATAAAATAGCAAATAAAATCAAATTATGTCACAAAAATTACCAAAAATACTACACAGTAGCAGGAGCTATTGGTAATTTTTGGAGAATTTTTAGAGTCGATTTGGTATTTATTTAATTCAAAATAAAGCACATAGGTTGTAGGGACCTAAACACAAATAGTTTAAGTTTTTGGACTAAACAATAACACGCCTAAAAAGTTCAAGGGTCTCACTGTAAAATTTTCATGGAATTCAAGCACATACGCAATACAGTGTTAACAGGGGCATAAGTGCAAATTCATAAAACTTTTGTTCAGATATCAACCATCAAAACTATGGGAGGAAATATGCAAAAACACCACATTGCACGTGGACAGGCACGTGTCTCCAGACAGTAAGGACTAAAATGTAAATACCAGAAACTTTTGGGTCTAAAATGCAAATAGTTCAAACTATAATTTTATTTAACAAACTAGGAAATACAACATGAAAATACTGGGTAAATAATGCAATATACCCTTGCAGCACGTGAGGATCGCGTGGGGACACGTAGAGGCGCAAACGTGTGGCTCTGATCCGCTACAGGTGTCAGATCTGACGCCTCAGAGCTGGTCGAGAACGTAGGGTGCAGATGCGCTAGAACTGACATCTAACAGTCTGAAAAGTCTACTATGTCGGCGGTCCAGATGCGATCTGGAGGAGTGGAGCTGATCCGATAGTATTGAAGATGCCTGGACAAACAACGTAGGGCGACTTTCACCAGAGCCAAGGAGATGATCCTCAGCTCCGATGGTCGATCGGAAAGCACACGTGAGAAGCTTTCATGTCGACTGAGCGGGCCCGATGGAGGAGCCACCCATCGGATAAGCGTGACGAAGACGGAGGCTTGGAGCTGCTCCGGTAAACCTCGAATGGGTGGAATAGGGTGTCCCGGCGCACGCAAATACCTGTAAGGGAAAGCTGGGACTCAGGGCGGTGCTCCGGTCCGGGTTATTGGAGCTAAAAATCAAAGAAGCAGAGGGGGGCGATGATCGATCTCCAGCAAAGATGGTAGGGGAGATATAGGCCCTAATCTCGACCTGATGGTCGAGGCTAAGGGTGAACAGACTATGGTGCGGGATGGGTGCAAGTGTATAAGTCAATCGAAGCGGTTGTGTGTGGAAAACAGGGCTCCGACCAGCTGGTCGGAGCAAGTGAACACACAACGACGATGAATGATGGAATTGAATCGAAACGGGAAATCCGTAGGGTATAAAGGTTACCTGAAGATATGGGATCGCTCCTGAGGTCCCGGCGAAGATGAACGTCGGGATGATGGCCTCAACCTCGATGCGGAAATCGGGGGAGGCTACTCGCAGTGAAGGTCCAGCCACGAAGGTTGAGCGTCGCCTCTACTACTCCAAATCAAGCTCCGAAGGGTGTTCCGAGCAGCTGTCACTCAGTTGGAGGTGGCTACGGGTCGAGAAGGGCGCGAGGTATGAGCTGCCTTTCCTGGAAGGGGGATGAGAGACTTTATAGGGTTCCTAGGAGGTAGGAGAAAATTGGGCAAGGGCACACGAACCGAGGGAGATCCACACCTCCCTAGGGATCTGTGAGCATCTCGGATCCTAGGAGAGTCCACGTGAGAAAAATCAGGGCGAGGGGTTGCGTGATCCGGCCAGGAAAATTTGGAGAAAAAGGTCTGGCGATGAGATCAGGTCGAGTCAAGCTCGGGAAGAGGACATTGACCCAAGACAACAACATGACGTGGACCTATCAGAAAAATAGAATATACAAAATACTTACAAATTAAATAAAAAATAATAAATGATTTTAAATCAAAAAATGTATAAAATAAAAAATGTTTTTTTATTTTTCAAACTAATTTTCTGTGAGTTTTTATTTTTTTTTGAAAAATAAATTAATCTATATATAATATAGTGTATTATATACAAGTATAATATACTTATGTATTTTGTATAATTATTTTTATTTTTTTATTTTTACATAAATAGCCTAATTTTATATTTTATTTATTTACAAACTAATATTTAGAGTACAAAATAATTTTTATTTTTATTATTTATTTACATGTCTATAATAAATAGAGAAGAAAGCATTTATACATGTATTTTGTACAAAAGAGAGAGGATTTTATTTTTTTAGTTTTATTTTTCTGATTTTTATTTTATTTTTAGAAATATATACAAGGAGGTAAAAAGAATATTTATTTTTTTTTCAAAAATAATTATTTATTCAAACAAAATAATATGTACAATATAGAGTTGGTCCTATCTCTCTCTACTTGTTTTATTTTGCGATGAGGCTAATGTTTGACCTTCTCTTGGTGTTCGACTTACTCTGTATTTATTCTAAATACCTCCTTCCTTTTTATTTTCATTTATTATTTTATTTTTGCATAAATAAATGCTAATTATGTATGTTTAACACATGCATGCTAAATACTAACTTATTGCATTTACATCTATTTACATGATGCTTTGCCAAGATAATTAGATAAAGAAAAAGAATAAAGAGTGATGATCGGGGATTCATCAGAATGTCAAATTTTCAAGTGAGGATTGCCATCTCCTTCTCAGGCTGGAGATCTCTTCTTGATAATCACTTGACGATGCGGTTGAGTCCTCAATCTAATAGTTTAGATATTCATCCCGTCACCAGTTTCTATGATCCAACAATCGGATCAACAACTGTATGATCTCAAGGTCACGAAGGTATATAATCCTATTTGTATAGAGGGACCCAATAAGTGCATGCTATTATAATATCAGAAAAGGAGTGAGTAAATCAATAAATTATATTGATAAATAATTTACAATAACATATCGTGGAAAAAGTTTGCGAAAGGCTCACATGTCTAACAATTGTCGTACTTCCCATGATGAATATATTTTCGAATCATGTAAGGTCTTACAATGGTTAAATGAAGGTCTCCCTTCAAGGGAGTTTTCCTAAAAAAAAGGAATCATCTGTCGTTTCATTAAAAAAGTGTTGATTTATTTATTTCCATTTAATTGATCATCGCATCTAAAATGTACCTAGCCTTTGCAATGTGACCAACCACCTGACCATCCCATGCGATCCACCCCGCCAATCTAAACACCCATGCAACATTTCCCATAGGTCATCCACATTAAAAACGAGAAAGGATCCTATGCAGTAATGGGTTTTACTACATAGGTGCTGTAATTCCCTTTTTGCGATTTTCATTTTGAAATCCAACCTTATAGATTATATCCTCAATTAATCTTGTACATATCCTCCAAATTTCGCTTAAATTCGAGACAATTTGCTATTTATCTTAATGGTCAAAGTTCTTGTTGACATTTAAGCAACTTAAATCCAATTTAAAAAAGAATTGGATATTTGTCCTTTAAGATAAAATAGCAAATGATCTCAAATTCGAGTAAAATTTGGAGTTTATGTGACTTAAAGTTAAATTTTGAAAATAAAAATCGCAACAAAAGGACCTCTTGTGCAAAACCCATATGATCTTTTTGTGTTACAACCATGCTTACGTGCATCTATCATTTTATTATTACTTGGGATGGATGGTGCACCCCACAACTGGCGTGGCTACAGCTAAGGACCGTTGACGGGCTTGAGTATCCGACCCGCCCTCTACAGCAGAGGATCTGCTTTAGCATATATGGCCTGCTAGGCTGCTACATCGCTGCCGTGCCACCTTGCGACCAGGCGGTGTATTGATGGCCAAGAAAATCCTCCAGAGTTCTCACGTCGCTCCCCCACTCAACTCAGTGCCACCGAGCTCGCTTCCCCTCACATATTTTGACCTTTTCTGGCTGTCCATTCCGGGCACCATCGAGCGCGTCTTCCTCTACCACGTCCCCGGTTGCACCACGTCCGTCTTCCTCTCCACCCACCTCCCAAAACTCGAACGCTCCCTCACCCTCGCCCTCAAGCTTTTTTACCCCCTGGCCGGTCGACTGGTGATGAATAATGCCGCCGCTCCATGCATACGCTACTCAGACGGGGATTCAGTTGTGCTGACCATCGCAGAGTCTGACGACGACTTGAAGGAGTTGACTTCCGATGGACCCAAAGACAACGCCAGGTTTCATTCTCTAGTCCCCACTCTACCTGTTTCCGAGACGGATCAAGCTTTGGTGGCGCTGCAGGTGACCGTATTTCCGGAGCAGGGGATCGTAGTTGGCATCTCGATGCTCCATACCCTTATGGACGGTTCTTCCTCCATTCACTTCATGAGGACGTGGGCCGCCATATGCAAGTCCGGAGACGATATCGCTACTGGGGAGGACCCCCCGCTCTACGACAGAAGCGTCATTCCCGACCCCATGGGGTTGCAGAAGTCCTTCATGAGGAAGATTGAACAGGGAGTAGCAACCAACTTCCAACGGCCGAGCGCCAGATCTCGACCCAACATCCTGCGTGCCACGTTCCGTCTCACTGCTGCGCGTCTGGAGGGGCTGCAGAAGTGGGTCGCGGCCAAAGACTCGAACCTTGCATGTTGCTCCTCCTTCACCCTGGCCGTTGCACTGGTGTGGACCTGCCTGGCCAAGGCACGGGACCGTCCTCCCATGGAGATGGAGAATCTCGTATTCCCCGTGGACTGCAGGGCGAGGTTTGACCCTCCAATCCCTCGTCGCTACTTTGGGAACTGCATCGGCGGGGGCTTCGTGGAGGTGCCGGGAAACCATCTCGGATCCGGCGACGGGCTTGCGGCAGCTGCGGCGGCCATCTCGCAGGAGATAAAGGGGCTGGATGGTCGGAGTGCCTCGGTTTCCTTTGCATCGGCCCTGGACAACTCGGCAGGGGTTGCTCCGCTGGAGTACCTGTCGGTAGCGGGATCGCCGAGGCTTGGGGCGTACAAGGTGGACTTCGGGTGGGGGAGGCCCGCCAAGTTGGAGGTGGTCTCCATTGACCAGAACGGGGCCTTGTCTCTTGCGGAGAACGGCGGCGAAGACAAAGGGGGAATGGAGATCGGATTGGCGCTTCCCTCTCCTGTCATGCGTACCTTTGCCGAGGCCTTCATGAGCCATGAATTTCTTCTTACTATGGATCGACCCTAACGTCCCTTTTAGTGCGCAGTTATCATCTGCCTGTTCATTTCAAGTTCGTTATATGTTTAATCGCTTGTGCTGGAGAGCTTTCTCTTCAATGCCAGCGGAGTTTGAATTCCTTTTGTTATTTATTTGGATTTAACATCCCTTGAAACAGTACTGTTATAATAGGTTCGAAAAAAAACAGTTCTGTCCTGCATCTTTTCAACGAGGAGTGGAAACCATTTCTCCGAGAGCTCCTTCAAAATCGAACAGGAGTCCACATTCCTCTTCGGAGAGTCTCCACTAACGGAGATCAATCCTACATGATCTACTTCTTCTCCATCAGAGTTTTCGTGTTCTTCAACTGTTGAAGACGGAACTGAAATCTCTCTCTCTCTCTATGCGGAGGAGAAACACACCGCAGCAAATTCGGCTCATAGTTTGGTTTCTATATATAAACCCTTTGTCAGTAATCTTGATTTCTTGTCACTATGTTCAGTCCCGATTATCTCTTCTTCTTCGGGTGAATAAGACCCAGCATATAATATCAAACATCCTTCCCGTGCTGAAGATTATGCAGCCACTTGGAGGAGGACAAGAGGTCTGATTAGGGTTAGTACGGGCCGGGTTTGCCTTGGTCCAGCCCAAACCCATTTTGGTATATGGGCTAACAGTCCGAGTTCTAGGCCCGTTTATTTTTAAAAATATAGGCCCAAACCTGAACCTGGCCTGAAGATTATTGGGCCGGGCTCGGATCGGTTGGCCCATTTAGATGCCCCAACATTTATCTCAAATTCATTTAAAAATAGATGCATATTTTGCATCTGAAATAGCAATATATGTATTTGATACGAGTTTGTAAAACTTGTGTTAATGAAGCACATCATCCAGTTTCATAGCGAATGCATATTGGAATAGTTCCCGGATTGTTTGGAAATAACATTAAGACGACGAATGTTCTTCTTGATTAGAATTTTGTGGCAAAGATAAGCAACAATAACCATCTAGTCGTAGCAGATGATATCAATACAAAGGTAACAAATAAATGCAATATGAAACTTGTATATTTCATAATTTTAATTGGTATATAATTTATCTTTGTTAGTGTTGCACGCTACCAATCTTATATATATATATATATATATATATATATATATATATATATATGAGGAAAGGGAGCCTGCTCTCCAAAGCAGGCAACTTCTCTGCTCCTTCCATCTTGTCCGTCGATTCCTAATGCCTTCTGCCGTTGGATGAAACTTCCCATCGCCGAGCCCTCCCTGCCCCGTACCCTCCTCCCTCTCCAAACAAAGCTGACATCGCACCTTTCTCCTCGCCTCCTCGTGCGCTATCCACTCCTGTGAACCCTCCTCCGCCCTCACCCTCTTCGTCCCCGATGGCACCTGTCGTTCTCTCCTCCTCCAACAAGTCCCTTCCTCCTCCCTAGCACTCCCCGCACACCCTCATCCCCGACACCCGTGTACGCCCTCTCTCCCATGGGAAAAAACCCCATCCATGGCTCATCATGCTGCTTCTCCCCTCGTGAAACCCATTTCGTCCATTCCTTTTGTCCTTCGAATTCCATTCAGAACGAGATAGAGGGAACATTGGGTACATTGCCATAGGCTTGGTGGAGATAATTTCAGGATAGTGGCAATTAGAAAAAAATATAATGTGTGTGGGTTGCATGTGCGATCGAACTTTGCTATCGCATCATATGATTTTCGTTAGGATCCCTTCATCTCATGACACTCTCATACCATAGAACATTACAATTCAATCATCTTACTCCTATTGGGGAAATTTTAGGATGTCGAAATCATCCTCACAGCTTTACAGGTATTATTCTAATGAATAAGATTAGTCCTTCCAATCATGGAGTATAGTCCGTTAACCAATGTTTGTTATTACTTTAAAAATGACAAAAACATAAATCTTCCGTAAATTCAACTTTGTCAAGCCTTTTAAGATCCATATTCTATTTTCTCACTATTGATTCATGTCCAAGATCATCATTTTAGGTGACCAGAACTGAAGTATATTGTAATTTGTCATTCAATCCTAATTTAATCTATGCACACAATCCACCTAGTTTGAATCAACGACAGGATCTGCAACTACTGCAAATATTGGGCAATGAATCCATACACTTTATATGAATACAGTCAATAGATTTGTGTAGTGATAGAAAGTGACACTGGAAGTGAATTTAAGGTCATTTGAAAGCATATTGACATAGACACTTCACAACCAGTAAGGTACTCAACCGGAACAGGGTTTAATTCTCAGGTCAGGAAGGGAAATAGACAAATACGCTAATTATTTTCATAGTTTGTTTATACTAAAAAACAATATATTGGATAATTTTCAGTATATTGGTTTAATTTCCAGTATGCCTCGATAGGAGCCTAACAAATGAACAAAAAATATATAGCAACATACATAATGGTGTGAAAATTATGGTCGGTTTTTTACTTTTTCCCATGTTATGTGTGGAAAAGTCATTTAAAAAAGCTTAGATAAATCCGATGATAGTAGTCACTTATGTCTAAAAATACGGAAAAACTGGACATTATACTGAAATTTGAACAAATGCTGCAAACAGTAAATGAAATGCAGAACAAGCTATAGTTTTTATACAATTTTAGTACATGGAACTTTATCTTGTAAGTTAAAGGTAATTATACTCTAAAATGGAACTTTATATCAGCTTGAGCTTGGTCCAGCTGCTTCTACCTCATTAAAGCTTGGAGGAGGTGTACGTGTCTATGTAAAGAGTATTTCACATTTCAACTTCCAAAACATGAGAAATATTGTATCCAAACCAGAACCAAGTGTTATCTTATAATAAGATGGGAAGGCTACATGGATTTGCCATTGTTATATATATCTGTCTAGAATCCTACCACAACTTAAATCTCATTTGTAATTATAAATGAGCATATGAATGGCATTTTTAGAGTTAATCTGTCATGGTAAAATTCTGATAAAAGCCTGTAATTGATGTGTTTGAATTTAAAGTTAATGGAAGTCCCTGGGATTAAGCTCTGTTCAGATCCAACAATAGGTTCTCACATATAGGCAAAATATGATAATGGAACTTTAGATACCAAATTAGATAAATATCGCTTTGCCTTTGACAATGAAGATTGCATCATGGAAAGGCCCTAGATTATTTCAATGAGCATCAAGACAAGATGAACAATGCTTCAATTAATTTCAAAGGAAATCAGACATGGCATATTATGTAAAATCATGTATAAAAATCCTCAATAAATATTCAATGGAAGTTATATTCATCATTCATGTAAGTGACAGTATATACTAGGACATATGAACCATGATAATCATGTATAACCATGCAATCAAACAGATTTTACAGCTCAAGCATTTTATGCTCACAATGAACCCCATATCTTCATGTATGGATTTGTTAGAACTGACATCATTTCGTGGCATACCTTTCTAGTATATAGTAGCCATCATCAAACACAAAGACTTGGTAATTAAGGCCCTTTATGTTCATATGTTTAACAATAACCAATATCAATATACTGTCTTTACTTCATCAAGTCCTGATTAGAAGAGAAAATCTAGGTGGAAAATGCCACTGTCACTGGTTAAAGAAAATAACCATTATAAAATTATTAGAATTAGATTTTTGTTTTCTATCTATTCAAAAGCAAATGCGTAATCTGTACATATTCAGAAGAAAAGATATGAATTGATCGTTATGCATCTAAATCCCTCTCCCACTTATCATCATTTTCACTTCACTCTATCAACCACTCAGAATTCTCCAGTGGGATGGTGCTTTTCCCATCTCAATTGTGGCCACCTGAACCCATCCAGCATCAAATGTTCTTCCCGCCATCAATTATGCTTTACAGTATTTTACAGTATGGGATATCACTCTACATGGGCCTATGGCAATGTACCCAATGTTCCCTCTATCTCGTTCTGAATGGAATTCGAAGGACAAAAGGAATGGACGAAATGGGTTTCACGAGGGGAGAAGCAGCATGATGAGCCATGGATGGGGTTTTTTCCCATGGGAGAGAGGGCGTACACGGGTGTCGGGGATGAGGGTGTGCGGGGAGTGCTAGGGAGGAGGAAGGGACTTGTTGGAGGAGGAGAGAACGACAGGTGCCATCGGGGACGAAGAGGGTGAGGGCGGAGGAGGGTTCACAGGAGTGGATAGCGCACGAGGAGGCGAGGAGAAAGGTGCGATGTCAGCTTTGTTTGGAGAGGGAGGAGGGTACGGGGCAGGGAGGGCTCGGCGATGGGAAGTTTCATCCAACGGCAGAAGGCATTAAGAATCGACGGACAAGATCGAAGGAGCAGAGAAGTTGCCTGCTTTAGAGAGCAGGCTCCCTTTCCTCTATATATATATATATATATATATATATATATATATAAAGGTTCGGACTATCGGGCTTTATGGGTTTGGGCCCTATAGGGCTCGAGCTCGACCCGAAATTGCAATTGGGCCTAAAAAAAGGCTCGAGCCTGGCCCATTTCAAGTGCATGCTCGGGCTCGGGTCAGGTAAGCGGGCCAGATTTCGGGTCAGGTCGGGTTGGTCCGGCCCAATGCTCAACCCTAGTCTGACAATATAAAAAACCAGCATTCATTTATACCAGAAATCGAAGGTAACCCTCCATTCTTATTGCTAGGTTATTTCTCTAACCCCAAATTTGATTTGGTTGCGGGGTCAGGTCCTATTCCAAGATATATATTGATTATATCATCATTAAATCATTCATTACATCTCTTAGACAAATATTAGTCCCTTCATTATCCATCATACCAACCAAACACGCTATGAAACATGCCTAAATGTAGTCCTTGCATTTATCACATCTCTTCCTTCTGTCATTAGATAAATAACAAGCTAATCAATCCCTTCTTTCGTTTGAAAAGATTGATAGTCATAGGGGGTGGGGCAACTAGGGATGCCTAGGGACAAATCCAGGTATAGATGTTATCATATATGTATTCATTTTAAAATCTGGATACAAATAATGATCAAACATATATCTTCCACATATTGAAAACAACAAACCATATCCTTAAATATAGATACAAATATGAAAATGGATAATCATAGAAATATTTAATATATACTATCATACGTATAATAAATATCTCCAAACACTTACATTAAATTTTTTTAGTAAAGTTAAGAAAAAAATAAAATAATATGATAATTAAATATCTTGCATAACAAATAAATAAATAACATGAAGCTATATGTTTTTCCCAACATTTGAAAATGAGTTGAAAATACAATACTTTTTTTTTGAGAAGAAAGAGGGTGAGATCCCGTGTCACGTCCCGGACCTCGAAACATGGGAAAAATTGCGGAAGCATCCCAAAACAATGATTTTTTTTCCGAGTCCAGGAGCGAGACACAATAAACTCAATAATCCATAAATAACTTTCAGAGTGTCATACATAATGGAAGAATAAAGGAACATAACCACTAAATAAAAGACTTATCAATGTCTGAATTACACAATAAAACTAAATAAGTCTACTCGTACAATGACTCAAGAGGATAGAAAATATCAAGGACTCTTCAAGTCTGCCAACGACCAACCCTCTTGCTTCCCTCTAGGCTGCAAGGTGGTAAATCAATATTAGTCAAAAGAATTTGACTAAGTATGCACCAATAATTTATGAGGCATACCATCATAACTATATACAATGAGTAAAAGAAATTACGATGGCAATTCCATATAATAAGGACTATAAATCAATAAATAATGAACTATAAAAGACTTTTTCATGTATGC
Source organism: Ottelia alismoides (assembly GCA_037367405.1). NCBI lineage: Eukaryota > Viridiplantae > Streptophyta > Magnoliopsida > Alismatales > Hydrocharitaceae > Ottelia > Ottelia alismoides. The sequence continues at coordinate 305,359 of JAZKJV010003949.1, read as the reverse complement.
CCTTCATTATGGGATAACAATGACAATTCAATCAATTTCCTTGAATATCACAAATTTTGTGACCATAATATCAATATCTATATCAAATATAAATCAATACCATCTGCCGACACCAGGCAGCCCGAGCTTGGATAGAAGCCACCCCGTTCCCTTAAATCAAAATTTTAAACTAAAACAAATATCAATACGAGGCCTCCTATCCAAACCCCAATACAATGGACATCAGTACTGAGTCAACCGTCGTAGCGGTAAATCGTTTGGAAGTAGTGTAGGATTACCCGCCTACAACGGTCAATTGGCGGATTTAACCGTCCGTGCGGCACCCGGCCAGGTCAAAGCCTCTAATGGGCAAACAATGAACAATATCTACTTCCTCACAATGATGGTGTCAAAAACAATAATTAATTTTCCAATAAAATATTTGAATAAAAAAAATACATTTTAACCTATATATCAAAAGGCAATAATGTATCTATCTCTTTACATTTAACAACTAATCCATGAATAAGCATTATGGCTAAATATCAACTTGGCACCTAATTACATAAAGTTGTAACACAGAGATATAATCAAAGAAGTTTAACGAGATATCATAAAAGCTCCATTGCAACAACTAATAAAATCAAATGTGGGGTATAAATGACAATGGTATGAAACATAGATTAATGTACATACCTTGATCAATACAGATAGTTTTCTAGTGCTTTCCGTCCACAGAAATCAGTCTTTACCTAAACGAGAGAAAACTATCTTAACACTATACTCTGCCAAAATACTAGTCGTCCTTCTAACCAATTTCCAAACATCCGATGATTCTATGGTTGAAAAACGTTATCATTGCTATTAATGTTATTCAAGACACAAAAAGTTTAACATGTTGCAGGCTGATTTATGGACATGGATTGTAATAGTGTCATTGTGATCTTTAATTTTTTTAACAGTAACCATGGGTAAAAAGATGGAAATAAAATCCGATTGTGATTTGCGTATCCACCAACGTTTGAGATTAATTTATGTTATTGAAAACTCATCCAAATTGTTTCATAATGTTGTATGTATATATTTAAAGTCCTCTCATCAAGAAAATCTTGAGGTGGAAAATCCACATGTATACATATACAAAGGGATTATCCGAAAATCTTTAATTAAAACACGACTAATCAACTAATTAGTTTGTCCAAAAAAACTTGGAATATAAAACCAAACAATCGTGATAGAAGTTTCATGTGGGCACGAGATCTGGATTTCAGCGATTGAAACAAGGTATTAAGTGACGTCAATTCTCTTTGAAAATAGCAATGAACGTGTGGATATATACTAAAGAACTTCAAAGTTTCCGGCACTACACCAAAACACGATACCTAAACTACGAGATGATAGAAGAAACAACTCTAAATCCGATCCTAATTAAGGGAAAAAAAAGATTTACCAAGATGGAGGTCTCCAACGAGATTACTTGATCTGGATCGTCCGTCGGTCTTGGCGATAGAGCCACGAAGGAAACGGTGATGGTGAAAAATAGGTCACCTTGTTGAAGGGGAGTGCGCGGATCCGAAGAGGAGTATTGTTTAATCCAGTCGTAACCCGATGAGCGACGTATATATAATAGTGATAGGATAAAAGATAAAATCACAGGACGTCAAGCCCGTTCCTCGTTTTTTTTTAAAAAGAGATAATGTGATTGCTATTATCTTGAGTTAGTTACAACAAATCTTTCATTTATTAATTTATTTTGTTTTTTTCATGGTCGAATCTTATCTTTTTTTTTGGTTGTGATCTATTTATTTAATACACCCTAAATCCATTCTAATTCGATAATCACATCTAAAGATTTCATTTTGCAAAGCTTTCCATATTAAAATAAAATCAGATGTTACATCCCGAGCTGGGATTCACCGCCAGAAACTATTCATTATAATAACTGTTAAGAAGATACATTACCTTGAGGACCAAAAACGATAAAAGGAAAGACAACTTGCTACTACATTTTCTGGATAGAACCTCTGATTTTTGAAAATTACATCATTCCTTCCTCCCCAGATGGTCCAAAGAACCGCAAATGGCAAAGAACAATCATCTGTGGAGTTCATCCCCATTCGCCTTATGGACTTCCAGAAATCGGTGGAACTAGCATATTGCACCCATGATGGCCCTACCTCAATCCAAACTTGCAGCGACCAAGGGCATGTATAAAACAAATGTTCCGCATCTTCCGCTTGCGCACCACATCTATCACAACGAGCATCTGGAATACCAAACAACCTGCTCTTTCTCTCCTTGTCCCATATCCTGCCCCTTCTGAGGCACCAAAGAAAGACCTTCACTCTGCAAGGGATCCTGCTTGCCCAAATAATCTTCATATCTTGTTTCAGGTCCGGGTCAAGATCCTCCGTTGTCCCTCTGAACACTCTGTATGCCTTTTTCACCGAGAATCTTTCCTCCTCCCATACAAATCGATCTCTTCCCTGAGATAAGCAACTAGTAGAAGGTAGTTCAGACCTCATTCTGCCCAAGTCGTCTCTTCTTCTCCCCGAAAGCTCATAGATGAAAGTAGGGTTCCACGAACCAGAACAACCAGCTTCAGCAACCGAACACCCCCTGCTTGCCGCCAAAGCAAATAATCTTGGGAATCTATTACATAGTGCCCCTTCCCCCGTCCAGTTGTCCTGCCAAAACCTAAAAACCTCCCCATCCCCCAACTTTGGTGTCATTCTCGACCTCAATTGTGGTAAAACCTCACGAACCCCGCTCCAAAGTGAAGACTCAAAACGCACTCTGCCTGCCTCCATTGAGCCTCTGACGTCATAGATGGTTCGTACGAGCTGGATAGCCAATCTATCTGGACCCCCCCAAATTTGCACAACCCACTTAGCCAGAAGCGCCTTATTCATGCTACTTATATCCCGAATTCCAAGTCCTCCTTCGCTTCTCTGCCTCGTGAGCTCCTCCCAACCAACCAGATGCATTCCTAGTCTTTGTTGCTTCCCATCTGACCAAAAGAATCTTCTCATTATCATCTCTATCTTCTTCCTTACACCTGCGGGCATCAATCGAGTTGAAAAGAAAAAGATTGGAATAGCCGATAACACATGCTTAAGTAGTATCAACTTCCCGCCTTTAGATAAATTGACTGCCTTCCAACCTGCCAGTCTCTCCTCAAATCTCCTAAGGACCACCTCCCACTCCGTTTTCCTTAACCTCCCTGCCACTAAGGGCAGCCCAAGGTAAGGAATGGTTAACTTCCCAAGGGGGCAGCCCAAAAGCATACTCATTGATTCACTCTCCTCCTCATTCATCCCAAACTGAATCACCACAAACTTATCTCTATTGATCCTGAGACCAGAGATACTGCTGAAGATCTCCACTAACTGTCTCGTTCTTTTATGCATTTCCTCCGTACCACCCAAGAAAATCACTGTATCATCTGCATATTGTAGGAGTGGAATAGAGATGGTTCCCTTGCGGAATCCCTTACACCATCCTCCGTCAACTGCTCTCCTGAACATCACCGCCAAAGCATCTGCCACAAGAACGAATAGCATTGGTGCTAACAGGCATCCCTGTCGCACGCCCTTTGCGGCTGGAAAAAACCTCCTTCCGGTCTCCCATTCACCAAAACTGTATACGATGAGGTCGTGACACACCTCTTCATCCAGGCTATCCATATGTCGGTGAAGCCGCGCCGATGAAGCGACTCCCATAAGAAGCTCCAGTCTACGCAGTCGTATGCCTTTTCAAAGTCAATCTTCTATACCAATCCTTCACATTTTCCTGACGCCACGCAAGGCAAATCTCAGATGCCATAACCAGTCCATCTCCCATCTGTCTGCCTGTGATAAAAGCAGTCTGATTTTGTAGGATTACATCACCCAACACTCGCCTGAGCCTATTTGCTAAAACCTTGGCGATAATCAAGTAGATTGCGTTAGATAACGCAATCGGCCTATAGTCCTCCACCCTGATCGGGTTCTCCTTCTTGGGAAGAAGAAATAGCATTGCCCGGTTCACCTTCTCGAATCCTCTGTTGCCATCTTTGAACTCATTGAGCACTGCCATAACATCTTCTTTCAGTACGTCCCAAAACTCCCTGTAGAAGAACACCGGAAAATCATCCGGACCAGGCGCCCCATCAGCATTCAACCCCCACACCGCGGTTTTAACTTCCTCCTCCGTAAAAGGCACCTCCAGATCAGACACATGCACCTCTGTCAGTGCCTCAACACCTGCTCCATGCCACCCCCATCCTTCACGTTTCCTTCTCCTCGACATCTCCACAAAATGGCCCCTCAGAGCCCTTCCCACCAAAGCCTCACCCACCACCCTTTCCCCACCAACTTTGAGACTATGAATAAAATTCCTCCTTCTTCTACCTGAGGCCATCGAATGAAAAAACCTCGTATTTGCGTCCCCCTCGTGCAACCATTTCTGCCTGGATCTCTGCTTCCATTCCACTTCCTCTTTCCTGTCCTCCAAAAGTAACTCTTCTAGCAGCCTTGCCCGCTCCAATACCTCATCCTGGTTCAGGCCCCTCTGGTCTTCTAGCCCATCCAGTCGGACGACCCCCTGCTGAGCTTCCCTCCTTTTCTCTCTCCGTTGCGTCCTTATAGTCCGTCTGAAATCGAGCAGGAATTTCTTCAATAGTACTATTTTTGCAGCCAACCGCCCTATTGCCGACCCCTCCACCTGTCATCCCCCCCACTTCGCGGTCACCTCCTCCCTAAACCCCTCTTCCATCAACCATGCTCATTCAAATCTGAACAAAGACCTGTGATGTTGCCGTTCCTCCGAAGACCACAGAATTGGTGTATGGTCTGATTGACTCCGAGGCAACGACCATGCCCGAGAGAGGGGAAAAAACTCCACTCCTTTGGATGAAAGGAGAAATCTGTCCAGCCTCGATCTCGACCTAGCATTCTGCCACGTGTAGGCACATCCCGCTGCATCAATAACTGTGAGCCCCAATGTGTGGATCTGATTCCTGAAAACATCCGAACCAGCATCACGTCCACCGCCCCTCGATGGCCTATCCTCCAGCAACAAGGTCACATTTAAGTCACCACCAATCAACCAGATGCCCTCTTCTCTGTTCGCTCCCACCTCGGAGATATCTGCTGCCAAGGAACCTGTCGCTGAATTCGAAGGCCCATAAACATTGGTCACAATAAACGTGACATCATCCTTCCTCCTCTTCAGACGAACAGATTACGAATACAAAGATCTTCTCTCCACCACCTTCTCGAAGTCATGCCTCCTCCAACCAGTCAGGAGCCCGCCAGTTGCTCCCTGATCCTCGACCTCTGCGAAGTCAAACAAAGATCCACCTCCCAAATCTCTCCAGGCCTCTCCCCCTGCCCTTGATATCTTCGTCTCTTGCAATAGCACAACATCCGCATGAGCATCTCCTATTAGATTCTTTACCGCTAATCGTTTTTCGGGACGACCCAACCCCCTCACATTCCAAGAAAGCACCTTCATTTGGCAACCTTTTTAGTCATCCCTCTTGGCGGAAGCATGCCCAAGCTCTCTGCAAAATTCCTATCAAGCAAGCTGAAGAAGCTTGGCTTCTCGATAGATGATAGCTGCCCTTCGGACACCTCATTACCGCACACATCTTCCTTACCCTCCAGGCACCGCTCCGACTCCATCCTCAGCCTTTGCTTTTCCTTTTTCCTCCACCCACGCGGTTTCCGCTCAAAACACCACCCTACTCGCTCCCCCCACACCAAGCGCTACACCTCCGGCCCCCTGCACCACCTTTTTTGAACCGCTTGACCCCCTGCCCACCCCTTCCAAACCACCTTCCGCCCCTTCTAAACCTTCCCCTACCGAACCTTGAGGATGCGCAAACACCCCTTCATCCTCCAACCCTGCCTCTCCCAACTCCATTTGACACCCCCCTCTCCCCCCAAAGAAGACACTACTTGCTTCACAGCTGACCTCTCTCCCTCCCCCTCCTGGCAAAGAGTCCACCACCATCAAGCCGGTGGTCCTCCCCTCAACCTCTCCCGCACTGGCGTCCAGCACCACTGCCAGCCCCGGGACCCTTGAAGCGCCCCCCTCGAACCGGCCCGACCAACACCCACGCTTCGAATCCAGCTCCAGACCATCCTCCACCGTAGCTGCTTTCTGGAGGTCCACTACTAACTCAATAGGAGCGGCCTGCCCCAAGTCTCCTCCCAGTTTCGGGTCTGTTTTGAATATGGGTCTAAGATCCGGCGTCGACGAGATCCGCGTACCTTGCCGGGGATCCTTCGACCAAACGGGTGATCTCCTCACCCGACCCGAAGCCATTGTTACAGAATCATCCTGCGTGGATTTCCAAATTGGTTGCCCATCATTGTGGTCCCCTACAATTCCATGCATACCCACGTTTTGGTTCTTTCCAGAAATGCCAATGTTGACCCGTGTAATAAGTAATGGATTAATTGCTCCAAAACAAATCTCGGGCGTGCCTTCACCATGCGAAACCGCCGCCACTGTCGCACGTTGTGGACGATCCTTGGAAATCGCCCCATTATGGTCGTTTGAATTGGGGATGCCAACAGGCACGGAGAGCCCATTATGCTCGTTTGAATTGGGACATGGAGTAACTGCCGGCGTGATTATAGGGGGCCTAGCCGACGGCCCCCCCCGGAGATGCGCTGCCATGCTGCTGCCGAGACACCTCCCAACCCATCCTCGGCACCGCCGATGAGAGTTCCAGATGCAGCCGCCGTCCCTCCATGAACACCGTCCACCAGCCCAGTTTCCGCGGATGAAGCCAATGCACCCAGATCAGCGGATCAACTCCCTCCTCCGGAAGAGTTCTAGTGGTAGCCAAACCCTTCACCTCTGCAATCCCTCCCAGCAACGTCTGGATCTTTTGCAGGTTCCGCCATAGAAGGGGGATCCCCTTCACTCTGACCAGATCTAGACTTCTCTGCGACAAGTAGCCATCATCTTCTCGCACACACCGCCACCTGAGCAGCGACCTCTTTGCACGCGTCAAGGACAACAGAGCTTCTATCTCGCATCCGGTCAGGCCTCTGACCAGAACCCTCCAAGGCGACAAGGCGGCCACATCCCCTTTGAAACCTCCTCCCGCAACCAAGCCCACGTCCGATGTCCCCTTGAACAACGCTCCTCTACCTCCTCCTTCCCCTATAAGGACCCGCGGTGTCGTAGCGGATACCGATTCATCCCCTCCCGATCGGTCTCCCCCTCTGCAGTTTCTAAAGCAACGAACGGGGTCTCTATACTGCCTTGCCCAGTGGCCTAACGAGCCACACCGATAACATCCCCATCCGAAAGGCAGTTTGCTCCCTTGGACGGGATGAACGCCCCGAGGAGCTTCTCGCTGACGGAACCAACCTCCCTCCTTCCTTGAACGCCTCCGCCTGTAGACAGCAACCCAACTTCCCTCTCCACCTTCTCCTGCCTCTCCAGACGCTCCCCTCTCTCGCATGACGCTCTCAGCCACGGTCTAAAGATTGATGTAATCTACAATACTTACGTGCATCCATGTAACATATTAAGACATATGTCTATTCACTGACATATCACACACAGATTCAGCAACGCAGAAATTCATATCCATAACAGTCAAGAAATCATATAACCATTTAAGTATCCATGTCTTCATAAACTGGAAATAGTATTCGTACTCATATCAGTAAAAAATAAAAACTCGGATCCTCATTTGTATCCATATCTTCCAGAAAAACATATTCACGTCTACGTAAAAATGAATGCAGTGGCAGATGGATACATACATACATACATACATACATACATACATACATACATACATACATACATACATACATACATACATACATACACATACACACACACACACACATACATACATACATACATACATACATACATACATACATAGATACACACACACACACACACATATATGGGAGCTGGGAGCCTACACCTAGGGGTGTAGGTAACTACCTACACCCGGCCTTCTTTTTCACGATTTTTGAGTTCTTTTGAATGAAATCATAGGGAGATTTTCTTAATATATTGAGAGGAATATGTGCTTCAAGTTTCATGCAAAACAAACATTCCTAACATGTTCATCTAGAAGGTACCATTTTCAGCAATTCTGATACCGTTAAAATTTGACGGTCTTGATGAAGATGATAAAAGTCTCGAATTAAGTTGAATTTTGAATGACACCATGGTGATATATAGTGATCTAATTCCCCAAAAGTTTCATTTCAAAAAAATCAAAAATAATGAAAAAATGAGCCGGGAGTAGGTAGTTACCTACACCCCTGGATGTAGGCTCCATTTTCCCTATATATATATATATATATATAGGAGTGATCCTATGAGAGCAAAAATTTGTGAGAGCATGAGAGGAATCATTCTGGACCACATGATTCTATTTTCTCTCTCCTGGTCTTCTCTCTCCTGAGTGAATCATGTGGTCCAGAATGATTCCTCTCATGCTCTCACAATTTTTTGCTCTCATAGGATCACTCCCCTATATATATATATATGAGAAACTTCAAATGAGGCGGGGTCTCACCGCTTTTGTGGTGAGCCATCCATCATCATCCATCTATTTTTAATCGCACGGTCGTAATTAATGATGCTTTAATTATAATATTTAATTGATCAAAAACCCATTTTGATCTTTTTATCACATTCTAAATATAGAATGTGACAACTATATTACCTAAAATCTCTCTTGATTAATCAATTGCAGGAGACCAACGACGCCTCCATAAGGGGGAAGAGCATTCGACAACGGCGATCTGCGCGGGCGTGGATCTGGAAGCCTTGTCGCCAAGGCGTGGAGCCGGGCGGGGTCGCGCTGCCTTACGCGCATGCTGGAGAGGTGGCGTTCCCCACGGGCTGCGCCGACCTAAGGTGGAGGATGGCCGGCGGGAGTGCTGCAGGAGGGGTAGAGCGCCCCCGCGCACGGTGGGGAGGAAGGACGACGGTGCGAGGAGAATGAAGATGGCAGCGGGTGGTGATGCCAGGGGGAGGGCGACGCCGGGAGGCGTGTGTTGGCAGGTGTGGCCGGGCGTCTCCGTGCGGCGTCGGCCGCGTGAAGCTACTTCGCTGGATGCGCCTGCGACGTTTTTTTTGTTTATCTTTTGTTTAGGCTTCGATGGAAGGGTTCGTCGTATCAAACTTCCTCCTCCATGCAACACCTCTCGACCACAGAGAGGGGGCATGAAGGAGGAAGGCACACATTAGGGGCATGGTGCAGGCGAGATGTGCACGGAGGAGACACAACTTATCTTTTTTTACAAATTGTAGTTTTTTGCAAAGTTGGAATGTTTTGTGCAAATATTGAATTTTTTTACAATCTCATGTCAATTTTTTACATGTTTCCAATATCTAACAGTTTACTTATTTGTCGCAGAACTCTACAGAAATATTACAAAGTGATCAGATCATTTTACAAAAGAGCGCCTAAAATTTACAAAGTGATCAGACACTCTTACAAAGGAGGGAGATTCTGTTACATTATCGTATAATATTTTTACTTAACTGATATTCAGATTTACATATTTATTTACCATTTTTACAAATCTCAATGTTTTTTCTCTATTTTGCAGGACTCGAAAACATGTATGGCAATTGAACTTTAACGCAATGGAAAACATGTGTGAATTTTACAAAGGAGGGAGATTCAGTTACAAAGATTCACGTATTTTTTACAAAACAAACATACACAATTAAAAAAGTTGAAGCTTACAAAGAGGAAAAATACTCTAAAAAAAACTCACTGGAATTACAAAATGAATGTACACATTTACAAAACTGATACAACCATTTACAAAATGAAATTACAATAATAAAATGAAATCATTATTGAAATTTTACAAAGAGTAAAATATATTTTACAAAAACTCGTTGTACTTTACAAAGCTGTGGTTGATTTCAGGTCGTTGGAACAAAATCGGAAATTAATGAATAAAGGCATTTGTGAAAATACCAAATCGAGAAAAGCTTAGAATGTGAATTTGAAACCAATAAATGAAACTCGAAATTAATGAAATCAATTTGACGAAAATGCCCTTTTATATGAGGTTTTTGATGCAACCGTCAGATTGAGAACTGGCGAATCTGCTCGATGGCTCACCACAATATCGGTGAGACCCCACCTCATTTGAAGTGTATATATATATATATATTATATATATATATATGTATGTATGTATGTATATGTATGTAGCCGCATCCTCGAGGCTACCACATTTGTTCCTCGAAGAATTCTAAACAACTTACTCTCCCCAAGGATGCCTTGTTCACTATGAGCTATGAACCGCATGACGGTAAGATTTTGCTTTTTCGCAGGCCAAGTTGAGTCGGTCCTGAGTCATACACCATATTTTAGTTTTTCTCCTTAAATTTTATATTATTTAAGATGTATAATATGATTCTTTTAATCATCATTTAAGCTTGCTAAATATAGTGTGACTTTGTGTGTTATTAGAAATGTAACTATATACTATTTAACCTTTGCAAGAAAATTGACTTATGACAACAAATAACTTATTATTTGTTGTATCTTTCGTAGTTAAATGTATAACAAATATTACTTATTGTTTGGATATATGAATTTGCAATGAATACATGTATTCGTTGTGAATCATACAACAATGACTATTCGTTGATCCTCTATCAATAAATAATTGCCATTAAATAAAACTTTAGCAATGGATATCACATTCATTGTAAAGTATATAGATAAAAACTAATTTTACAATAAATAGGATTCGTTGTTATATTTCACGTAAAAAAGTATGATTGATGATATGATAACAAATATTTAAATTATTCATTGTTGCGGTGAATGTAACGTTGATAATGCAAATGAAACCTTGAATTATATTATATTAAATGCACACTCTATCTAATTTTTCCATACATATTTTTATTCTCTTTTCTTAGGTCGGGCATGATAGGAATGTAGCATATAAATGATAGAAGATGGGCCTCTGGTTCATTGCCCATGTCTAAAGAAGGTAGACGCTACTACATATAAAAAGATTGTCTGCTCAACCAACATATTGATTCTATAATGCAAATACGCGGGATATGTCGCCCAATTTTATTATCTTGATTTCGTGTGACATTCTAACACCCAAATCAGCCTTTCAGCCTTTTTGTGGATATATTTATTTATATGTTGAAGGACAAAAGCAAGGGGGCTACAATCGTGTTTATATTTATTCTTGCTCCATGATGCTATTCATTGGATTTGAAAAACCAGTGAATCTTTCCTCCTGTGTTCTCTTTTTATCGCGTCAATTGGTATAACAATTCTCTTTGAGAAAATTGCCATCCAAATTTGACTTTGTAAAAAAAGTGGCTACTAAGTCAATTTAGTGATCATTATCTCCTTGGATTATGGTGCAATTAGCAGTTGGAGACCATGCAAAGTGGCACCAGGAAGGATATCTTACAAGAGCACTTAGGAGACTTGTTAAAGCATTCACATTATTGGTGATCCTTTATCTTATGGTGGCACTTCAGTTAATACATCAACAATGGGGGTTGCCTTTGTCTAACTCCTGAGAGAACAATTATAATCATAAGTATAAAGGATTAGTTTGGGCAGAGTAGCCCTGTCGTTTTTCACCCTTACCATTTTTGAGGTTTTTCATGCTAAATTTCTAGTGCATTATCATGGTTGCATATTGTGATTGATTGTTTTACTTGCTACTCATTATTCATGTAGCATTTTGATTTTTTTTTCTGCCTATTTGTTTGACACAATTCCATAGTCAGATGATTCCGAACAAAGTGGTATTAGATATTATATAATGGATTGCAAATCGAGTTTTGGTTCGGGCCAGCTAATTAGTCTAAATGAGACCAATTTTACTCTGTGGAAAAACAAAATGAAGGATCTCTTGCAAGTGAATGCTATATATCTTTCGATGTCCTCCATTGATGAATCCCAGCAACTTCCCCCTTCAATCGAGCTCTACTGCTGGAAGAAGAAGGTCTTTTATTTTTTTATTATTATTGTAAAAATTTCATATATTTCCCGTTAAGTTTTCAAAATTACAAACCAATCGTTGTGCTTATTTTTGTTCAATATAAGTTTATTTTTGTATTGCGCGGATACCCTTGTATTTACTTATTTATTTGGACTTAATTTCGCATTATTTATTTCAATGAAAAATTCCATGTTGTTTATCCACTAATTCTGTATCATCTGGATATGTAGTTGTATTTTTCTGGGATTTGGATAATTAATTAAAATTGTTCTAGTGAAAACTTGCTTATTTTACGTAATTTGAGCTCTTAAATTCATATCTAACTCACAATGGATTTCAAAATTCTTAAAAAATTGGAAATGATGCCTTAAAATAGGGTTTAATCACTGCTTAAATACCATCTTAATTAGAGTTGTCTTGTGCCTTAAATAAATTGAAGTGGGATTTTGGTAAATGATTTTTAATTAAATCTACAGACATCTTTTTTGCGAAATTTCAATTCTTCTGAATTTCTCATAGAATTAACTTTTTGAGATAATTTACATTCTAGCTAGTTTGATAATATGGATTTATTAGGAATTAATTACTCACTATCAGTTTGTTTTCATTAAAAAATCTATAAAAAATTCATATTTTGTCAGAAAATTCTAAAAAATACTATAGACTCATTACATCATGTTTTATTTCCATTTTTCATAATTTTTGCATTCTCTTTTGTGAAAAGTGTGCATTTTTCTTTATTGCATTTTAACACATAAAATTCCAAAAAAATGATTTGTATTCATCATTGGATTAGGACTCTAGGAAAAATACAAATTAGCTAAATTGGACTTATTTCCTATAAAAATTAATTTGGCTAAGTTGTATATTTTCTTAGTATCTTAAATTCACCCGCATCTTGCATTTTGCATTATTTTTGCATTAAAAAATACCAAAAAATACGCATTCAAAACCTAGACCTAAATTTTTGAATTAACCCGAAGTTGTTTCTTTGCCTCCTGTGTTCGACCCCGGACTTGCCCGGGATCTAAATTAGAGCAGAGACACTCTTCATTGAGATCTTTTCTCGATTCTGAATGATTCGCTAAGTACCCGTATTACCACGAGTGCAAATTATATCAAGTGCCCAACAGGACGATCAGATGGTGCCATTCCTGGGGAGGCAAGCAGCTTAGGGATTAATTTGAAAATTAGATTTAGATTTTCACAACTCGGGTAGTCTAACCCCTGAGCCACCTTGTATTTATTCCATTTTTGGCAATTATTTTTCTTTGCTCATTTTGTATGTATTTTTTGCCTATCTCTTTAATATAAATTTTATTTTCCTTGCGAGGGCCTGGTGAACTTGGAGTGCATCGGAGATCGATGGATGTGACACGCGCCGACTGCTGAAGAGTAAGAAAATCCAATTTATTTTGAGAGAATTTTTGTAATTATTGTGTACAATAATTTAGGTAATTTGCTTATTTATAGAGACTCTTTTTTGAGAGCTTTGCAGTGTAAAAAATACTTGGACTTTATTTTGTGGTGTGTCGAGACATGTTTTACTCTTTGGTGAGGGTGGAGCTCGACTTGAGTTGCAAATTTAAGGATAGGCACACCATAGTGTAGGATCAAAATTGTTTGTGCCCAACATAATTTAGGCCACACATATATTAGAAGATTCACATATCTGACAAGATTCATAATGAGACGCACAAAGACACATACTACTTAGTTCAAATTAACACAATTCTTCCCCGCTAATAGTATATTATTTTGGCGCGGTTTTTCTCGATCTGCATGCATTTAGTGTAAATTTAAAAATTCAATTTTGCATAACGCATGGAGAGTGATGGGATTTACTGTAAGTATACCTTCTTCTGAGCATGCATCGTTGTTTCATGTCTGTGTTCTGATTTTCGATTCCTCTCTTGTTTTATAACTAAGGATTTCAAAGGAAATTGAGATTGAACAATAGACTTGTTTGTGTGCTCAAATTAAATTTCAAGTGACAAGCTAACTCTAAAATTGGGACTGAATTGAGTAGGTCGATTGAAAAAATCGAAATAAAAAGAACCTTGTTCACGGGTGCATAAATCTCTCACTGTTTGAATTTACTTGCTAGTGAGAGAGAGAGGACCCTAGGAAAGAGACAAGCCAGGATTTCTTACATACTACTGGTTCTTTCTTTTTAGGCGATTAGCTAATTTTCAGTGAGGACCTGTAGGTAGCTGGTAAACGATCCGGATTTCCTTAGTAGAGTGGGAGGTTTAGAGGATGCCTTAGTCCTCAAGGAACGGGTAGCCGTATTATACGGTCTGCACTTACTCCTATACTAGCTGAAAGTAGGTCCAACTAGTTGTAAGAACCGTGCCAGTCTGTAAGAAAATAAGGGCACCTAACCGCTCATTAATCTTTCAAAGATTGCATTTATCACCAATTAAAATTGATCAGATAGTTCGGCCGAACCCTTATGGCCACCACGTGTTGAGTTGGTGAAATTGAAATTTTAAATTTTGTTTATATTGGGTGAGTTTATTCCACACATTTATGTGCACAATATAACTAACACCTCATTTAATATCATGTTCTAATCGGTTCTTTTAACATCGAAGATGACTAATTAGGGGATATTTATTTGGACTTTGCGAATCTCTCATTGAACCCTCCAAGAAGTATGTCTTCAAAGGCCCATGAGCAACTTGGACCAAGTTGGACTCATGACCCTCTTGATCCCAAGATCACTCACTCTCGGGATGGTTACTCTCAAATCATTCCCTTTCTCTCCTCCAACCTCACCGAGGAAGACCTTCGCCTTGGTGAGAATATCTTCATGTCTAAATCCTCTTCTAATTAAGAACACCTTGTTGATTCATGTCCTAAAGAATATTCATGTAAAATGCCCCCAAAGAAGAAATAAGAGGAAGAAGAACACCCTGAGGACCTGATGAGAATGGTATTAGCCATATTAGCTGCATCTGAGCAGCAACACGCACTACTCAGAGCTCAGTTAGGACAACTCAATGTTGGTGTCAAACTACCAATGGATACGACATATAACCTGGACTGTACCAAATTCAGAACTATTTAAGTCTGGCCAAGCTCGAAGTTGATTATGAGTTGAAGCCGCAGTTTCTGAATTTGTTGCTGCATTTTAATAGGAATGTTTCTGAGGAGCCATATGCATTCCTAAGGGACTTTGAGCTCATATGATCTAACCTTAGACATCGTAGGGTTACCCAGGATTATATTAGGCTCACAACCCTTCCATTTGCCTTGGGTGGAAGAGCCGACTACTGGATAAAGAACTTGGGAGTTACAGTCACCACTTATGCCCAGTTCAAAGACCTATTTCTGAAGAAGTTCTACCCTTTGAGTAGGATTAACATGATGAGGACGTGCATTACAAGTTTTTTCCAATTACCCCATGAAGCCTTCTGTGATGCTTGGGAAAGATTCAAGGACATCCTGCAGAAGTGTTCCTGTCATAATCTAGATGACAACATCTTGGTCCAGTCGTTCTTCATTGGTCTCAACCCTGAGATGCGGGGTTTAGTGAGAGTTGCCTATGGAGGTAGCTATACATCACGAGGATCGGATACCATCTAGAAGGTATTTGAGAAGATGGTTGAAACCAACCACCTACAGATGATCAACATGGCCTATACATCGTCCCCCAGTTCACTCTCATCTAGAGTGGGACAATCAGCTATAGTCGATCTCTCTCAAGACATGATCCCTAGCATGGGACTCCTTGCAGACCAGCTTACTGTAGTCGAGAGGATTGATAGCAGAATTGATGAATTGGATCGGAGCGTCTCCAAAATTCTAAAACAAATGGAGGAGTTGACTGATAGGGTATCTAAGAAAAAGATACATGCCGTGATTGCACCCTCTGCTCCCGTATACCGAGTTCACCATTTTAAGAAGCAGTTGGTGTCAGGGAAACCCCAACCATGGGAGCAGGATTAGTCCTATGCCTACTCTTTCCAGAAGCCCCTACCATCAGCAGAGATAGTTCAGGAGGAGCCTCCACCAGTTTGGGATGTGAATGGAGTATGGTATACTCAGGACCTTTCCAGGAAGGGAAGTACGGGAGACCGACAGACCTGCCAACTTCCCACGACCATTCGCAACACCACATTCATCTCCGCACCACCTCCTTCACAGCTGAGCCCTGCATTCCAGCCACCCCAGCAGCAATGACAATAGTACTAGTAGTACGGCCGATAGGACCATTACTAGGCACACTAGTAGGGCCTGCAACCTCAACAAATATCCTAGCAGTAGCAGAAGCAGTACCCTGTACAGCAAGGTCAGTCTTCCCGTTCTTCTTCCCAATCTTATCCCCTTCCTTCTGTGTCTAGTCCATGGACATATGCCAATAGATACTCGATGAGATCCATTTCTACAGGAATGAAATTCATGACTTATGGGTGGATGTCAACTGCCTATCCAGATGATGAGATGAGCATATTGCACCCTCTACCTCAATCTCAGCCTAAGTTCAGGTTAACCCTAATAGCCTGAACTGGTCTAGTTCTCAACAACACTTTGTTCAGGTATACTATTCATCATCTCCTATATCTGAACATGAGATTCTTTCATGTAACGAGGCTAATCACATGTCACTCAGGAGCGAAAGGACCGTGACTAGGTGAGGGACCGAGGAGGAGCATCTCTAGAGCTCTACCTGATGTGTCTTCAGAGAATGAGGAGGAGAGGCATCATATTCCAGAGCTCCATCAGCACCATTCAAGGATTTCTACTCAGGGACCCGAGAGGAGAAGGAGAGCATATATGCAGCATCGACAGCATGGATACACTTCTTAGTCTACAGAGGACCTTGCATCTCCAGTTGTGGAAGATACTACTTCATCTTCTATTCCACAACCTATAGTAGATAGCTTTGATTTTGATTCCATGTTGCATCAAAAAGATTCTTGTATGAAGAACTCTATTTCCGTTAAAGCCAAGAATGATCAATCAGTTCATGATTCATATTCTTCATCTTCTGTTCCTCTAGATTCAATCCCTTTCCTCCATGCTCTTACGACAGGAAAGCGCATAAAAAATATTCAGAAAGATGACCCCGATATGGCACAGTTCTGCAAAGAAAATATCACTGTAAAGGTCCCATTTGATGAGTTTGTGGCTAACCATCCTGCATTCCAAAAATACCTCAAAATGAGATGCACACCTACTAGGGTTAGCAGGAAGACAGAGAACCAAAATGTAAAGATACACGTCTTGTCAGTATCTACAACATATTGTCTTAAGAATCAAACATTGTCAAAGAAAAAGAGAGACATGTGTGCTCACTATGTGGAGAGTCGTATTGACGACATTGCGTTTGCATGCACACTCGTGGATAACGGTTCTTCCATCAACTTACTTCCCTTAGCATTATATTAGAAATTGGAGTTGGGACTACTTCGCAAATCCAGGGCTTTACTCCAATTCACAGATCATTCAGTGAAGAGACCTAAGGGACAAGTGAAGAACGATGTTATCTCTATTGAGGGGCAAAACTAACAAGTTGACTTCATAGTCTTGGACATGGAGACCCCCAATCATTGGAGATAATCTCATATCATTCTCGAGCGGCCCTTCCTTAGGACCGGAGGTGCAACTTTCGATTATGGTACGAGAATGATGAAGTTCCGTTATACGGGTAGAGAAGTGAACCTTGAGATGAAGCAAACCAAGTGTCAGTGACCCGATTCAGAGAGTAGCACATAGTACCGACCTTCAGAGGCAGATTGCATAATGATTAGCATCGTTGGGATTTGGAGACAGGTTCCTGATGAATACCCATTCATCACTCTTTATTCTTATATTTTAGCTACAAAAACCTTTGCAAATACATGTAGATATGTGTAAATACAAATAATTACCAAAAGCATGCATTGTGTAAAAACCTGTAATTAGCATGTTTTTGTGCAAAAATAAAAGAATAAAGAGTAAAAAGAAAAAGAGGGAAATATTTAGAATAAATATTGAGCAACCTAACCCAAGGGAGGGCTCAGCATGGGCCTGACCGCATAAAAGCCAAAGTAGAGGGAGATAGGGGCTCATGTGTATAGATTTTTGTAAATAAATAAAATTATATTTTCCTCACCCAAAAATATACTTCTACATATTTTGTATATATTTAGAAACTATTAAAAACAAAATAAAAATCTAAAAATCAAAAATGCAAAAACACCCTTTCACCATGTGCATAAACCATGCCTCCTTATTTATGTAACCCTATAAATAAATAAAATTATTTAGTAAGCTTTTTTTTTGTAAATATTGTAAATAAATAAAAAGAATCAAAACACAAATCAAATAAAAATAACAAAATTAAAAATACAAAAATACATTGTATATATACCATGTATATAAATGTATATAACTATTTATTCCACCCATGTATATAAATAATAAAAATAAAATAAAAATACCTTTTTATTCCTAATTTTATACTATAAATAAATAAAATATAAAATGGGAATAAAAATGCACAAAAATAACAAATTAAAAATAAAAAAATTAATTAATTAAGAAACATTGTACAAATACCTATGAATAGCTATACTATGTAAATACCCTATTTTTATTTCCAAAAATTAATTAAAAATCACCAAAAAATAGAAAAAAATAAAAGAAAAATATTTCATGTTGAAAGTTTTTGCTGATTCGGCCCCTAGCTAGGAGTATTTGTCACCTCAAGATCTTGCCACGTGGCCTGATTTCATTGGGCCCTGGGGATGTTGACCGCCCGGTCAACTGACCCCCCCCCAGGGCCATTCTTCGCGGATTCGAGCGCCGGACCTTCTTCTCGGATTTATACCCGCTCGACCCGATTGCCTAACACCTAAACCCCGGCTCCGTTTGACACCTCCCACATCCGACATCCTCGCCGGGCATCTACCTCGGGATCCGCGCGCCACCGTGACCCTACCCGGTCAGCCCTAGTCGGGTCTGTACTCATATATATTCTGAGCTCCGCCGCTCGATTCCGGCATCTTTGGTTCCCCATTCTCTGTCCCGTGACCTCCACCGCAGT
Source organism: Ottelia alismoides (assembly GCA_037367405.1). Taxonomy (NCBI): domain Eukaryota; kingdom Viridiplantae; phylum Streptophyta; class Magnoliopsida; order Alismatales; family Hydrocharitaceae; genus Ottelia; species Ottelia alismoides. Next base: position 286,360 of record JAZKJV010003949.1, on the reverse strand, counting down.
CCCTGAGGTGACAGCTCTCGATTGCCCGTGTCGCAGCGAGGAGGGGGTGGCCGGACCACTGATCCGGCGACTTAGCGCCGCCGTGCTCCACCCAGTGCAGGAGCCCGAGCCTCAGGACTTGACGACCTTCGAGGCCACGACCAGGAGCTGCCTCAGCTCCAGCACAGTCTTCCACACCGCCCAGGTAACCTTCTAGCTTTCCTATTTCGCCTAATTCCGAGTTTTCCCCAAATCGTATCGCTACTATATTCCGTTGATTCCGACAATCCCGAGCATCATTTCGATCATCGGAACCCACGTTCACCATCGCCTATCCTCCACGCACCTTCTCCGCCCCTTCGTTCAACCCAGCTCGCACAGGAGCTGGGGTTCGAGCTCCACCGTCCGTCGCTCGCCGGAGCTCGCTCATCCCGACGCACAGACCACCTACACACCACCTAACCGGGTCGAGGCACTTTACCCTCGACCCGCGAAGCTTCTGACCTATTTTGCAGGACCAGAGGAGGCTATCTGAGGCCTCCCGACACTCGGGCCAGGAGCTTCCCTCCGCCGACCTCGCCGGAGCCCCTCCAGGGCTCGGCTGGGCCATCGGAGGATAGCAACAGCTGCGGAGCTTCATCGCGGACCTGTTCTGATCTTCAGAGGCAGATGAGGAGGACCACAGCACGCGCACGAGGCCGGCGAAGCTCGCCGGCCACCTGTTCTTCGAGGGTCCTCGACCACCGTCCGATTACCCTCAGGGCTCCAGTTTCCATCGAGACCATCCATCCATCGAGGAGCAGACACCGTCCGATCATTTCGAGGGTTGATCGGGACCGTTAGAGCAGAGAGAGAGGTGCCATTCACCAGCACCCGTCAGATCTTCCACGTGGCCCCCTCTGAGACGTCGATTGGGCCCACGTGCGGAAGGAGAGGAGCGCTCGTCGTCCTCAGCCGTTAGATCAGCTACGTGGCGCACATCCGGCCGTCGACGTAATAAAGGGGTAATTTACCGTAGGCCCCTGATAACTACACTTTATCGAGGGTCTAAATACGTCGCTGTGGCGACCCACAATAAAATGTAATTAATCAACAATGAACCCACAATCAAGTATCAAACAATGAAAAACAAGTGTGGAGTCAAATTTATTTTTAACTCTGCACAAATGGTGTATAGTGACAAGTATGCAGAGAGTTCGAACACAGGGAGCAAGCAGGGTAGTTCAAGCAAATGTAAGCACAAGTGTGTGTGTGTAAAGTGTCTACACTAAGCAAGCAAGCAACTACAATTTTTGTGGGTTTTTAATTTTTATTTTTTTTATTTTAATTTTTTTTGTTTTGTATTTTGATTTTTAATTTTCTGATTTTTATAATTTTATATTTTATATTTTTCTTTTTCTTTTTCAATATTGGAATTTAAAGACAATGGAATAAAAGACAAGATAGAATATTTATAAAACTAAGTAAAAATTACCAAAAATTCAGAAACAAATTGTTTTTAGTCTTTTTAGGGTTTTTTTACTGTTTTTGTGATTTTTGGAAAATTTTCAAGGTGTTTTTGGTATTTTTAAATACTGAAATAAAGCAAGACAGTGCAAATAAGGCTGGCTGTGAATAAAATGAGATTTAAAAATAGCAACCAGTAGCTCTAAATTTTCACACTATTTTTCAAATAAAAAGGACAAAATATGGAACAAACAGAAACTGAGTTTTTGATTTTTGGAGTTTTCTACTATTTTATATATTTTTTTGAAGTTTTTGAGTGTTTTTAAATTTTTAGTGTTTTTCTTTTGAACTTTTTAATGATTTTTGGACTGACAATAAAATAGGATAAAATAGACACTAGGTGATTTTTTTTGGAATTTTTGGAGGAGTTTTAATATTTTTTTGGTATTTTCTAAACTAGACAGTGCACAAATAGCAAGTTTTTGATTTTTAATAAATATAAAAATAAAATAAAATCAAAAACTAAATAGATGGCGTCAAAAGTACACGTGTCCAGGTGCTTAATCCTATTTTTGTGGAATTTTTAGACTTCAAATGATATGTTAAATAATTAGAACAAGTATCCAAACATTAAACAGTCCTGGCAGGGGTATATGTGCAAAATATCAAACATCCAGGGGCAAACATGCAATTTTCCACAAAAATATACACTGTATATTCAATTTTTAGCACCAAAAGACAATTACAAAACCCGCCTGGGCCTACTAGAAATTTTCCCACCAGGGCGCGTGACTTGCACGCGCCTGGGAAGGACTGGAATGTAATATAACAAAAACCTGGGGGCCTACATGCAAAATAACCAAAAAGTTTGTACCGGATATGAAAGTTTTTGTGCTGAAACGAAATACACAAAAGCCCGAGGGTTCCTCTGCAAAATGCCCTCACCTCACGTGTACTGGTCACGTGAGGTGACGTGGCGGAGGACCTAAATGCAAATATTGGAAGTTTGGGGGTCTTTGTGCAAATATTACAAAATATTTAAACTACAGATAAAAGTTTAAAGACTAAAAAGTAAATACAAAAGGCGCGAGGGTGGGGATGCAAAATACCCTCGCTCGGGCGCTCCGATGACGACACGTGGCTCGAATCCGACGGCTGGTGGCGAGGCGCGATCCAGCGGCTGGGAGCGAACCACTAATCCACGTGGCAGCACGAGAACGGCCGATGACGGTTGGCGTCGACGTCTGAGATTAGATCTCAGAAAGAGATCCGACGGCGGTTGGGCTTGGAAGATCGGACGGTGGACACGCGAACTGGGGCTGCAGCTCGATCGGACGGTGGAGAGACGAGGAGGAAGAACAGGGACGAAGGCCGACGAAGGCGAACTTCCCCGGCTCCGAACTCGCTTCTCCGGCGATGAATGGGCTCCAAAATGGAGCTGCAGACTCCTGGGAGGTCCTTCTACGGACTGGATGGCTCGGATTCGCCGGAGGAGCGTCGTGGTGCTGGCGCGAAGGCGGCGGAGCTTCACGCTCCAGATATCTCCGGCGAGGGATCAAAATGGCCCTCCAGGTGCTTCAAGGGTTTTTGACCTGCAAAAAGTGGTGAGAAGGCCCAGGGCAAATTGCCTGGGCCTCGCGAGGACCTAATCGAAGCGCGAAGGGGAATGATCGACGGTGGCCGGAGGTGCGCTCCGGCGATGATGCTTGGAGTGGCGAAATACGTGATGGAACTTGTGATTTTTTTGGGGTTTTTGAAGCTTACGCTACCAGGAACTAAATGCACGAAAGAAATACGCGGGGTGGTGCCCTCGATGGCCGGAACCAGAGGAGAAAGAGTACCTCGACGCCGGCTGTTGGCGGAGGTGATGGAGGCACCCTCAACTTCGCGCGCCTCGGCTGAAGGGCTGGCGATGGAGCTGTCACCTCCACGGAGCTCAGGAGCACAATGGTGGCGCTGAAGGGTGGACCAAGGGGACTCAAACCGGGGACGGAAGTGAGGGGTTCATATTTGAAGAGTGGTGAGGGCGTGACTTCGAGGAGGTGTCACGGGCGGAGGGAGAAGATCTGAAGAGATCTGGCGTAGCGGCGATGGAGATGGATCGAAGGGGCACAACTTCCATGAAGGAAGCGTCGGCAAAGGACGCAAGGAAAAGCCTCGAAAAATCCGCCAAAGCGGGGAGAAAACGAGGCGCGCGGAGCTCAAGGGGGGCAAGATCAGACTGTTGACCCGCCAGTCAACAGTCGGAGGCATCTGGTTGGTCCACGTGGACCAACCAGGAAAAAGAATAAAAAAATGTTTTCTTAATTCGTTTAAAAATAAAAAAATGCCGAATTACTTTTTGGTTGAAGAATAAAAGATGTTTAAAATTTTATGTAGTATTTTATTACGATTTTTAATTTATTTTATGGAGTATATTTTTACAAGTTTGCATTTATACCCCTATATAGGTATATTATCTATATATTTGAGTATTTTATTTTTATTTAGGTATTTTTAATTTTATTATTTTTATTTAAGATTTTCAAAAATTATAAAATACTTTTATATACACGAATATATTTTTATTTTATTTTTCCGATTTGTTTTGTATTAATAAATTATAGGAGTGTATTACATAGGTATGTATATGAGTATTGTATCTATGTGGTCTATATACAAGTATTTTATTTTTATTTTTATTTTGGTTTTTATTCCACTTTTAATGTACATAGTTATTATAAGTAATATTTACAACATTATAAAAATGTAAAAATAAATAAATAACTAATAAAGAATAAATTGAATATTTTAATCTGTACAAGTATACAATGTGGGTCCAAAACTCAACTTGCAAACCGTAGCTCCGCCAAATGCGAAACCACCGCCATTAAATAGCTTATTTTCTTCTATATACAATTAAAGGTGAGTATGCTGCATTTGGAGTTTTCATTTGTGAGATACGGGTCTGGGAAGTTGACATTCTGGAACTTTATTTAGACCATAACTTTTCATCTGTACATTATTTTTCTGTGAAATTAATTTTGTATTTTTCTTTATAAAATTATCTACAATTCTCATGTACAAAGTTTCTTTATTTGATGTACAAAAAGTGAAACCAAAAATAGGTCCCAAAATGAATAAGAAATGAATAAAATAACATAGGTATTTGACCCTTATCTCCCCCTACTTTATTCCTGGTCGACCTATTCATCACGACGCCTAGGTCTCAGGGTTTTGGGTCATAAAATATTTACAATATTTTATTCTTTTTCTTTTCTTTATTTATTCTATAATTTTGGCTTTAATTACAGCATTTTACACACTAATATGATGCACATGCATGAATGATAAGATGACGATTTTAATGCTATTTACAGGCATTTGCTAGGGTTTTTGGTGCCAAAATGATAGAATAAAGATGATGAAATGTGGATTCATCATCCCCCTATACTTTACCTTTGCTAGTCCCTAGCAAACACTTATGCAATAAGTGCAAAAAGAAGAAGAAAGAAAAGAAAAAGAAGAAAATTAGATTAAGTTTAATTATTGAACTTGTCTTCGCAAAATGAAAGTTTGGAGCTTAAGTCGGACCTTTGGAACTTTAGTGCGGTCGGAACCTTAATTAGAACCAAGTTTGAAATCCAACAGTCCTTGAGAATCCCAAAACTCTGTCCAAGTTTCCTCAATAGCCAGGTCAGAAATACTTCAACTCATACGCAAACTCTTACGACTATGAATCTGACTCGTACAGTGTAAGTGATATGTAGCTCCCCACCTCAGAAGTGACAAAGAGACAACCTCCCTCAACCTGGTAACTCTAATGCCTCGGTCTAGCAACTCTTTCCTCGAGAAGCGGGGTATTCCCTTCTAAGTTCAAGTGCAACCGGCTCAAGAAGAGGGGGAAGAAGTATAGACTTTTGGAAGCTCAGCCAGTGTAGCCAAGTCTTCCGCTGCAAGCTTCATGAGATGTAACATGGATACCATAAGCTTTTGCTTTATTGGACTATATACACTCCGGTGGGGTTATTAAATTTTCAATCCGACCCACCACTTTTTTGGAGTTCTTCTTTTTTTTTCTTTTTTTTTCTTTTTTTTTCCTTTTTTTTTTCAATTGCATCTGTACAACATATCTACATGGTGCAGCATATATACAAGAAATTTTCCTCTTGAGCCAGTAGATTGTCCCTCTTTTGAAGCTTTATTGCAACCCACGGCTTCTGTCTTTAGCCTTCATCACCACTAGACCAAGTTGAGGTGCACTTCCTTCACTATAAGAAGAAGAGAGGTTCCGCCTAGAAGTACTAACCTCATATGCTACCCCAAGCTAAAGGAAACTGCCTCCTCACCACCTCATCCGTGGAGAGCTATGTGAAAGGTGCAAGTGTCCAAGTTAGGTCATTATCAACAAGAGTCGTGCGTGTGCTCCGAAATATTCTACTTAGGCAGTCAAGAATCCATTGAACCAAGTCCCGTGATCCTCAAAGAATTAAGTCAACTAGACCTGAAGTACCTCAAACTCAGTTCCTATAAGGTTCCTGTTATTAGGTAAATTTTAAGGTCCAATCAAGCTCCAATCTCCGGATTTTACTTAGACTTGTTCAACTATCAAACTCAATCCGAAAAATGCTTATGCCATGCAATGTTATGCAGAAAATATTTTTGTGATACAATTTTCAAAGATTTTGAATTTTTTATGGATTTTTAAAAAGATGATGATGATGCATGCAGATGCATTTTTTTTTGTATTTTTCAAAAAGATTTTTTTTAAATGTTTTTGGATTTTAGTTTTGCAAATGTTTTTGGAATTTTTGAAAAGAAAAAGTTTTGGCTAAAAACTAGGTGAAAACTATGTACACGGGAGTGCTTCTTATATATACAAGAAGTGGATTTTAAGAATTTACAAGGGTAAGTGATCAATTTTATACATATATATAGGTAGTGGATTTTGGTGTGATGTTAGTATTCCTCAAACTTATTTGACACAAGCTTTTCACACAATTTTTGAAAACTATAGTCCAAAATAGTTTTTACAAACATTTTTACAAACATGTACACACATTTGAAAATCATTTTGCAAAGGCTTTCAAAACAGTATATATAAAGGTTTTTCAAATATTTTTGCAACCATTTTTCAAACCATTTGCAAATCATTTTCAAATCTTTTATTTCACATAAAGAAAATGAATTTTACAAATCACACATTTTTACAAAGGTTGAAAACATGTAACAAAATATTTTCAAAATAGTTTTCAATAGATGTTCACAAAGGTTTTCAAACTATTTTTCAAACATTTTGCAAAAAACATTTTCACCTGATTTATTAATCAGTATATACAAAAAGAATTTGAGGAATAATCACATCTTTTTATTAGATATTTTTAATGAAGTTTAAAGAATTATTAGCCATTAAGAAAATACGAAAGTACGAGTTATGGCTAAAGTATATACGTAGTATATACGACCCCCCTATACTTAGCTTGAGCTATGTCCTCATAGATCGGAGAGAAAAGAGAAGACATAACTCGTACTAAGTATAGGCAAGTCGAAAGAATGAATGAATCAAGGAATGAGAAGTTGACCGTCCCCCCTATACTTAGGATCAAATAATCCTAAGTATAGCAGGTTGTACACAATGCAGGGAGGGTCAAGGGTGGGAATGAACAGATCGTACTCAGATTGTCTCCCCCTATACTTAGGGTAAGATATCCCTAAGTATAGACAAGAAGAGGAGACAATGGAGAGGATCAAAGAATGGAAATACTCGGGGTGCACACCCCCCTATACTTAGGACAAATTACGTCCTAAGTATGGAAAACTGTCTACAAGGGCGGCACCTTTTTCATAGATAAAGAAGATAGAGATGGAAAAGAAGAAAAGAAGAAAAGAAGAAAATGACTCAACAGATGAAAGTGATATGAACAGATGGATCTGTACAGCGACAGATGGAGTTGATCACCATGTATGAGATGTAGATGATGAGAGTTAAAGAGCATATCTCATACCAGAAGAATAGGGGCAACGTCAATGGTCGGCGGATCATGATCAAGATATAGTTTCAGGCGTTGACCATTGACGCGGAAGGTAGAGGAAGATGACGGTTCGGATATGTCGATGCTACCATTGTCATGTACCTTCCTGACCACATACGGACCCTTCCACTTGCTCTGCAATTTCCCTAGGAATAATTTCAGCCTGGAATCAAACAACCACACTCTCTGATCTGGCTCAAACTGTTTATGGCTGATATGCAAATCGTGCCATGTCTTCACTTTCTCCTTATACTGTAGGCTGTTCGAAAAAGCTGTGTCTCTCAGTTCTTCCAGGGCTGCCAATTCTGCTCTTCTCTGGTCTCCTACACTCTCTGGATCCAAAAGTAACTCAGTGACTGCCCAATAGGATTTGTGCTTGATCTCCACTGGCAAATGGCACGGCTTGCCATAGACGAGACGAAAGGGAGATGTCCCCAATGGATTCTTGAAAGAAGTCCGATAAGCCCACAAGACCGAGTCCAAGAGCTGTGACCAATCCTTTCGGTCTGGGCGGACAACTTTCTGCAAGATAGTCTTTATCTCCCGATTCGATACTTCGGCAAGACCATTAGTCTGAGGGTGATATGGAGTGGCAACCCGATGATCAATGCCGAACTCGTCTGCAAGGGCCCTAACCTTATCATTGATGAAATGAGACCCCCCGTCTGAAATCAAGACTCTAGGAACCCCGAACCGTGAAATGATATTTTTCCTCAAAAATTTGCACACGGTTTTCGCATCTGCGACTCGGGCGGGGATGGCCTCAACCCAACGGCTGACATAATCCACAGCAAGCAAGATATGCTCGAATCCCTGACTCTTAGGAAATGGGCCCATGAAATCAATCCCCCATGCATCAAAAACCTCACAGAAGTGAATGGGTTGCATGGGCATCATGTCTCTCTGTCCGCAGGTTCCCGTTTTCTGACAGTCAGTACATCTCTTCACGAACTCATCAGAATCCTTGAAGAGAGTGGGCCACCATAGGCCGGATTGAAGCACCTTCTGTGCTGTCCTTTTTCCAGAATGATGTCCTCCTGCCTCAAGCTTGTGGCAGTATGTGAGGACGCTTTGCTGCTCTTCTTGAGGAATGCACCTCCTCCAGATACTATCCCCTCCTTCATGATAAAGGATGGGATCCTCCCAATGGTAAAACTTGGCCTTAGCTAGGAAGGTCTCAAGTTTCTGTCTGGGCCAACCCTGAGGGACTGTCTTGGCAACAAGATAGTTTACAAAGTCAGCATACCACGGGAGTGAGGTGACCGCTAAGATCGTCTCATCTGGAAATGTCTCAGTGATAGGTGCGCTGGGCTCAGATTCCTCAAGATTCTCCAATCTGGAGAGATGATCCGCCACCACATTCTTGACTCCAGGCTTATCCTTAATTTCAATATCAAATTCCTGGAGTAGAAGGATCCATCTGGTAAGACGTGCTTTGGCATCCTTCTTAGCCATTAAGTACCGGATGGCGGTATGGTCCGTGTAGATGGTCACTCTAGATCCGAGAATGTAAGATCGATACTTATCAAGAGCGAAAACTACGGCCAGCATCTCTTTCTCAGTCACAGTGTAATTCCGCTGGGCGGCATCCAAGGTCCGGCTGGCGTAGTGAATGGCAAAAGGTAATCCATCCCTCCTCTGTCCGAGCACAGCCCCAACGGCAAAATCTGACGCATCCGTCATGATCTCGAATGGGAGAGACCAATCGGGTGGCTGAAGGACAGGAGCAGAAACAACCATATTCTTGAGAGTCTCAAATGATTCAAGACACTTATCATTGACAATAAACTCGGTGTCTTTTGTCAGCAAGTCAGTGAGCGGTCGGGCAACGGCGCCATTTGATAATCACACTTTATCGAGGGTCTAAATACGTCGCTGTGGCGACCCACAATAAAATGTAATTAATCAACAATGAACCCACAACCAAGTATCAAACAATGAAAAACAAGTGTGGAGTCAAATTTATTTTTAACTCTGCACAAATGGTGTATAGTGACAAGTATGCAGAGAGTTCGAACACAGGGGGCAAGCAGGGTAGTTCAAGCAAATGTAAGCACAAGTGTGTGTGTGTAAAGTGTCTACACTAAGCAAGCAAGCAACTACAATTTTTGTGGGTTTTTAATTTTTAATTTTTTTGTTATTTTAATTTTTTTGTTTTGTATTTTGATTTTTAATTTTCTGATTTTTATAATTTTATATTTTATATTTTTTCTTTTTCTTTTTCAATATTGGAATTTAAAGACAATGGAATAAAAGACAAGATAGAATATTTATAAAACTAAGTAAAAATTGCCAAAAATTCGGAAACAAATTGTTTTTAGTCTTTTTAGGGTTTTTTACTGTTTTTGTGATTTTTGGAAAATTTTCAAGGTGTTTTTGGTATTTTTAAATACTGAAATAAAGCAAGACAGTGCAAATAAGGCTGGCTGTGAATAAAATGAGATTTAAAAATAGCAACCAGTAGCTCTAAATTTTCACACTATTTTTCAAATAAAAAGGACAAAATAAGGAACAAACAAAAACTGAGTTTTTGATTTTTGGAGTTTTCTACTATTTTATATATTTTTTTGAAGTTTTTGAGTGTTTTTAAATTTTTAGTGTTTTTCTTTTGAACTTTTTAATGATTTTTGGACTGACAATAAATTAGGATAAAATAGACACTAGGTGATTTTTTTGGAATTTTTGGAGGAGTTTTAATATTTTTTTTGGTATTTTCTAAACTAGACAGTGCACAAATAGCAAGTTTTTGATTTTTAATAAATATAAAAATAAAATAAAATCAAAAACTAAATAGATGGTGTCAAAGTACACGTGTCCAGGTGCTTAATCCTATTTTTGTGGAATTTTTAGACTTCAAATGATATGTTAAATAATTAGAACAAGTATCCAAACATTAAACAGTCCTGGCAGGGGTATATGTGCAAAATATCAAACATCCAGGGGCAAACATGCAATTTTCCACAAAAATATACACTGTATATTCAATTTTTAGCACCAAAAGACAATTACAAAACCCGCCTGGGCCTACTAGAAATTTTCCCACCAGGGCGCGTGACTTGCACGCGCCTGGGAAGGACTGGAATGTAATATAACAAAAACCTAGGGGCCTACATGCAAAATAACCAAAAAGTTTGTACTGGATATGAAAGTTTTTGTGCTGAAACGAAATACACAAAAGCCCGAGGGTTCCTCTGCAAAATGCCCTCACCTCACGTGTACTGGTCACGTGAGGTGACGTGGCGGAGGACCTAAATGCAAATATTGGAAGTTTGGGGGTCTTTGTGCAAATATTACAAAATATTTAAACTACAGATAAAAGTTTAAAGACTAAAAAGTAAATACAAAAGGCGCGAGGGTGGGGATGCAAAATACCCTCGCTCGGGCGCTCCGATGACGACACGTGGCTCGAATCCGACGGCTGGTGGCGAGGCGCGATCCAGCGGCTGGGAGCGAACCACTAATCCACGTGGCAGCACGAGAACGGCCGATGACGGTTGGCGTCGACGTCTGAGATTAGATCTCAGAAAGAGATCCGACGGCGGTTGGGCTTGGAAGATCGGACGGTGGACACGCGAACTGGGGCTGCAGCTCGATCGGACGGTGGAGAGACGAGGAGGAAGAACAGGGACGAAGGCCGGCGAAGGCGAACTTCCCCGGCTCCGAACTCGCTTCTCCGGCGATGAATGGGCTCCAAAATGGAGCTGCAGACTCCTGGGAGGTCCTTCTACGGACTGGATGGCTCGGATTCGCCGGAGGAGCGTCGTGGTGCAGGCGCGAAGGCGGCGGAGCTTCACGCTCCAGATATCTCCGGCGAGAGATCAAAATGGCCCTCCAGGTGCTTCAAGGGTTTTTGACCTGCAAAAAGTGGTGAGAAGGCCCAGGGCAAATTGCCTGGGCCTCGCGAGGACCTAATCGAAGCACGAAGGGGAATGATCGACGGTGGCCGGAGGTGCGCTCCGGCGATGATGCTTGGAGTGGCGAAATACGTGATGGAACTTGTGATTTTTTTGGGGTTTTTGAAGCTTACGCTGCCAGGAACTAAATGCACGAAAGAAATACGCGGGGTGGTGCCCTCGATGGCCGGAACCAGAGGAAGACAAGTACCTCGATGCCGGCTGTTGGCGGAGGTGGTGGAGGCACCCTCGACTTCGCGCGCCTCGGCTGAAGGGCTGGCGATGGAGCTGTCACCTCCACGGAGCTCAGGAGCACAATGGTGGCGCTGAAGGGTGGACCAAGGGGACTCAAACCGGGGACGGAAGTGAGGGGTTCATATTTGAAGAGTGGTGAGGGCGTGACTTCGAGGAGGTGTCACGGGCGGAGGGAGAAGATCTGAAGAGATCTGGCGTAGCGACGATGGAGATGGATCGAAGGGTTTATTTATTCTATAATTTTGGCTTTAATTACAGCATTTTACACACTAATATGATGCACATGCATGAATGATAAGATGATGATTTTAATGCTATTTACAGGCATTTGCTAGGGTTTTTGGTGCCAAAATGATAGAATAAAGATGATGAAATGTGGATTCATCATCCCCCTATACTTTACCTTTGCTAGTCCCTAGCAAACACTTATGCAATAAGTGCAAAAAGAAGAAGAAAGAAAAGAAAAAGAAGAAAATTAGATTAAGTTTAATTATTGAACTTGTCTTCGCAAAATGAAAGTTTGGAGCTTAAGTCGGACCTTTGGAACTTTAGTGCGGTCGGAACCTTAATTAGAACCAAGTTTGAAATCCAACAGTCCTTGAGAATCCCAAAACTCTGTCCAAGTTTCCTCAATAGCCAGGTCAGAAATACTTCAACTCATACGCAAACTCTTACGACTATGAATCTGACTCGTACAGTGTAAGTGATATGTAGCTCCCCACCTCAGAAGTGACAAAGAGACAACCTCCCTCAACCTGGTAACTCTAATGCCTCGGTCTAGCAACTCTTTCCTCGAGAAGCGGGGTATTCCCTTCTAAGTTCAAGTGCAGCTGGCTCAAGAAGAGGGGGAAGAAGTATAGACTTTTGGGAGCTCAACCAGTGTAGCTAAGTCTCCCGCTGCAAGCTTCATGAGATGTGACATGGATACCATAAGCTTTTGCTTTATTGGACTATATACACTCCGGTGGGGTTATTAAATTTTCAATCCGACCCACCACTTTTTTGGAGTTCTTCTTTTTTTTTCTTTTTTTTTCTTTTTTTTTCCTTTTTTTTTCAATTGCATCTGTACAACATATCTACATGGTGCAGCATATATACAAGAAATTTTCCTCTTGAGCCAGTAGACTATCCCTCTTTTGAAGCTTTATTGCAACCCACGGCTTCTGTCTTTAGCCTTCATCACCACTAGACCAAGTTGAGGTGCACTTCCTTCACTATAAGAAGAAGAGAGGTTCTGCCTAGAAGTACTACCCTCATATGCTACCCCAAGCTAAAGGAAACTGCCTCCTCACCACCTCATCCGTGGAGAGCTATGTGAAAGGTGCAAGTGTCCAAGTTAGGTCATTATCAACAAGAGTCGTGCGTGTGCTCCGAAATATTCTACTTAGGCAGTCAAGAATCCATTGAACCAAGTCCCGTGATCCTCAAAGAATTAAGTCAACTAGACCTGAAGTACCTCAAACTCAGTTCCTATAAGGTTCCTGTTATTAGGTAAATTTTAAGGTCCAATCAAGCTCCAATCTCCGGATTTTACTTAGACTTGTTCAACTATCAAACTCAATCCGAAAAATGCTTATGCCATGCAATGTTATGCAGAAAATATTTTTGTGATACAATTTTCAAAGATTTTGAATTTTTTATGGATTTTTAAAAAGATGATGATGATGCATGCAGATGCATTTTTTTGTATTTTTCAAAAAGATTTTTTTTAAATGTTTTTGGATTTTAGTTTTGCAAATGTTTTTGGAATTTTTGAAAAGAAAAAGTTTTGGCTAAAAACTAGGTGAAAACTATGTACACGGGAGTGCTTCTTATATATACAAGAAGTGGATTTTAAGAATTTACAAGGGTAAGTGATCAATTTTATACATATATATAGGTAGTGGATTTTGGTGTGATGTTAGTATTCCTCAAACTTATTTGACACAAGCTTTTCACACAATTTTTGAAAACTATAGTCCAAAATAGTTTTTACAAACATTTTTACAAACATGTACACACATTTGAAAATCATTTTGCAAAGGCTTTCAAAACAGTATATATAAAGGTTTTTCAAATATTTTTGCAACCATTTTTCAAACCATTTGCAAATCATTTTCAAATCTTTTATTTCACATAAAGAAAATGAATTTTACAAATCACACATTTTTACAAAGGTTGAAAACATGTAACAAAATATTTTCAAAATAGTTTTCAATAGATGTTCACAAAGGTTTTCAAACTATTTTTCAAACATTTTGCAAAAAACATTTTCACCTGATTTATTAATCAGTATATACAAAAAGAATTTGAGGAATAATCACATCTTTTTATTAGATATTTTTAATGAAGTTTAAAGAATTATTAGCCATTAAGAAAATACGAAAGTACGAGTTATGGCTAAAGTATATACGTAGTATATACGACCCCCCTATACTTAGCTTGAGCTATGTCCTCATAGATCGGAGAGAAAAGAGAAGACATAACTCGTACTAAGTATAGGCAAGTCGAAAGAATGAATGAATCAAGGAATGAGAAGTTGACCGTCCCCCCTATACTTAGGATCAAATAATCCTAAGTATAGCAGGCTGTACACAATGCAGGGAGGGTCAAGGGTGGGAATGAACAGATCGTACTCAGATTGTCTCCCCCTATACTTAGGGTAAGATATCCCTAAGTATAGACAAGAAGAGGAGACAATGGAGAGGATCAAAGAATGGAAATACTCGGGGTGCACACCCCCCTATACTTAGGACAAATTACGTCCTAAGTATGGAAAACTGTCTACAAGGGCGGCACCTTTTTCATAGATAAAGAAGATAGAGATGGAAAAGAAGAAAAGAAGAAAAGAAGAAAATGACTCAACAGATGAAAGTGATATGAACAGATGGATCTGTACAGCGACAGATGGAGTTGATCACCATGTATGAGATGTAGATGATGAGAGTTAAAGAGCATATCTCATACCAGAAGAATAGGGGCAACGTCAATGGTCGACGGATCATGATCAAGATATAGTTTCAGGCGTTGACCATTGACGCGGAAGGTAGAGGAAGATGACGGTTCGGATATGTCGATGCTACCATTGTCATGTACCTTCCTGACCACATACAGACCCTTCCACTTGCTCTGCAATTTCCCTGGGAATAATTTCAGCCTGAAATCAAACAACCACACTCTCTGATCTGGCTCAAACTGTTTATGGCTGATATGCAAATCGTGCCATGTCTTCACTTTCTCCTTATACTGTAGGCTGTTCGAAAAAGCTGTGTCTCTCAGTTCTTCCAGGGCTGCCAATTCTGCTCTTCTCTGGTCTCCTACACTCTCTGGATCCAAAAGTAACTCAGTGACTGCCCAAAAGGATTTGTGCTTGATCTCCACTGGCAAATGGCACGGCTTGCCATAGACGAGACGAAAGGGAGATGTCCCCAATGGATTCTTGAAAGAAGTCCGCGTCTATGACAAACCGTACCATCTGCCAGTGGAAATCAAGCACAAATCATTTTGGGCAGTGAGTTACTGTTAGATCCCGAGAGTATAGGAGAACAGAGGAGAGCAGAGTTGGCAGCCCTGGAGGAGTTGAGAGATACAACATTTTCTAGCATCCTACAGTATAAGAAGAAAGTGAAGACATAGCATGATTCTCATATCAGCCATAAACAGTTTGAGTCCGATCAGCGTGTATGGATGTTTGATTCCAGGCTGAAGTTATTTCCAGAGAAGTTACAAAGTAAGTGGAAAGGTCTGTATGTGGTCAGGAAGGTACATAACAATGGTAGCATTGATATATCCGAGCCGTCATCGTCCTCTACCTTTCGTGTTAACGTTCAACGCCTGAAGTTATATCTAGACCATGATCCGCCAACCGTTGATGTTGCCCCCATTCTTCTGGTATGAGATGTGTTCTTTGACGTCGATCATTTGCATCTCATACATGGTTATCATTTCCATCTTCCGTTGTATAGATCCATCTGTTGATATCTTTTCTTCTTTTTTTTCTTTTCCTCTTCTATCTTTTGTATCTATCAAAAAGGTGTCGCCCCTTGTAGACAGTTTTCTATACTTAGGACGTACTTTGTCCTAAGTATAGGGGATGTGCACCCCGAGTTGTTCTATTCTTTGATCCTCTCCATTGTCTCCTCTTCTTGTCTATACTTAGGGATATCTGACCCTAAGTATAGGGGGAGACAGTCTGAATACGATCTGTTCATTCCCACCCTTGACCCTCCCTGCTTTGTGTACAATCTGCTATACTTAGGATTATTTGTAACTAAGTATAGAGGGGACAGTCGACTTCTCATTCATTCGTTTAGTCATCTCTTATCCCTTTATTCTTTAGACTTTTCTATACTCAGTACAAGTTATGTCTTCTCTTCTCTCTCGATCTATGAGGACATAGCTCAAGATAAGTATAGGGGGGTCGTATATACTATGTATATACTTTAGCCATAACTCGTACTTTCATATTTTTACTAATAACTATGGCTAATTATACTTATAAAATTCGTTAAAAAAATAATTAATAAAAAGATGTGATTATTCCTCAAATTCTTTCTGTACTTACTGATTAATAAATCAGGTGAAAATATTTTTTGCAAAATGTTTGAAAAATAGTTTGAAAATCCTTGTGAAAAATCTTTTGAAAACTATTTGAAAACATTTTGTTACATGTTTTCAACCTTTGTAAAAACATTTTGATTGTAAAACTATTTTCTTTGTGTGAAATAAATTGTTTGAAAAATGATTTGCAAATGGTTTGAAAAATGGTTGCAAAAAAATATTTTGAAAAATCTATATATATTGTTTGGAAAACCTTTGCAAAATGATTTTTAAATGTGTGTACATGTTTGTAAAAACTGTTTGTAAAAATTATTTTGGACTATAGTTTTCAAAATGGTTTGAAAAACCTTTTTCAAATAAGTTTGAGGAATACTTACATATCACCTAAAATTCTCTATGTATATACCTATAAAACTGACGACTTGCTCTTATAAATTATTAAACTCCACTTCTTGTATATATAAGAAGCATCCCCATGTAAATATTTGTACCTAGTTTTTGGCCAAAACATTTTTCTTTTCAAAAATTCCAAAAACATTTGCAAAATTAAAATCCAAAAAAAATTGAAAAATATTTTTGAAAAATCTGAAAAATGCATATGCATCATCTTTTCAAAATCCAAAAAAAAGAGTTCAAAACCTTTGAAAATTGCATCACAAAAATATTTTCTACATTTGCATAGAATGAGCATTTTTCGGATTGAGTTTGAAAGTTGAACAAGTTCAAGTAAAATCCGAAGAGTAGAGCTTGATTGGACCTTAAAATCTACCTAATTAACATAAACCTTATAGGAACTGGGATTGAGGTACTTCAGGTCTACTAGACTTAATTCTTTGAGAATCACGAGACTTGGTTCAATGGACTCTTGACTGCCTAAGTAGAGTATTTCGGAGCACACACACGACTCTTGTTGATAATGACCTAACTTGGAGACCTGCACCTTTCACATGGCTCAACTTAGTTGGAGTGGTGAAGGGGTTGGATTTGCTGGTATGAGACGCACACAGGTTGAAACATTTGTCCTCCTCTAGGGAGGGAAGTGCACCCCAACCTGTCCAGTAATGATGAGTTTCGAGGATAGGAGATCGTGGGTTGCGATAAAGCTTCAAAAGAGGGATAGTCTGCTGGCTCAAGAGGAAAAACTCCCTATGTAAATGTTGTTGTATATAGTATTCAAAAAAATGCAAAAAGCAAAAACTTCAAAAAGTGGTCAGGCTTGTACAAAAATAAAAATGCTTGCCGGAGTGTACATATGTTGTATAGTCAAATAAGCAAGCTTGTGCTTCAAAGTCAAATATGTGAGCATGCAGCTGGATGACTTTACTACACTGGTCTTGCATCCAAGGATAGGTAGCGACACTGGCTACGGTCCATTCTTCTCTTCACCCCCTCCTCTTGAGATGGTTGCCACTTGAACTTAGAAGGGAATACCCTGCTCCTTGAGGAATGAATTGTTGGATTGGGGAATCATTGGCTTGTCATATTGGAGAAGTCAGTCTCTTTGTCATTTCAGTTGGGAAGAGCCACCATCACTTACATTGTACGAGTCAGATTCATAGTCGTAAGGGTTTGCGTATGAATTGAAGTATTTCTGACCTGTCTATTGAGGAGACTTGAGCAGAGTTTTGGGATTCTCGAAGACTGTTGGATGTCAAATCCGGTTCTCATTAAGGTTCTGCCCGCACTAAAACTCCAAAGGTCTGACTTAAGTTCTAAACTTTGATTTTGTGAAGACAAGTTTGATAATCAAATTTAATCCAACTTCTTCCTTTTCTTTTCTTTCTTTTTCCTTCTGCACTTATTGCATAAGTGTTTGCTAGGGACTGGCGAAGGTAAAGTATAGGGGGATGATGAATCCACATTTCATCATCTTTATTCTATCATTTTGGCATCAAAAACCCAGGCAAATGCGTGTAAATATCCTTGATTCCACCATCCTAGCATCCATGCATGTGTATGCAAATTGTATATAAAATACTGTATTTAAAGCCAAAATTATAGAATAAATAAAAGAAAAGAAAAAGAATAAAATATTGTAAATATTTTATGACCCGAAACCCCGAGACCTAGAACATCTCGATGAATAGGTCAACAAGGAATAAAGTAGGGGGAGATAAGGGCCAGAATACCAAGAAATTACCTTTGATTTTAATTCATTTTTTATTCATTTTGGGACCTATTTTTGGTTCCACTTTTTTCTACTTCAAATAAAGAAACTTTGTACATGAAAGTTGTAGATAGTTAAATAAAGAAAAAATACAAAATTAATTTCACCTAAAAATAATGTACAGAAAAAAGTTATGGTCTTAATAAAATTCCAGAATCCCAACTTCCCAGACATGTATCTCCCAAATAAAAACTCAAAACACACCAAACACATTTATATAGCTAAAAATAAGCTATTTATTGGCAGTGGTTTCGCATTTGGCGGAGCCACGGTTTGAAAGTTGAGTTTGGACCCCTATTGTATACCTATACCGATTACAATATTCAATTTATTATTTATTCATTATTTTTATAATTGTATATTTTTATAATTAAGTAAATATTACTTATAATATATTTAGATATTAAAATCAGAATAAAAATGCAAAAGAAATAAAAAATAAAATACTTATATATCACATACATAGGTATAGGACCTATACACAAACCTATATAATTCATACTTATATTTTATTGTGTATAAAATACATCAAAAAAATAAAATAAATATATATTTAAGTATATAAAAGTATTTTATAAGTTTATAAAATAATAAACAAAATAAATAAAATTAAAAACACAAAATAAAAATAAATTAATAAAATATATAGGTAATATACCTATAAAGGGTATAAAAGGGAACTTGTGAATTTATACCTCCTAAAAATAATTACAAATCATATTTAAATACCTTCTAAAATAATAAACACTTTTTATTAAGTAACCGAAAATTAAATAAATCATTTACTATTTTAAATTTAGTTTTTAAATCATTTTCAGGAGGTTTTTCCTGGTTGGTCCACGTGGACCAACCAGGTGGTCTGGCTCGTTGACCAAGGTCAACAGTCTGACCTTCCTCCTGGGCGCCTGTCAGACCTTGGTTTTCGCCCATTTTCGTCGATTTTTATAAATTCATCTTGCACATTTTGAGATCGACTCCTTCACGACTTTTGTACCTCGATCCTTGGTCTATCACTCCCTTGACTTTCCTTGGGCCGAGGATCATCGATCTTGTGAATCCCCCTCGTTCTTCTCGCCCCATCCTTCAACCCTTCAAATTGGAACCCGCCTCTTCCATTCAAGTTTGGAACCCCATTTCGTCCCGATTTACCCCCTTTTTGGCTCGCGTTGGATACCTGGAGGTGACAGCTCCAGTGCCAGCCCTTCAAAGAGGAGAAGCGTCGTGGATTTGGGCGAGTTCCAGCCACCTCCGTCCACCCCGCCGTCGAGGTATTTTCGACCTTAGGTGCATACCTTCGAGGTGCTTGTTTCCTTTGTTTTTTTCTTCCCCTTTTTATTCACTATCATCCCATGATCCATTTGCCACCTTTATCATTGATTCTCATCAATCGATTTGCACAATCGACTCCCCTCGCTGGAGTAAGCTCCGGCGAGTCCCCGTATCGCCGGTCATCCCTCGAGAGTGCCCATTGGAGGTCTAGGCACTTTGCCCTCGCCTCCCTTATCCATTTTTGCAAGTGCAGGAGCTAAAAGGCCCCCTCGGAGGGTCGATTTTGAAGAACTCGAGGTTCCAGGACCCCACTTTCTTCTTGGACCTCGCTGCGGAGCACCAGTGATCTTCGAGCCTTTTTGGCTCCGTCGGTGGACCAAGGACTCTTCCAGGAGCCGAAGGAGACCTTCCGCGATGAGGAAGGAGGCCGGAGCAGCGCCCTATCGTCGGTCAAAGCTCGCCGGAGGCCGTGTTCTTCCCTGTTCTTGCAAGGGGGTTCACAGCCGTTCGATCGAGCCCCGTCTCCCGGTCTTCCCAGCACCGTCGGATCTGATCTTCCTCAACCATAGATCGCCACCTGCATCATCTAATCAGAGCCGTCTGTGGCGAAGCAGCATCGTGCGCCCTAAAGCTGACTCGTGGATAAGTGGGAGGGATCCCACCGTCCATCAGCGCGCAAGGTAGTGTATTTTGCACAACTCCCCCTGCCGATTTTTGTAATAGTTAATTAGTACTAAATCATTCATAGGCCGTTCATTAATTTTGTAATATTAACAGTAAGGCCCCGTACTTTTCTATATTACAACTAGGTCCCTGGCCACGTCACCTCACATGCCTGTGCACGTGAGGTGAAGGGCATTTTGCAGAGTGGCCCTCGGCCATTTTGCTATTTAGATATAGTCCAGGAACTTTTGGATCACCTGTATTATTTTTGGACAATTTGCATGTATTCCCCTGGAGTTTTGTAATATTGCATCTATAACCCTGCCAGATCACGTTTTTATATGCATGGGCTTGGAGATTTTGCAGAAAACCCCCTCTAGGTTTGGGTATTTGTAATCAAACTAGGAACTTCGTTTATTAGTTGTATATTTTGCGTGAAAATTGCACTTTGTCCCCCGGATGTTTTGCTATTTGCACTAATGACCGTGCCAGTAGTGTAGTTTCTTGATGTTGTCTCTATTTATTTCTTGCATCTATAAATTGCTAAAAATCACCAAAAAAATTAGTTTAAGCTCTTGTTTGCTTGCTCATTCATGCCCTATTTTTGTATTGCATTTTTATTGCGTTACCTATTTATTAAAAATAAAAAACATGCATTTTCAGCACTATTTGCAGTAGAAAATCCATAAAAATTATAAAAACATTTTGAAAAATTCCAAAAAAAATATTTCGTGTATTTTATCATCCTTTAGTGTCAGTCCAAAAATCATTAAAAATTTCAAAACAAAAACCTTAAAAATTAGAAAACTCCTAAAAACTTCATAAAAATCTAAAAACTCTAGAAAAATCCTAAAAAGATAAACTCAGTTTCTGTAGCTTCCTTATTTTATTTCCTTTAATTTAATCAATTTGAGGAATTTTGGGTACTGTTTAGTATTTTTCATCCTCATTTTGATTTCGGCCAGTAGTGTAGTTCACTGTTTTCTTGTATTTTGACCTTTGCAAATACCAAAAATATTCTGAAAAATCCCCAAAAATCACAAAAATAGTAGAAAAATATAAAAAGACAAACATTTCATTTTCTGGATTTTGGCTATTGTTACCTATTTTTATAAATACCTTATCTTCCTCTCTTCTTTCTATTATATATATATTCTATTATTGAAAAAGAAATATAAAAATATAAAATACAAAAAGAAAATATAAAATCAGTAAATTTAAAAAAACTAAAATACAAAATCAAAAATAAAAAATAAAAAATATATAATTAAAAATCCACAAAAATTTGCATCTTTGTAGACATTTAATCACATCACACTCTTTGCATTCTTGCTTGATCTATCTTGTGTGCTTCCTGAGTTCGACCTCTACATACTTACACCTATACATCTTTTATGTAGAGTTATAATAAATTTGACTCCACATTTATTTCTCATTGTTTAACTGATTTGATTGTGGGTTCATTGTTGATTTTAGTTCGGATTTATGCGTGGTCGACGCATCACTGAGTTCCCGCCTTGTGTTGAACTTAAGACCACCGATTTTCGACTAAATCAGAGATCGACACTCAGACCAGCAGATGTTTTGATATTTGGATGGGCTGGAAGGAAGCATGCATGTGTTGATCTGACTGGAGTTTCTCCATTGGTGAGTCCAATAAGGAGTGATTTTATTGCAGGACACGCTGCACAGAAAGTTGTCTCAGCTAAAGTTGCTAAGCATGAGAAGGCATATATTGACAATCAACATGTATTCATTTCTTTTTGTTTTGACACCTTCGGATTTTTGGCTATTGAAGCAGTAGAGCTTCTCAAAAGAGTCTAAAAAATTATGCATAACAATGTTATGGTTTCCAGATCTATAGATGTTGTATTTCGAAGAATTGAATTTACCATCCAAAAAAGATTGTCGCTACAGCTTATTCGTCTCCCACAGCGTATTACTGTCGCAAAGAAAATGGCAATTGTGTAAATTGACCTAATAAATCGTGCACTTGTCCTTGCCAATCGTATGCATGCATGCGTTACGCATATCTTACCAAAGTGCAAAAAACCTGTATGCGCATATGAAATGAAGTGGTCGAATACCTTTAAAAAAAAGTGATTGAATATCTTCTGAGCAGAAAGAACGGAGAAAAAACTGGAATCCCCCGTCTTGTTCACATAGACCCTCGTTTATAGGATCGCCATTCGTCGACCATCCTCCTCCGTCTTCCCTTCCCTTTTGGCTCGAAGATGTTGACCTTGGGAAACTGAACAGCTGCTCTTCTCGTCTTTGCTGGTGCTGGCGGCTGCGAGGAGACGTGTGATGTCAGATGAGATGTCAAATCTCTGCGCCGAACATGCATGGACAAGATCCCGCGTCTTTTGCGTGCAGAGAGAAGTAGGCGGCCATCGTTTGACCATGGGGCACAGCAGAGCGCAGAGAGAATGTCTGCACGAAGATCATGCAGGAGAGCTCCTCCAACATAATAAACAATGAACAGTTTTCAACTTTTCCCTTTTGTTGACTGTTGAATATTAGGAAGGTCCCGCTTGATTACGAAATCGAAGGAAAGGTATCCGAGTAATCTCATTCTTATTATAATGGCGAGCTGAGGTCTACTTGGAGACCATGGGCCGGACTTGGACTTCGAGATTTAAGTATGGACCGATCCGGCCCACAAAAAATAAAAAAATATATAAATATATGTCAAATTATACATGTATTAATATGATATGCTTTAAGTTTTTCATTTGTGACACTAGTTTTAAATAAAAATTCAATAGTTTACATGTCAAGTAACATGTAAACTATGTATATTAGTTATATAAAGTATAGTTGGTATTAATAAAATCATCTATATGTATTAAATACCATTAAAAAGTCAATGGAAAATGGCCAAAATGGGCCATGGGCCGGCCCATGGGCGGGCCTTGGACAAAGGTTTTTTTACCTCGGCCCGTTCGGCCCGGCCCATGGGCCGGCCCGGCCCGCAATTTAGCCAGGTCTAACAGTCACCACATAATTGTCGCGCTATGTAACTAATAAGTTCCCCAATGGTGCGTTTGGATAGAGGTTATGTTGAAGTGGATAATCCTTCCCAAGATAGATTATCCCCTGGAGAGTCTTTTGCATATTTTGACATTTTTTTGTTGTGACATATTTTGATATTTGAATATATGATTCTACCATTGAAAGTGTTTCTTGCGATTGGTTGTATTTGAAGTTTGTAAAAATTATTAGAATTTGAGTATTTTATAGTTTTTTTACAAGAAGATGGTATACTATAATATTTTGTTGAAATGGATGAAATAGAAACATGTGATTTAATGTATTAAATGAGGAGAATGTGATTTTTGGGTAGTCCCCACATGATAGAGAATAAAAAATAGACGGCAAGGTCTTCGAGTTGGAAATAAAGAATTTGAGAGAAAAAACCTAGGGGAAACCCGAAAAGCCAAAGGTAACCTCCAACGTATGCGCATCCTAAGATTATTCTTTCCCTTAGTGGGCTAAGATGATTCTCATGGAAGAGATTTGCCCTGATGCATTTTGGATCTTCTAGAAGATTTCTTCGTGCCAACTTGTGGCTAGACCTAGCCAAAATGTGGGCCGGGCCGAACATGCCAAGTTTCAAAAACCCATGTCCAAAGCCTGACATGAGCTAACCCGTGGCTCATTTCGTTCTTTTTCTATTGAATTTTTTAATGATATTTAATATGTAAAATTATTTTATTAATACCATTTATACTTTATATAACTAACATAAGTAGTTTATTTGTTACTTGACATGTAAACTATTAATTTTTTTAAAAACTAGTGTCACATATGAAAAACTTGATGTGTATCATATTAATACATGTATTATTAAACTTATATTTATATATTTTTTACTTTTTTTGCAGATCATGTCGGGTCGGCTCATACCCAAATATCCTAGCCCAAGCCCAACCTATGAGCGGGCTGGACAGACCCCTAGTCGTTGGCCAGGTATACTCGTGGCATAGGTCAGTAAGGAGGTGTTATACAACTCCATTGTCCATACATGCATGAGTAATAGAGACGATATTGCAATTTGGTTACTGATGCATCTGTGATTCGTCACTCTAAAAGTTGAAAATAGAGCTTTATTCCCAAGTAAGTAGCTGCATTTCATAACTTATACTGCATAATTAGCATTCATGCATGTGTAAATAATATCTGCATTTTAGTATTCATATTTGCATTAAATAAGGAGCAGAATTCACTTGTAAATATTCACTTGTATATTATTTAAAATCACCTATTTGTATCTATTTTATACTGATCCAAATTCAATAAAATTAACTCTATAGTGTATATATTACTAACACTAATAAAGGAAAAATATCAAAAAATGCTAACTTGTAAATTTGACCAATAAAATCCAAATCCAAGTTCGAGACTACAAACCTTAAAATGTCGATATCTCTCTCATAAAGTATCTGATTTAGATCTACTCACTTTTAAAGTTATATACATTCAAAGATCTTCAAAACATGACCAATTTCATAAAAATCAGAGATCATATGTGAAATTTGGGATTTGGGCCCCTATTGTGTATTGTACATATTGACCATAATACTCTTTATTTTAACTTTTTATTTTCTTAATTATTAAAAGTCAAAAAATAGATTAAGTTGTATATATTCCTTTCACATTTTCTATATTTTATTTTGGCTTTTATCTTATTTAAAATAATAAAAATCTACAAAACATAAAAATACTGTATTTTACATCTAGGTACCCCCAAAAATACGTTTTGTACAGATGGTTTCCTTTTATTTTTGGTCCTTCATAAAAGTTGTAGATGTCATCGATACGGGTAACTTTCATGTTGAGTACTTTTTATTTGATCCTTTTGTTATTTATTTTTTATTTTATTACATTTAATTTTTTATTTTTCTAGGTGCGACACGTGGCAGCTCCTGAAGCTACCACATGTCACCTTTTTTATTTTATTGTTAATTTTGTATTTTATTATTTATTTTATTTATTACTTTATTATTTTAATTAATTGATTAATTATATTTATTTATCTATTTATTAACTTTATACATTTTCCCTTCATTATTTCTAGTAGCCTACTTATTTACTTTATATATTTTATTTTCCTTCTCCTTTTACTTCTTCTCTACTCCAACTTCTCACCCAATCAACCAACTCCCCATTCCCCCCTCATCTCCCATCACTCCTCGAACTTCCACCCACTTTTTTTCAACTTCGTCCTCCTATTTATTCCACTCACCCTCCTCGTTTATCTTCATCCATCAATTTCATGAGAAGAATTCCAGCTCCAGAGAGGTCGAGGTGACAAGGACAACCTTATTTTGCAGATTGACGACGTCCTTCCACAAGGAGATTGCCTAACTTCTTAGCTTTTTGCCAAGCTAATTGAGGCCACGATGGAGGCCGCACACTGCAGCCCCACCCTCCGACGACATCACATGTAAATATCCCTCTACTTCTCCTTAATTTTTTTATCCAACGTCTAATTTTTTTGTTCAACATTTCATCAGCATATCATCACAACCACCATTATCAATACCAACACCCCCTCTTCATTACACTTTTATTTTTTGTTTACAAAAAAAGTAAAAAAAAAAGATCAGAGCAGCTGCAACCACCTTCTCTCCTCGACCTGCGGTTGCTAGCCAGGCCCCTAGAGCCGCCCTGCCTCCAACCATCCCTCAGCCTATGTCAGATCCATCCCACCAGCCGCCCCAGGCCTCCCTTCGCACAGGACGTGTCAACGGTCGCGCACCACCGTCCAGATCGTCGGCCCTCGTGCCTCGGCCGAACCGGCAGACCTTACAACAGCTTAAACCCATCGCTTGCCCAACCGCGACGCTTTGACCCAGATAGTCGTACGTTCAACCTCGAGGCGACCTCCAGCCATCACCGCCTCGACCATGTGTTGGCCAAGGCCGCCTCTGCCTTGGGCAGCCTGCCCACCACCAGACTCCACCCGTGTTCTGATCGCCGTCATGCTTTCTCCCCTCAGCCACTCACCCTCGGGTCGCACATTGCATCATCCTCATCCCCTACCTTACGTGCAGAGCACATGAGGTGCGGAACATTGCGCCATGGACCTCCATCTTTCGGCAAATTCAAAAAAGGACCTCGACCAGGAGTGCACGTGGGAAGCACGTGACCCACGGTGAATATTGCGCCCGAGCCCCTACGAGATCAGATATTTGCGAAGCACCTTCCCCCAGCTGCCATCCCATTCATTGGAGGTCACGTGTGATGCACATATGTAGCAGAAAAATTGCAGTAAAGGGCCCGAGTCTAGGTAATTGCATACATGTCTTGTCAGCATATTTTTATTTTCATTTTCATTTCTGTAATTGCATTCATACTTTTGTGTTTGAACGTTAATTTGAACTTTCATTTAGCATTGCTTCATTATTCTAGAAATTGCTCATTGTAGAATAACCTATTCTCTATCATTGTGAACAATGGTTATATTTTTGTGAGTTGTGATTTATTTTATAGAATTAATTTGGTGGAATAGTGTACATTTTACCCATTTTTATTCTGAAATTATTTTTTAATTTTTTACTGCTCCGAAAATTCCCAAAAATTCATAGTAATTAGCTTTTAATTTCTTCTACTTTGTGCCCAAAAATGCATATCGAGGTCGTAATAAATTAATAGGTGATTCATTTAATTAATTTTTAATGATCCATAAATAAATTATTTTTAGGATTTGATGATTTTCCTGAATTCCTCTCATATAAACGTATGTAAGATAATTTTTGTTTCTGAAAACAACTTGATTTTGTATTTACTAAAATTAATTTACATTACCCTATATTCATATTTAATTATTAATTAATTCATATTGAGTCAAAAAATCTCAAAAGAATTGCAATAGTCTAATTTAATCATTTTTCACGTTCTGATCAAGTTCGAGAATTTCTGGATATTGTTTGAACGTAATTTATATTTTAGTCCCTCGGCTTAGCCCGAAATTACATTGCATTTTAAATTGCATTTAAAAAATACCCAAAAAAACTTCTCTGAAAATCTAGCATCTTGATCGAGTTTAAATAAATCTAAGGAGACAGTGGCCTCCTTGAGTTTGATCTTGGGCTTGTCCAAGTAAAAAAATTATCGTTTGCTTTTAATTGATATATTAATTAAGTGAGTTTTGATCGATATGAATTTATCCGACTACAACGCATTTAAAACAACATAATTAAGAGTGTAAATTTTGGATATGTCTGTTATATCACTCATCGCCCTCGTTTCGAGCAAAGAGGATCAATGAGATAAATCATTACTAAATTGTGGTTCTTGGTCTTGCCTTGCATCATATGTAGCCCTCCGTATTACACAACCTAGCCGAAAACTTTTGAAAACTACTTGCCTGTGAATAGACCTGGCCAAAGTGCGGGCCGAGTCAGGCCATATCGATGGGTCGAATGGGTCGAGGTTATAAAACAAACGGGTCGAGGTTGTAAAACCCCCTGTCCAAGGCCCAGCCTAGCCCAGTCCACGGGCCATATTTTAAGGCCCAAGCCTGGCCCAGGTCTGCGTCGGGCTGGGCCGACCCATGGGCCGAATGTAAAGTATTTTTATTAATTTTTAATCAAATTTATGGAGATAATTAATTTGTTTAGCATCATCTAATCTCTCTAAATCCAAGTAACTATAAAATAATATCCGTTGGTTGATGATAATGCTGTGCATACATTTTGGATTTAGAAAGATCAGATGATGCTAAATGGACCATAAGTTTTTTAGCGTCATCATGTTTGTTTTGGATTTAGAAATGGTCCAAAATATGATGAATGTCATGTTGAATCCAAGATAACAGCAGGTCACCCTATTTAGAAATGGTCCATCATATGCACAACAGGTCAGCAACCATTATCTAGTTATCATAATACAATGTATGGTCCATAACATGCATACATTTTGGATTTAGAAAGTTGTCTAAACCAACATTCACCCTTTTCTATAAAAATTATGGTCCATAATATGTATTACTTTGCATGTACAATATAAAATAAGATGTAATATTGATAATGTAAAATAAAAACTTGAATTACATTATATTAAATCTATCTAAAATATAATTTTTAAATCTATATTTTTATATGTGCGGGTTGGACTGTGCCGAGTTTTATGACACATGCCTACCGCCCACCCAAATGACGGACGGACCAAAGACCGAGTCGGGTTGGGTCGGTCCATTTCTGAAATCTCTTCATCCAAGTCCGATCCATGAGCAGGTTGGGCAGGTAGACCTCCGGTCCATTGACCAGGTCTACATGTGAAGACCCCCTACTCTGCCTTAATGAGGATAATGAAGACGCCACAATGGTGAAGTTACTTGTTGATATACCAAATATTCACCTTATTCTAGAAGGAATCGAGGTGGCTACATCTATCGGTATTTTTGAAGCCACTTTTCACCCCCCATGGACTGCATGTCTGAAATAACTTTCAACAATTATGATTCCCATGCAGCAAATAACACGACCACAAGCCTTGTCATAGGTAAATTCCATTTTGTGGACAACCTGCCAAGAGCTTCCTTCAAATGTAACCATGAAAATGGGGACTCCCACACCATCGTTGAACGAGCACCTGGGAGTTCCGATTGGTTCCTGGAGAGTACGTGGCAGAAGGCATCCCTTGATGCAAAACCCAGCATGGTTTCTTGATAGATGGAGACCACCATGTTGTGGCTAAAGAGAATTAATGGTGTCAACATCGATGACAAGATGTGGAATGGAAGCACATGTCCTCCCTACCTTCAAAGGTCACATTGTCTAGAATGGAAAATACGTGAAGAGTGCACTTTTAATCAGCCTTATCAACCCAAACAAGTCTACTACTCCCTCACCGCAACATCACACAAGCAACCTAGCGCTCATGCTGGAAAAAAGCAAAGGAGTAAGAAGCCAACATGGCATCATCATGTGAATAACGGTGGTTTGGATGGTTTGGTGAATTGAAATTAGGGATGAAAATGAATATCAATATATTCGTATCCGATTCGCTATTGTATTCGTTTTTTTACATATTTTGACGTTCGTATTCGTATTAAATTTAAAATGAGTGCAGATATGGATATCACTTTGACATTCGCTAATATTCGCAATCGTATTCGTATATCCATTTTGTACACAAGTATAGTAATATATTTATGTATAACTGTACGTAACAATATTTTATAATTGCATTCATCATTGTTTATATAATTATTATGAAAAGAATATGTTCGATATATTTATTTTATGTATAAATCATCTTAAACATGTATTTTTTTAATCTATCAAAAATATTCTAGTTATTATCCGTATTCGGTTCATATTCGTTTTACATTTGTATTCATTTTTAAGGATATGGTAATACATTTTTCATATCCGTCAATATTCGTATCCGCATTCGTATTCGTATTTTAAAATAGATAAGGATATAATTATTCATATATTTGTATCCGTATCCGACCGTTTTCAACCCTAGTTGGAATGATAACTGTTGTGTGATGTGACATTTATTATGTATTATATTAACTTTTTTAATGATTATAATATGTTTTTATGTTAATTTTTTTTAACATGGTTAAAAAACATTGTACCATAGAAATTGTAGGACCCATACAAATAATCCCAACCCAAAAATATAGTGATTGGGTTGGAGGTATGTGAGGGTATCCTGAGGTACCCTGGCAACCAAATAGACCCCAAGTGTTAGTGAGAAACTGACCCAAAAAGATTTTTTTCTTGAATAAGTCTTCTCCTATGCCGAACTCGGGGAATTTGGGTAGCTCTCTATTATTGAATCTCAAACTACAATTTATTAACCTGGAGGACAAAAAAAATTATCGAGAATTTGGAGTTTGTTTGATGCCATTTTATATTGTGTATTCAGATATTGTTTTACTTGTGGAGATTAACATACTATCTTCGAATACTAGGGGTCTTGAATAAGTGTCGCGTCCTGCACAACCCTCACTCGCTATCAACCCTCTCAACAAGCCCCCCTCTTCTTCCAACTACGTACATCACCACCCTCTCCTCCTCCCTACCCCTAGCAGAGATCCTCTTGCTCGCCATTGCTCCAACTCCTCTCAACTAATGGTGGCATATGGGGCTCTCACGATGCTATCGCTTGAGGTGAAGGATGCAAACGAATGGATACGGATATAAGTATTACCGTATCTTTATTCGTTTTTTAATACAAATACGGATGCAGATAAGGATATTGACGAATATTAAAACTTTCGTACCATATCCTTAAAAACAGATACGGTTGTAAATACAGATACTTGAGGATATCACAACTCCTCTATTCTCATTGTAAGAGAAAGGTCATATGATGTTATTTGCAAATATGATGGATTAACATGAGTGTTTTTGTCAATGAATGGAAATTAAGATAGGCACATGCCAATGGTAATCATTACACATGGTTCCATTATTTTTCTTATAAAAAAATTTAAACACGGGTTTGAGTGTAATTATAAGGGTCAACTTGCACATATGAAAGTGCACATGGGCATGCACGTAAAACTCTCAGCTTATATTTCGACCTCTAGTTTATCATACAAATATGTAATTAGATTTAGCCTGATTACATAAATTAGAAACCTTAATTTTTTATAAACAATTAATTTTTATAGCATTTTCCATGATTTTTGGCAATATCGAAGATATTTCCCAATATTTCCCTTTCCAAGCTCGGAAAAACAACATTGATATAGATATTTACGATCATGTTGTCGAGGCTACTGCCAACAAGTCCTAAAAGTTTAGATCATCGAGTTTCATCTTCGAGCCAGGCATAAGATGCCGTTATACTCAATGTCTTTTTTATTTTCTCATTTCCTTCTATATTTTCTTCAACCTTCTTCTATTTTCATGTCCCTTTCCCCCATCTTAAAATTCTATAAGAATTTTCTCTGAAATTCAATTAACTCTTACCCAATTTGATCACCTTCTTTCTACCCTATCTTTCGAATTAATAGATCACTTGATCAGTTCCTTGTTTTGATCATCTTTTATTTCATTTCCAACGACTATCCACATCCACCTTCATCATGATTTAGTCAAATTTGAAGGCTTCATACAAGCTTTGTCACTTTTTGATATATTCTACTTGATTCACTTGGTGAAGCACATGTTATTGTATTAAATATACTGTTTAAATTCAATAGTTCAAACTTGTAAAAGTCGATCAATTAAGCTGACTAGTCGGGCTGACCGACTAATAGCTGACTAGGGCGACTACCCCTCGACTCGACTAGTCAGGCCGACTTTTACATCACGGTTTAGTTTTTTATTTTTTGCATTTTTTAAAAGCAAACTTATTCTAATATGCTTCATGTTATATTTAAAGTCAATTATTTCTTTTGTTTCATTACGAATGTATAGAAAATGTATAAATCTATATTAATATAAAAGCAAACTTATTCTTATATGTGACAATGATATATTTAAATTCAATTACTTCTTTTGTTTCATTACAAAAGTATAGAAAATGTACAAATCTATGTATAAAAATGATTTATATATTCAAAATAATTAAAAAATCAAAATCAACTAATGATGGACTAAATCCGATTAGTCACCCGTCTGCCGATTAATCCGTAGTCAGTGACCCTGTCGACCGAGTACTGACTACCGCTTTCTGCAACCTGGTCATAGTTAATATGGAGTTGACTACCGCTTTCTGCAACCTTGCAGTGGTTAATATGGAGTTGAATAGAGGGTCATCCATTTTTCAATATTATGTGATTTGATTAAAGGACACTGATAATCTTGTTTTAGAAATTCAATATATAGGTTCGAACTTCATTTGAGGGCATATGTTCTATAGATGTTGTTTTGAATTAATATAGGTGTTTTGATAATAAAGTTTTTCGGAGCCTTCTTTGAGATTCAAAATTTTATCCCCTTCTTGCTATTTTTGTAAAAGTTTCATTTAGATTTGAGATGATATCTTAAGTATCGAGTTTTAGATAATTTTGCATTGATAACCGTTACGTTTCATCTAGTTTCAATTTTTTGATATTACATTTCAGTTCTTTTATTTTCTCTATGAGATTGTATCGCATGTATCTACTAGACTCTTTACTCCAACATTTTTCTTTATTTTCCCAAAGTTCCTAGTGTTTTCTTTGAATTTTTCTTTACTTGTTCGATTTAATAATTTTAGATCTTTCTCTAGGCCATCGGGTATTTGTTTGAGCCATCGGACAATTCACTGGTACAACCCTCAAAATATTATATCATTTGTAATTTATAAAATAAAAATTTAATAAATTGTTTCAAATTTTTAAAAAACACAACAAATGCTTTCAAATTTAAAATAAAGTTATGTAAATTGGAAACACAAAATATATATATTATCTATTTTTTTAGTTGAATTTTATATTACATTTATCTAGAATACAAAAATACAAACTTTTTTCACCTATTATCTACTAAAATAAATATAGTATATGCACATATTATCTAAATAATACCAAAATTCGTAGAGTATAACTCAATAACACAATGATATTATATAAAAAACAATCATAGTTTACTTTATACATCTTAATTCAATAAAAATTATATATTATAATTCTTGCATTTTTACTAGTTTTTTCTTTTTAGCTTTTGTAATATCCGTTATGCCCCTCCCATTTTTAATATCATTTCTGCCCTAGACTTCTTAAAAGTTCACAATTATGCCCTTAATAAGGTAAAGTAGGGACATAACCGATATTACAAGGGGTAAAATTGTGAATTTTGTAAGTAGTCTCGGGCAATTGATTTCACCAAAAAAGGAAGAACTATAATTGATATTGAAGAGATAAGAAGGGCGTACATGATAAAAAAAAATCCAAAATTCACTACAAGCATATATGTCTTTTGCGACGGTCGACGCTTGTCCCATCAAGTATTAAGACTTTCCCTTTAGGTCATTGGGGACGGTTGCATAATCGTCCCAGATTCATGCATCTCATTTGATCAAAGGAGACGCAAATGCGTAACGTCCCCTATTATACAACGGGGACGGGCATAGAACGTCCCGCCCGTGCATAGTATGGGCATTCGACGACCGTCCCTTATAATCTATAACAGAGGTGATGCTTCGAAATCGTCCCCTATGATCGTATCTAGGATGGTGTGATAACCGTCCCCTATGACTGTATTTGGGAAGGCGACATAACCGTCCCTAAAGGTCTTTATTGGCTTCAGGGAGGGGTACATAAGATCAGAGGGAACGGTCATAACCGTCTCCAATGTCACGCATCTCCCAGAAATGGACCAGTAAACTCCGGCATCAGCGGAAGAGATAGTCGAGACCGTCCCCTATAAGGGCAGAGGGGACGGTGATATAACCGTCCTCAAAGTTTCCATGTAGGTTATAGGGTTCAGGATCAGGTTCAAAAAGATTGGAAGGGACGGTCATAACCGTCCCCAATAGTCATGTGTCTCTCAAAAATGGACCAACAAACTCCAGCATCAACTGAGGAGATGGTCTAGATTGTCCCCTTTGATGAAAGAGGGGATGGCGCCATAAAAATCCGTAAAGGTTCCACCTAAATTGTAGGCTTTAGGGATGGGTACATAAGATCGGAGGGGACAGTCATAACTGTCCCCAATGGTTGTGTGTCTCTTAAAAATGGATCAGCAAACTCCGACATCAGCGGAGGAGATAACTAAGGCCTTCCCCTATGAGGGCAGAGGGGACGGTGACATAACTGTCATCATTGATATTCTTATTGGAAAAAAATATTGGCTGCACTACATTCTTTTCCCTGCTCCTGCAACCAATTCACAAAAAACATTTAATAACAAAAAAGAATTTATTCTAAACAAACTAAGAAATATTTCAAGTTTATATACATTCAAAACTCACGAAACTAATCTAAATATCTCAAGTTTTGTATATTTACAAACATAAATTGTAAAACACATTATATTCTTCCTCGTTGTCCTCTTCATCGTCCCTGAGTCATATTGTGGATAGGTTAGCCTGGCTCTTGAGATGCTGAATGTAGGATATGGCGTTCTCTATGTCCGAACGCATCTCGACAAACTCCTCATCCTGTGCGGACATCCTCGCCATATCATAATGCACCATGGTCGTATCCTCTTCCTATGCAGGCATCTTAGCCTTGACAACTCGCAGTTCTCTCTTTAACTCTCTCTCTCTCTCTCTCCCTCTCGCTTCGTTGTGACAATAATGCAGACCCACTACCATCACACAATGTTCATATCGTCACTCCCCGTCCACCACATCGTATACGTGCAGAATGTTCTGGACATGTGGTTCGGACAAATGCCTCTTCAGTAGATAGCGGTAAGGTACTCGTACCCGTGCTATCTAAGGAGCCGGTCGTAGCGAGTCTAATATTTTTAATAATGCAAGCCACAAAAATATTAATATTGAATGGAACTCAACATCTAAGTGAAAGAATAAAAAATATTATAACTAGTTACTTACATAGTTCATGTAATTCTTACAATTTACAATCTTCTATTACTAAGTATACATTATGTGTGATCTTACTTCCATTTTTTGCAGCATGGGATGATGATCCATCATATAGAATTCTTTCCCCAAGTCTACGACACTGCATATGCTCCACCGATAACCATTACCTAAGTTTGGGAGCCCAAGTGAACCATGAAACGTCAAACAACCACCACAATCTGATCACTCTTTATATCACAATGCCCCGGATCTCAAGAAGTCCACATCCACTGAAGCGACCACCAATGATTTATCCTTCAAAATTAAAATTTGTGCATCCATAGTTCGGAGAGTCAGATCAATGAGTCCAAACCTTTACAAGTAATTATCAATCTAAGGGATATTACATCACTCCCTAAACTGGAAGTTTAGATTTTCATAGGCCCTCAGCTGCCCTCCCTTGGTAGGATCTAGATAAGACATTACAACCCAATAGTAATCTAGTAGGATGAAGAGCACCGGGATGAGAATAGCAATCGAAAAAATCAACAAGAAATCCGATTCATTGTTCAATATTGGATAGAAAAATCTATACCTTTCAGATATTACCAAGAAATGAGGCCACAAAGGTGGTAATGCAATAAGCATTCCAAGAGTTTCATTGTCGCAAGATCCACATCTAACCATATGCATTCTCTCTGATAATAACTATGACAAGACTGGATGTAGTCCTCAAAATACAATATCACCTTTCAAGTATATAGGGATAGTAGTTCATAAAACAACTTCAACAACAAAGATGTTTTAGGAGATAGATGTTACAGGAATCTTAACAAGTACATTAACTTTTCGTAGCCTCCTCTTCACCAGGCGCTTGAATGAGTTCCTCATAGAGGCAAGAACATTTAAGTACTCAAACATATCAAAATATCCTTGAAGATGGCTCTTAGCGATCGCCATGAAAGGACTAAGAATCCTCGTAAAGTGATCTTCACATTTGCAAGTTCTCTCATCCAAATTTGCAAAAAATCAGGTGCAACATCATCATTTGTTAGAGTCCAATGATCGATACTCCTTTGGACCTCCAAAGGAAGATCCATCCTTAAAATTGATTCATTACTCTCCTCCAAAGGATGGGCAACAGAGAAGTGTAATGTAGCGTTAGAGTAGTATAAGGGACCAATGTACACATATCCGCGCACAATCACATAAACACACAAACACACACCAAAAATTGTGGAATTGTCTTTGAATACAAACAATAAATCAAATTGATGGTTTATCAAAAACCAAATAGTAACCAAACATCATATATGAATAAAAAATCATATAGTGAATCATACACCGCATACGAATCATTTGGTGAATATAATAACGTATAATGATAGACCAATAATTCTTATATCTAAAACAATCAAATAGTGATAACAATTCTTGTACATTTTTATCATGAATGTAACACAAGTCAAAAAATTTTGCATCTAACACAACCATCTATGAAGAAGAAAATCACCAATACTACGTATAACAACATAAAATCAAGTCGTCATTCTTACATTTTGGGAAAAAATGTTTTAAATATGTATCCCAAGTTACCGGATTTGTCTCGAAGGAAATGAAAAGATATTGGAGAATAAGATGGAACGAGAAAGGGAGATGGAGGACGAGATCTTGACAACGGAGGCGACGTAGGGAGAGGTTTGAGCAGCGGTCGAGTGGGGGAGAGTTGGAGGCGGCGTGAGATGATGAGGGGTTTGGGAGAGGAAAATGGAGAACGTGGTGGGAGGCGGCGCTTTGATAGTATAAATCCATAAGGGAAGGTCATTTGACCGTCCCCTTTGATAATGATCGAGGGACGATTTACTTAAGATCGCCCCTTATAAGCTCCGAAACAACAAAAATTCACGTCTACAAAATTGGATGCAACGTACTGAGACGGTTGAAACTGTCCCCTTCATCTGAACTTAAGAGACGTTCACAAAGAGTGGGAGGTGACTATCTTAACCGTCCCATGTACTGCTCGACGGGAACGATCACACAACCATTCCCCAATGGCACTCTGTAGAAACGGTTAGTTACTAAACCGTTGCCTCACATACTCTTGAAAATGGATGGTTGATTGTAAACATCCCCTCTAGTCATCAAGGGGGACTGACACTTTGCAACCATCCCTTATAGTTTTTAAAGGGACGGTTTCTGAGTAACCATCCCCGATTGGCATCCCGAAAGACATGTTTGTTTGTAGTGATTTTACATACATGAGAATTTACTATATTAATAGAAACATAAAAAAGAAATTCCATAATATAGTATACGGTTTACTCATTTTATATCCTAGACATATGTTGAAAATTTATTAAAAAGATAAAATTTATATACAAATAAAATATCATAAAAATAAGAAATAGTAAAAAAATAAAAGGTAAAAATATATTTTAAGAAATAATTAAATATTACTATATCAAAATTAAATTATTTTATCACTTGTGCTATTTTTAACTTTTATCATACTAGTTGTGCCCCTCTTTTTTGTAATACTAGTTTGTGCACTTGACTTCTAAAAAATCTCAGTCTTACTGTTCCATTGAGGTAAAGTGAGGGCATAATTGATATTACAAAAGGATAGGATTGTTAATTTGTAAGTATTTAGAGGCACAACTGATATTATAAAAAGGGAGTGGCATAATCAATATTGTGAAAGTTAAGAAGCGCACAAAGTGATAAAAATCCAACAATTAATAAAAACTCTTAAAATATAGAAAACTAAATCTGTAGAAAAATAAGAAGTTAGAATCATGATATTATAAAAAGGGAGTGCCATAACTAATATTATGAAAGTTAAGAATCACACAAAGCGATAAAAATCCTACAAGTAATAAACACTTTTCAAATACAGAAAACTAAATCTGCAAAAAAAATCAAAATCTATAGAAAATTGAATATCGAAATTACTTAAATATTAAAAGCATTTTTTCCATAAAATTATAATAATTAGAAATGCATGATGAAAAATATGTAACCCATAAAGGTTAAACAAATCTAAAATATGCCAAGACTCCACATAAAATAAAATTACAAAACAACTAATTAAAATCAAGTGAATATTTTTAAATATTTTTCCCAAAAATCTTTTTAAACTTTGACTATTGTATTTCATCACTATGTATCGAGTATAAATAAAGAATAAATGGACCATATCAAATATAGACCTAGATCTAGTACTCAAAAAGTAAGAGAAAGTGCCATAAGAGAGCCGATTACTAATTTGCACCTTGATCATAAACATTTTTTGTGGTGGTCAAAGAGTCCAGTTGGGCTCAAGATCAGTAAGTTGTCAATACTAGTTGTCAGCGATAATAACTCGAATCTAGGCATGAGATGTTGCAAATGTTATTTGAGCAAGTTTCTCCATAACAGTGGAAAGGACTATCAAAGAGGTGAGCTACACCTACAAAAGAGATAGTAAGAGAATGCTACTAGGAGTGTACAACCGTCACCGTTACTTATAATGAGTGATGAGCTATACCACAATGATGTTGTTACGACTATAAGTGGGGAAGTTAAAGCACCCCAAATATAGTCCCATATATAGTCATCACAAAGTGTCGGAGATAAGAGAGATGTATTACTATTTCATAATTTGGGTTTAAGTATTTTGAGTGTTGGTCTATGGGTCCAGTTGAACTCGAGCCTAACAAGCTGTTAGGGCTAATTATCCTCGATAAAGGCTTAAGTCTATGCCTTTAATGTTAAAAAAGGTATTAGAATAAGGATCCATCTAATACTAGAAATGACTATTAAAAAGGTGAGCTACCCACCAAAGAGATAAGAAGAAAAAGTTCATTCGAACATGCTGGTAATTGGAAAGTGACATGCCATATCACAACAAGGAGATTGTAAATATAAATTGAGAGGTTGAAACATCCCAAACAACGACCTGATGAGCGCGAAATTCGCCTCTTTAATAAATATAAATAATGCTGTAGTACAGGAGGCGAATTTGGTTCAGCAAAAACCACAGACTTTGAATGCTGTGGAGTATTTATACTTGGCAAGTGTACCAAGGTCGAACACAGGGATACAGCTGCTTAATTATAGCTTTTGAATTTTGATTCATGAAGGTATAATATCAATTAATTTCAATTTCAGGTCCATATGCAATTTACAATGCACTATGCTATTTACAAGGCAATGCCATGATGCATGTATATTTTTTTTTGTTTTTATGCAAGTTAAAATGGTACATGAGCGAATAATGCTAAGGAATATGCATGAAGAATAAAATGCTACAATTATACCCTAAAATGTGAGCATTGCAATGTAGAATGAAATTAGAGTCTAATTGAACACATCATTAAAAATCGGTCATCAAACCCAGCAAGACAGATAGAGCATGGTCCCATTTTTGACATAAAAATTCACTTAATTTAAAACAGTGTCAAATGAGACAAATAAGTATGCTAGATTGTAGAGGACAAAACAAGGATCAAAACGACACTAAAATCATGCAATTTGGACCTACGATGCTCAAGTTATGCTAAAAATAGTGCAAGGGCATAAATGTAATAAAAATGCGAGGAAAGTAAAGGATAAATATTACATTTAGGTCCCTGGAAGGACCTAAATGTAAATACCAAAAACCGCCTGGGCCCAATTGTAATTTGTCCATTTACGCGCAGGGGTGTATTTGCAATTCTTCAAAAGCTCGAGGGCGTCCCTGTAAAATACCCAGGCACGCACGTGAGGCACGTGCCTGGGGACCAATCTGCAAATTCCAGCTCTCCCAGGGTCTTTCATGTAATTTACCCAAGCCCTCACGTGCGGGGCACGTGAGGACTCAGGCTCGGGACGACACCTTTGGCTCGGGCCACGTGGCAGCTGTCTGGAGGTCTGTCAGGAGGCTCGGATGACCCAAGCCTGTAGCTTCGTTTGGAGGTCTGGACCGCCACGTGTCAGTGACAGAACCGTCCGATCCAGATGATCGGACGGTAACTGTTCTTCGTCCTCCGCCGCGGGACACCGGAGAAGGCGGGGCT
The DNA here is from genome assembly GCA_037367405.1 of Ottelia alismoides. NCBI lineage: Eukaryota > Viridiplantae > Streptophyta > Magnoliopsida > Alismatales > Hydrocharitaceae > Ottelia > Ottelia alismoides. The sequence goes on along the minus strand of JAZKJV010003949.1, from coordinate 246,672 downwards.
CCGGTGTGCCCCCTAGTGCTCCGCCAGGCTCCGCGAGTCCCTCCGAAGATCGGATAAGAATGTTGAGGTTCTCGCGAAGGAGCTGGAGGTGCAGCGATGCTCCAGAGGTGGTTGGCGTGGGCTGTCGATGGAGCTCCGCCGGAGGATCGAGGCTTGAAGTAGCCCCGGCGCGAGATCCGGCCAATCAAGATACCTGCAAGTGTTAGTGATAGCCGAGGCTCGTGCGAATGCGTGCGGGTGAGAGGTGAGGTGAGTGGCCGGCCGTGGAGGCGTCGGGAATGGTGGCCGGAGATCATCTCCTACGGCGGAGCTGGAGGAGAGGGGAATCGGAGCGGGGGAGGTTTTGGAGACGGGGAAGAGGGTCGGCGAGGTTGCTGGTGGCGTGGCGAAGATGATGGATTGGTCTGAAGAGGGAGCCGGTGGCTGAGGAGGGCGCAATAAATCGGGGAAAATGAAAGAAAGAGAAGGAGGAAGAAGACCTCATCGGGGAGGGGAACCCTGGCGGAGGAGGTGGTCTGGGATGAGCACCGGGGGTGCTCGGGTCATGGCTCGACCTGGACGACCCTTCCAAGGAGCTTAGCTACCACCAAGGAGGTGGAGCGCACATGGCGGAATAGCCATGGATCTCACCGGGGCTTCGGCCGTCGATGCCCCCTTGCAAGGGCTCCTCCGCTGTCACCGGAGAGCCAGGGGCTCGGGCCGAAGCCCCCAAATGGTGGATGACCTGCTCCGGTGGCTGGGGAGGGGGTTTTATAGGTGGAGGAGGTCGGAGGTAACGGTGATGGAGGGACGTTTTCGAGGAGGGTTTTATGGCGATGCGGTTAATGTCCGGGATCTCTGGAGATGGCGCGAGGATGATGGAGGAGCGGGCTATGCGGGGAGGCGTTACGAGCTTAAGGGAGTGGTCGGAGGTCTTTCTTAAAATAGGAAGGGGGCGGTGGTTTTACGCGATGTAACGGCTGGAGAAGGGGGTGTCTGGAGGTAGGGGATGATTGGTCAACCGTTGGATCAAGCGATCCAACGGTCAGGATGATTGCGCTGACGGAAGGTGGAGATCAGATCATATGATCTGATCGTGTGGCCACGAAGTAGGCGGGAATGAGTGGTTGGGATTGACTCGGGGAGGTAATCTAACGGTGAGGGTCAAAAGGGCGACGTGGCAGGTTGAGGGGCTTTAGATGGGGATGAGATCGGCGGTTAAGGGCAAGGCGCGAGATGACGGTCGTGATGAGATCAGGGAGATTGATCCAAGGGCTGGGAATGAAGCGGAGGCGGACGGCTCAGATGAAGGCGGGGTTGGAATGATCCAACGGCCCAGGAGGCCGCCGGGTTGCGGGAAGGAGAGCGGGCCACGTGGGCGGCCCAGAGGGCGCCACGTGGCCCAATCAGAATAATTCAAAAGTAAAAACAAAGAAAAATAGAAAAGAAATAGTTAGAGGCTGAATTTGGAAAAAGTCAAAACATGAAAGTTGCTCGTCTCGACGAGATCTACAACTTTCATGTTGGACAAAAAGCCAAAAGAGGTCATCTGTACAAAAGCTATTTTTGGGGGTATTTTTAAGGGGATAAAAACACCGATTTTGTGGTTTTGAGTTGTTTTTGCATTTTTTAGTGGTTTTAAAGGTCAGTGAATTATAGACAACTTATCTACCTAATTTTTAGGTGTTTTTGAGTGATAAAATAATTACAGAAAAATAAGGACAATTAAATACACAATAATTAAGGTTAAATATAGACAATATAATACATGATAAAAATAGAGTTTTAGAGGTGATTTTTATTGGTTTGTTTAAGCAGGGATTTTAATACGGACTTTTTAGCATGATGAATACGGGATTCATCACGACCTTAAAGGAAGACGAAGTGTATGACATTATCGCGTTCTTTGAGTGTATGACATCAATGGATCATGTTCTTTGAGTGTATGACATCATCGCATTCCAGTCAACACTACCTTAAAGGAAGATGAAGCGTATCGGTCACAATCCTCACATGACCCTTAGGGCCTGTTTGGTTGTTGGGTTGGGTTGGGTTGGGTTGGATTGGGTTGGGTTACCTCTGTGAATAGTAAATTGTGAGGAGGGTTGTGAGGGTTGGAAGGAGGGGTACGCCAGTGTATCCCAATCCAACCCACCAACCAAACAAGCATCGGTCACTCAACAACCCCCTCTCATTTTATCGACATGCACACTAAATACTCCATCCCACTTGTCAATATTTTTCCTTTTCCTAGCTTGTCAAAACCAATACAATCTCATTCGATGCCCTTTCTTCTTTCCTCAACTCCTTAAAATCTCCATATTACTAGGGGTGTCCATGGGGCAGGTACCGCTCCATTTGATCTTTGACCAATCCCACCCCGTTGAGATTAGTCATGGGTCGACCCACGCCATTCCAACTGATACCCAATTGTAACGGGTACCCGATTGATGGCAATGGTTTTTGGCTACGCGTGGGTACCCGTAGAGATAAAGTGACTTATATAAAAATGCAAATGATATGTCCAACTATGTATATCCTTATTTATATCATATTCATAATAATAATGCCAGATATGAAAATCTGAATGGTACGAAATGCATTCAAATATAGATACGAAATGCATTCAAATATGGATAAATAAACATAGATAAATGAATTAATGAGAATATATAAAGCTCTGTGGATAATGTAACCCATATGAATACATGCAATTGGAAGGAATACTATTAAATACAGATCCAATAATGGCATATTCACGTAAATTCATCCTCATAATGAGTTAAGTATGGATAAACGGGATGTAAATATATATAATCGGAGTACAATATGACAAACAATATCTAAGTTTACATTTCTATTCGTAAATAGATGTATTAATTATCAACACAATTGTTTATCGTGATATGTGTGTGCGCGCTTATGTGCATGCGCATGTGCACGTAGACATGGACGCATGCGCACACATGTGGGGATGTACGTTTGCATGGGCACGGGCGCGGGCACGCGTGTGGATGGGTGGGTGCGCGCTCGCGTGCGTGCGTGTGCGATACAATTCATATTGAATTGTATTCACTATCATCATGTTTGGATGTCAGGATGTATGTATATCGATTTGGATTGTATCCGATTCATTATCATATACGTTAATTCAAATTTTGACATCCATATATATTCCGATTTCAAAATGGATACATGTATGAGCCTTCCCATACATATAGATTTAGTCTTATCCATACAATTTTGATTCTATTATTTTTTCTATCTAATTTGCATCCATTTCTTACCGATACTCATTTTTAATGATTTGACAATATGCTTTCCATATTCACTGATATTTGTATACGCATCCATTTTTATATTTTTAAAATAGATAAGAATAATATAACATCTATATTAGTATTTGTATCTAATCATTTGCATTTTTGTGAATCAATTATAGTGGAAGCTTCCAATTGGGTACCCGTGGAAGCACGGGTCATGACATTGCGTGTACCCGACTTTGTCATTTTCAAATGATTACTCAAGAATTTATGGTCAAAATGAACAGATCAAATCAGATACCCATTGAACTGGATATTTTTTAACAACCCTACATATTACACTCCTCCTATCTTTTCCTTGTATTATCGAAATTCCCTCATGTATTTGAAGTTTAAACAATTTATTGTAACGATGTCTAAACTTCCAAAAAAAATTCTCTCTCCATTGACCTCCAACTCTCAGTTGGTTGTGCCAACCCTTTGAGTCCCCCACTCTAATACCATTCGGATTTCTCAGCTTCGATTGTCATCTTCTACGAGGTGCTGAAGGAAGCTAAAGATTTCGACGAAATATCTTTCTAATTTTCAAAAATAATTTTACTTGGAATCATTTTTGAACTTGTGATGCTTATATTTCTTGATATATTTCTTGAAGGCATATTGCCAAATTACGAGCAAATCAGATATTTTTCTTTAATATCACCCATTGACCAGAGCGTTAATTAGTTAATATAATATATTACTATAATAATCATGTTAGTTGGTCAGCCTTGCATTCTCTGAACACATTCATGAATAACCTGCAATTTGTTTAGAGTAGATTATATAATATATCCTTAAATATGGGGCATGTATCAATAAGATTCCAGAAAATGAAATGTATTCTAATAGGTCTAAATACGGGGCATGTATCAAATAAAGATACCCATATATGAGGTTGGAATCAAACTAACCTAAATACTTAGGTTCTCATTGATATCTGTCCCATATTCGGGACCTTATTTGATACCAACCTCATATCAACTCCATATTATGATACGTTTTGTATCTAAAACCTTATTGATATCTAATCCTTAGATAAGGATCTATTGTGATACATTTTATTTTTAAGATTTTATTTAACACCTGCACCATATTTGAGGATCTATTACGCAATTTACTCATTTGTTTATACTTGATTTCCCAGATAATCATTCTAATCACGGTTCGGATCGGATTACATCAAAATGGGATGGATATCTCTCGGATGGGCAATCATGATTTGACGCCTGCCTAAGATACAACACGGTCGCACGTTCGGATCTGGCCAATTGCCATAAATCGAAGAGTTTACCAAAAGGGAGAGAGAGTGTGTGTGTAAAGATCTCGGATCCGAACGGTCAGCGGAAACACTTAATTAATATTGTCACATCGTGTCCAGGATATTACTTGCGAATATCAATAATACATTTCACAGTCAACACTAAAGTCATAAAAGATATAACTTCCATTTCTTCTATCAAAGTCATGGATGATTACACAGCATAACATTTAACAAAAAAAACGAAGAAAAACAACTTAGGCTACCACTATAGATAACACTCCTAATCCAACATTCTTCTGTGTAATCCATCTTCAGCACCTTATCCTTCATATGTATCTGCGGCACAGGGCAAAACTGCAGGAGCGGAACAAAAATGCTCATAAGCAAAATAGCTTAGTATGGCATCAACAGGAAACAGATTGAGAAAAATATTTCTAAGAGAAACTTAACGATGGCAGTATAGTTTCATTAGTAATTTTTAACATGAGAATAATCATAAAAAATAATGAACTGATAATCTTTTCAGAACTGAATTATCTTCCTAAACAGATCAGGGTTATATGTTGCTTTAACATGTATGCCTTCTTATTACTATTATTTGGTCCATATTACTCTTACATTCATATAAGGCGCATTTTACTTACCACTGACACAAGTGGTCATCGTAGAGTACTTACAGATCATAATAGAATGACAACAGCTGCTGAGTCAATAGTGGACTTTTTTCCCATAAGATTCCCTTGAACCCGACACCCCCAGAAGGTGTTGCTCTTTAGGTCAGATATGTCCTTTAGGACCCGACAAATGGACTTTAGAGGTGGCTCCTGCCTTAACGTAGCACTTAGCTCCATGTGTCGTTGTAGTGCCATTATTTATTCAGAAATTAATTAATAACAACTGACCTAAGGAATTTGTATCATAACTAATAGGCATAAGTGAAAATGATATATCTCCCCTTAGGTTCATTATTATACAATCTTATATCATACAAATCTATGTTTATTTAATATTGTACAGAAATACTCTTGAACTTATTTTTCAGTAGATTCACTTATGGGTACACATATATATACGGTAAGCTATAAATATTATGGTACGTATCCTATAGTCATTGAACTGACATGACGATAACCATAACTCAAAGATGCCATTCAAGGTCGATGTTTAACAAAATTACATATAACTGAAATTATAGATTATCTAAGCACAATCATTATGTCATATCAACATATTTGGCATGGAAAAAATAAAATAATTGCATAACAAAAATGGGAAATAAGAAAAATAGAGGAATTCAAAAAGAGAGGGAACCATACATAGCTTAGATCAACCATTTTAACTTTCTATTTCTTTCACTCGTCTCTCTCTACCTCTGGCACTCTCTCTCCCTTTCTCTTGTTTGTACCTCTCACAATTTCTCTTCTTGTTTGTACGTTGGTATGTTTTTCACAAGCCAACCCCTCACCTTATTTATAGTACATTCTATGGCTACGTGTCCTTTTTATCTTCATGTCATGGAGATGGGAGAGAATTCCACGTACTAACCTTCCACATGAAACTTGCTTGTTCATCACGTACAAGCTTTCACATGAAGCTTGCTTGTCCATCACGTACAAGCCTTTCACATGAAGTAACTTTTACCGATTTTCCTTCATATCTTGTGGAAATTTTAAATTTATATCCCCTGGCATCACCTGCCATGCAGCACAATCTTTCCATTTGATTTGCCATGCACGAGCTTCTTCTATTCTTATCCTCTTTTATTTTTTATTTTATGGAAAATTTATATTTCTATCCACAGCCTCTTTCCCATGCTTATCTCATTCTATTATTATTTCATGTGAAATGTATGTTGGCATCCTTCTTATTTCATGGATTATTACAATATACCGTACTAAAAAGAAACCATCCCGAAATTTACGAATCAAAGAACTTACCAAAAGTTTAGGATATTTAGCCTTCATTTCTTCCTCAATCTCCTAGGTGGCTTCTTCATGCTTATGGTGCTTCCATAAGACTTCGACCACAGAAATAATATGTCTTCTTAGCTGATTCTCCTTACGATCAATGATCCTAATTGGCTTCTCTTCAAAAGACAAGTCTTCTTGTATTTCGGGAATATCATACTCGATTATATGTGATGGATCAGGTACGTACTTCCTTAGCACTGAAACGTGAAAAACATCATGTAAATTCTTGAATTGAGGAGGAAGATCAATCTGATAAGCAACTTCCCCGATCTTCTTGATGATGGCAAAAGGACCAATATATCGAGGGTTGAGCTTTCCTCTTTTCCCAAAATGAACTACTACATGCATTGGTGATATTTTAATGAAGACTCGATCTCCTATTTCAAATTTAAGATCATGCCTCCGATAATCAGCGTAACTCTTCTGTCTGCTTTGGGCGGTTATCAATCTCTTCTTAATAATCTCAATTTTCTTTGTAGTGTCTAATACAATCTCTGTTCCAAGAATTTACTTTTCACCTACATCATTCCAACATAAGGGAGATCTACATGGTCTACCATATAATACTTCATATGGTGCCATCCTGATACTGGCATGAAAGCTATTATTATAGGCGAATTCAATTAATGGTAGATGAAAGTCTCAATTCCCAACAAAATCTAGTGCACAAGATCTGAGCATATCTTCAAGTGTTTTGATAGTTCTTTCTGACTGTCCATCTGTTTGTGGATGGAAAGATGTGCTAAACTTTAAGTTTGTGCCCAGAGCATCATTCAAGATCTTCCAGAATCTAGAAGTGAAACGTGCATCACGATCAGAAACAATTGATACATGTACGCCATGTAGCTTTACAATCTCATGTACATAACTTTCAGTGGACTGACCAAATTGTATGGGTAAGAAATGTGCTGATTTAGTTAGGCGATCTACAATCACCCAAATAGAATCGTACTTGGCACCTTTTGTGGAAGGCAAACCCACTACAAGGTCCATTGTGATATGCTCCCATTTCCATTCTGGAATATTCAATGGTTGTAATTTCCCAGCTGGCTTCTGATGTTCTATCTTCACTCGCTGGCATACGAGACACCGAGAGACAAAGTCTGCAATTTTCCCTCTTCATATTTTCCACTAGAAATTCCTTTGCAAGATGATGAAGCCACATTTCATCATCTTTATTCTATCATTTTGGCATCAAAAACCCTAGCAAATGCGTGTAAATACCCTTAATTAGAGCATCTTAGCATTCATGCATGTGCATGTAAATAGTGTATAAAATACTGTTTTTAAAGCCAAAATTATAGAATAAATAAAATAAAAGAAAAAGAATAAAATATTGTAAATATTTTATGACCCAAAATCCCGAGACCTAGGCATCTCGATGAGTAGGTCGACAAGGAATAAAGTAGGGGGAGATAAGGTCCAAAATACAATAAAAATACCTTTTATTTTATTCATTCTTTATTCATTTTGGGACCTATTTTTGGTTTCACTTTTTATACATCAAATAAAGAAACTTTGTACATGAAAGTTGTAGATAATTAAATAAAGAAAAATACAAAATTGATTTCAATTAAAAATAATATACAGATAAAAAGTTATGGTATAAATAAGAATCCAGAATCCCAACTTCCCAGACATGTATCTTGCAAATAAAAACTTGAAATGTACCAAACTCATCTTTAATTGTAATTTCAAATAAGCTATTTAATGGCGGTGGTTTCGTATTTTTTGGAATTACGGTTTGATAGTTGAGTTTTGGACCCATATTGTATATTTGTACAGATTAAAATATTCATTTTATTATTTATTCATTATTTTTATAATTTTATATTTTTATAATTTTGTAAATATTACTTATAATTTATATATATATATTAAAATCAGAATAAAAACACAAAAAACTTAAAATAAAATATTTGTATATCATGTACATAGGTATAATACATGTATACATACCTATAGTATTAATTCTTTTATTTTATTAAGTGTACAAAATACATCAGAAAAATAAAATAAAAATATATTTAAGTGCATAAAAATACTTTATAAATTTATAAAATAATAAGCAGAAATAAATAAATTTAAAATGCAAAATAAAAATTAATTAATAAAATATATAGGTAATATACCTATAAAGGGTAAAAAAGGAACTTGTAAATTTATACCTCATAAAAATAATTAAAAATCATATTAAAATACCTTATAAAATAATAAATACTTTTCATTAAGTAACCAAAAATTAAATAAATCATTTACTATTTTTAAATTATTTTTTTAATGCATTTTCCAGGGATTTTTCCTGGTTGGTCCACGTGGACCAACCAAGTGCCAGCCCTAGTTGACCCCGGTCAACTAGTCGTCCTCCCCCCATGTGCCTGTGTCAGACCTCGTTCGATCCCCATGTTCGTGGATTTTTCGAGACTTCTCCTTGTACCCTTTCATGATGCGCCTTCTGCAACGTTTTCTCCTCGACCATCAGGCTTACTCGCCCAACGTCTATCTCGAGGATTGAATCACTGTGGCGCTCGATACGCCTTGCCCTTTGAGCCCACTCGTCAGCCCCTTAGAAATAAGCCCCGACCTTCGATTCAAAATTTGAACCCCTCTTCCACAAGTGTTGCTCCCCTAATCGTGCCCAAAAGTCCCAGGAAGGTGACAGCTTCCTCCGGTGGCCTTCAGGCGGGTTGAGCAGCACTGAGGCGGCTCCACCACCTCCGGCGAAGTCCTTTGACGTTGAGGTATATCCCTCTGGTGTTCAGCCGTTGAGGCAGCTTCTTTCCCCTTTATTTCTCTCGCATTTTCTTCGCCTTAGTCGTAGGATCACTTCCCCTCTCGAATCTTCGCGTTTCATCACTTCAATCCACTAATCGACCACCTCGCCGGAGTGCTCCTCCGGCCGAGTCCCATCCACGTCATTCATGCCACTTTCGTGCCACCGCGGGGTCGAGGCAACTTGCCCTCGATCCTTTCACTCTCTTCTGCAGGTCAGGAGCACAGAACAACACCTGGGGAGCCATTTTGATTCTCGCCGGAGACCCCGAAGCACCTCCCGCTCCGCCGTCGTCTCCAGCGAACCTCGGCCATCGCCGAGGCTTTTTGGGCCCTCCAGCACCTCGAGGAAGCTCCCAGAAGGCCGCAACCCCATTTTTAGCACTCCAGATCATCGGAGCACGGAGATCGGGCTCGGGGAAGTTCGCCTTGCCGGCGCTCTTCCCCGTTCTTCTCCGCGCTTCCCCACCGTTGGATCGGGCCGCAGCTCCAGACATCACAGCCACCGTCCGATCTCCTCTCGCCTCAATCGTCCGATCTACCGAGGAGGATCTGATCTTAGCCGTTCTTGCGAAGCGTCATCGACCGCCCGATCATCGATACGTGGCAAGTGAATGCACAGCAGCCGTCGGATCGCGTACGAGGCCTGAGCTGTGGGTATTTTGCACATTTTCCCCCACCATTTTTGTATTTAATATTTAGTATTAAAACATTCATCTGCCGTTCAAATATTTTTGTAATATTTACGGTCAAACCCCCGTACTTTAATTAATTGCATTTAGGTCCTAGCCACGTCACCTCACGTGACCAGTTCATGTGAGGCGCGAGGTATTTTGCAAGGACCCCCTCACGAGTTTTGTTATTTCATTCCAGTCCGGGAATTTTGATATAAAGTGTAAAACTTTTGGATCTTTTGCATGTGAGCCCCTGGGATTTTTGGAAATTACATTAAGGTCCCTCCCAGGCGCGTGTCTAACACGTGCGGGGTTGGATTATTTGCAGGAGAACCCTCACGGGTTCTATTATTTGTATCTAGTCCTTGAACTTGTTTAAAACATTGTAAACTTTTGTGAAAATTACACTTTGGCCCTTGGATGTTTGCTTATTTGCACTTATGCCCTTGCCAGTAGTGTAGTTTCTTGATGTTGTATCTATTTATTTCATGCATATACAAATTGCTAAAAGCCACCAAAAAATTAGTGTAAGCTCATGTTTGCTTGCTCATTCACGCTATATTTTGTATTGCATTTTCACATTTATTAAAAATCAAAAACATGCATTTTCAACACTGTTTACATTAGAAAATTCATAAAAATTATAAAAACATTTTGAAAAATTCCAAAAAAATTATATTTTGATTGTCTTATCATATTTTAGTGTAGTCCAAAAATCATTAAAATTCTTAAAACAAAAACCTTAAAAATTGGAAAAGTCTTAAAAACTTCATAAAAATCTAAAAAATCCTAGAAAAATCCTAAAAATGCAAATTCAGGTTTTGTAGTTTCCTTATTTTATTTCCTTCGTTTTAAAATTAATTTGAGGAATTTTGGGTACTATTTAGTATTTTTAACCCTCATTTTAAATTCGGTCAGTAGCTTAATTCAATGTTTTCTTGTATTTTGACTTCTAAAAATACCAAAAATATTCTGAAAATCCCCAAAAATCACAAAAAACAATAAAAAAAATATAAAAAGACCAAAAACATTTTATTTCTTAATTTTTGACTAGTTTTACCTATTTTTATAAATACCTTACCCTCTCTTCTCTTATATTGTGTATATATATATTCTATTATTGAAAAAGTAAATATAAGATATAAAATATAAAAGAAAATATGAAATCAGAAAATTAAAAATCAAAATAAAAAAATACAAAATTAAAAATTAAATAAAAATAATTAAAAATTAAAAACCCACAAAAATTTGCATATTTATAGACACTTAATCACATTCACATTTTTGCGCTTGCTTGATCTAGCATGCCTTGCTCCCTGAGTTCGACCTCTACATACTTACACATATACATCTTTCATGTAGAGTTATAATAAATTTTAACTCCACTTTTGCTTGTCATTGTTTGATTTCATATTGTGGGTTAATTGTTGACTTTATTCAGATTTCTGAGTGGTCGACGCATCGACTGAGTTCCCTCCTTGTGTGGAACTTAAGACCACCGATTTTCGGCTAAATCACATGTCCTTATACATTTTCGTACTCCCATGATGAATGGAGTACATAAAACTACGTGATTCTTATAGAATTTCTTTCTTAACTCTATATTATTAGGAACCCATAATCTATTCCTAAATCTCAGTCCTCCATCAGCTGCGATATATAAATCGCTATTAGGCCTCTTAGATAATTCGATCAGTTGTGGTAATTCAGGATCATCTTTTTCTGTTGATAATACCTTTTCCACCAACGTTGAGTGAATCTGTAATCCCGCCACGAAAATGTCATGATTCTTATCACAGAAAGGCTTCCACTGAATAAAATCCTCAATTATATTCCACTGTAGCCTCATACTAGCTAGCTTAATCTCCCATTTTCTGCTTAATGCATCAGATACTGCATTAACTTTTCTCGGGTGATATTCTAAAGTAAAATCATAATCTTCTAATAATTCTAACCGTCGTCATTGCCTCATATTCAGATCTTTTTGTGAGAATAAATATTTAAGACTCTTGTGATCAGTGAATACTTGGAAATTTTCTCCATAAAGGTAATGTCTCCATAGTTTTAAAGCAAAAACTACTGCGGCAAGCTCCAAATCATGAGTAGGGTAATTTAGCTCATGAGTTTTCAATTGCCGAGATGCATAGGCTATGACTTTATCATGTTGCATCAATACTGCACCAAGGCCCGGTTCTGATGCGTCACTATGTACTGTAAAACCCTCAGTACCTGATGGAAGTGTTAAAATTGGAGCTGATGTTAGCATACCATTTAATTTTTGAAAGCTCTCCTCACATTGTGGAGTCCATGTAAACTTCGTTTCCTTCCTCATTAATTTGGTTAATGGTAGAGCTATCTTTGAGAAGTTCCAAATGAAACGTCTATAACAACCGACCAATCCCAAGAAACTACGCACATCTATAACCGTCTTTGGCTGCTTCCATTTCTGAACAGCTTCAACCTTTGATGGATCAACTGCTATACCATTTTTAGATATAACATCTCCAAGGAATATCACCCTTTCGAGCCAAAATTCACATTTTGAGAATTTAGCATAAAGTTGGTGATGTCTCAGAGTCTCTAATACCAACTTCAGTGTTTATAATGCTGCTTCTTGTCTTCAGAATATATAAGTATGTCATCAACAAAAACAATGACAAATTTATCAAGGAAATCCCGGAACACCCTATTCATGAGGTCCATGAATGCTGCAGGAGCATTGGTCAATCCAAATGGCATTACTCGAAACTCATAATGTCCATATTTTGATCGAAATGCAGTCTTTTGTGTATCTTCAACCTTTATTCTTAGCTGATGGTAGCCTGACCTTAAGTCAATTTTTGAGAAAACAGCTGCCTTATGTAGTTGGTCGAATAGGTCATCTATTCGAGGTAAAGGATACTTGTTCTTGATAGTAGTTCGGTTCAAGGCTCGATAATCAATACAGAGTCGAAGAGTCCCATCCTTCTTGACAAAAAGCACAGATGACTCCCATGGGGAAACACTAGGCTGAATAAAGCCTTTTTCAAGAAGTCCATCTATTTGCTTCTTAAGTTCTGCTAATTCTGTTGGTGCCATGCGGTATGGTGGTTTGGAGATAGGGAATGAACCCGGCATAACTTCAATACCAAAATCAATTTCTCTAGAAGGAGGTAAACCAGGAAGGTTTTCTGGAAATACATCAGTATATTCCTGAACTACAGGTAAATCATCTATAGAAGTACGTAAAGAATCCGTCTTCACCATACTGGTTAGAAAACTCGTGCAACCTTTTAACATCATCCGGTACGCCTTTATAGAGGAGATAATAATTTGTTTAATAGGCTTCCTTGCACCTTAATCAGAATCTCGGGTTCATCTGGTCTACAAAGTATGATCTTCTTTTCTCTACAAAGAACATGTGCATAATTCTCATAGAGCCAATCCATTCCCAAAATGACATCATAATCAGTCATCTCAAGAAGTACTAAATTGGCAACCGATAGCTTATCTTCAATTTCAATGGGTACCTCATGCAAGAAGGACCCAGCCATTCCGATTTTACCCGTTGGTGAAGAGACATTCATTATAAATGACATTTCTTTAGGTTGTATTTTAATCAATTTAGCAAATCTACTGGATATAAATGAATATGAAGCACCTGGATCATAAAGAACTCTAGCTATAAATCCCGAGACAGAAAGTATACCTTCTATAACTTGATTAGGGTCTTCTGATTGAGCCGCGATTGGGTATGCACGTCCCATGACCTTCATCTTTGGTTCTGGTGCTTTCATCTGGTCCTCATTTGGTTTTATCTTTGGGCAATCATGGATGAATGTTCCTTCTGTCCACACCTTAAGCATGCACCGATCATTTTATAACATTTTCCAGGATGTGTCCTAGAACAATGAGGACAAATAGGAAAAGACAATCTATTAGTAGACTTGAACCTGTCCTCATTCTTGCTATAATATCCAGTCTTCATCTTCTTATTAGAGTTTTGGAAATTATCCCGTGAACTTCCACTTGCCTTACTTTGATTTTTCAACTGATTTTGGGTCAGTTGATGTTCTTCATCAATTATTACAGCTGCATTCACTGCCTTGGCAAGTGTTTCCGAAATATTAATTAAGACCTTTCCTCGCAAGCCTATTCTTAGTCCCATCACATATTTCTTTGTTCTTTCCCATTCGGTTTGGCAGATCCCCTTCCATACTTCTCCATATGATAGAATTGAGCAGTATATGCTTCTACACTTGATTCCTTCTGTTGCAGGCTGATAAATTCTTGCCTCTTCTTTTCTCTAACTCGCATAGAGATAAAGTGATCCGTGAAATATTTCACGAATCCCTTCCAATGAACAATTTGTTCATCTGAGAAAGAAACACCCTTGCAAGTTTTCCACCAGTCCTTTGCTTTGTCTCGCAGCCTAAACATAGCAAATATTACCTTCTTTTCCTCAGAACAATCTAGAGCATTAAACGCCAATTCCATTTCCTTAAGCTAGTATTCTGCTTTTTATGGTTCTGGTTCTCCATTATAAATGGGTGGGTCAAGTTGCAAGAACTTCCTCAGTGTGACTCCTTCTCCCTTCGATTGATCATACAACTTACGAGCCGTCTCTCTTTCTTCTCGTGCCAATTCACGTTCAATCTCAGCTCGTCGCCGCTCCTCAGGAAACCACTGTCCCATATCAGCCATAAATTGCATATGCTGAGATTGGGTATTATCAGACTCTCCTCTAGTGGGCATAATTTCACGTCCAGATGCCATCTAGAAGTCAGGAGACAATTCTAGGTCAGTTTATTTAACTTAAGTCAGAAAATCCTAAGGGTGTGTTTGGTCTGTGGGTTATCTGGGGGAGGATAACCCGTTTTTGTATTTGTATGTTTGGTTAGTGGGTTAAGGGTTGGGAGGGTTTGTATGATGCGATTGTATTGAAATTTAAAATAGTGGGTAGTTATTATGATATGATTGTATAAGTATTTGAAAAAGTGGGCTAGTTGTTGTGATGTGAATGTATTGAAGGTTGAAATAAAGAGTAGAAGTTGAGTATTTTATGATTTTTAGATGATATGATGATATAATATACTTTTTTTGATGAAAAGATGGTGGATCCCACAAGTGGGTTAGGAATATGGATTTTGGGGGATAACCCACCCAAAGTGGGGGATAACCCCCCAAACAAACACACCCTAAGGGTTCCTATATGAATGTCGGCTCTGATACCACCTGTAACAATCTCGGATCTGAGCAGCCAGCGGAAACACTTAATTAATATTGTCACGTCGGATCCGAGGTGATACTTGCAAATATCAATAATACAGTTCACAGTCAACACTAAAGTCATGAAAGATATAACTTTCATTTCTATCAAAGTCACGGATGATTACACAGCAGAACATTTAACAAAAAAATGAAGAAAAACAACTTAGGCTACCATTATAGATAACACTCCTAATCCAGCGTTCTTCTGTGTAATCCGTCTTCATCACCTTATCCTTCAGATGTATCTGCGACATGGCAAAATCACTGGAGCAGAATAAAAATGCTCTTAAGCAAAATAGCTTAGTATGGCATCAACAAGAAACAGTTTGAGAAAAATATTTCTAAGAGAAACTTAACAATAGCAGTATAGTTTCATTAGTAATTTTTAACATGAGAATAATCATAAAAAAGAATGAACATATAATCTTTTCAGAACTGAATTATCTTCCTAAACAGATCAGGGTGATATGTTGCTTTAACATGCATACCTTCTTATTACTATTATTTGGTCCATATTATCCTTACATTCGTATAAGGTGCATTTTACTTACGACTGGCACAAGTGGTCATTGTAGAGTACTTACAGATCAGAACAGAATGACAACAACTGCTGAGTCAATGGTGGACTTTTTTTTCAACAAGGTTCCCTTGAACCTGACACCCCCGAAAGATGTTGCCCTTTAGGCCAGATATGTCCTTTAGGACCCGACAAATGGACTCTAGAGGTGTCTCCCGCCTTAACGTAGCACTTAGTGCCATTATTTATTCAAAAATTAATTAATAACGACTGATCTACGGAATTTGTATCATAACTAATAGGCATAAGTGAAAATGACATATCTCCCCTTAGGTTCATTATTATACAATCTTATATCATACAAATCTATGTTTATTTAATACTGTGCAAAAATACTCTTGAATTCATTTTTCAGTAGATTCACTTATGGGTACACATATGTATACGGTAAGCTATAAATATTATGGTACGTATCCTATAGTCATTGAACTGACATGACGATAATCATAACTCAAAGATGCCCTTCAAGGTCGATGTTTAACAAAATTACATATAATTGAAATTATAAATTATCTAAGCACAATCATTATGGCATAGCAAAATATTTAGCATGGAAAAAATAAAGTAATTGCATAACAGAAATGAGAACTAAGAAAAATGGAGGAATTCAAAAAGAGAGGGAACCATTCATAGCTTAGATCAGCCCTTTTAACTTTCTATTTCTTTCTCTCGTCTCTCTCTACCTCTGGCACTCTCTCCCTTTCTCTTGTTTGTACCTCTCACAATTTCTCTTCTCGTTTGTACATTGGTATGTTTTTCACTAGCCAGTCCCTCACCCTATTTATAGTACATTCTATGGGTACGTGTCCTTTTTGTCTTCATGTCATGGAGATGGGAGAGAATTCCACGTATTAACCTTCCACATGAAGCTTGCTTGTCCATCACGTACACGCTTTCACATGAAACTTGCTTGTCCATCACGTACAAGCCTTTCTTCATATCTTGTGGAAATTTTGCGTTTGTATCCCTTGGCAGTTGGCATCACCTGCCATGCCGCACAATCTTTCCATTTGATTTGCCATGCGCGAGCTTCTTCTATTCTTATCCTCTTTTATTTTTTATTTTATGGAAATTTTATATTTCTATCCACAACCTCTTTCCCATGCTTATCTCATTCTATTACTATTTTATGTGAAATTTATGTTGGCATCCTTCTTATTTTATAGATTATTACAGAGAGAGAAAAAAATTACCCAAAATGAGGATGACGTGAAATATTTTCCAGAATAGGTATATATCGACAAACCATTTGCCGCTTCATATTCCGCACGCGGTAAATGGTTTGTCGTGCCACATGGATGGACGGAAGGGGATCGAGAATCCATATTTTGAATGCTGATACAACTTTTCACCGTCCATGTAGCACAATAAATCATTACCATATGCGGAACAACAAATAATTTGTCGATATATACATTGTGAGAATTACTTTAAAATCGTCTCCTTTTTTAAGAATATTTTACAAGGTTTATCCCCTACCAATTTCGGATCAAACCTCAACCGACATCCTCCACGCCCAGCATACACCCCCTTTTCTGTCCTCTTTGCGCGTCGCCCAAGAGACAACAGAACCGGAGTCCGCCCTTTCCTCCCTCCTCGAACCATGAAGCTCCGTCTCCGGTCCTCGGACTCGAAGGAGACCCTGAAGGTAGAAGTCCCCACACCCACCTCCCTCGACCACCTCAAATCCCTAATCTCCCCATTCGTCTCCGCCTCCGCCTCTGCTCTCCGCCTCTCCCTCAACCGCCGCGATGACCTCACCTCCCTTGCGTCCCTCTCCTCCGGCGACCTCCTCTTCTTCACCATCCAACCTCTCGACTCCGACCTCCCCGCTCCCCCTGCCGATCCTGAGCCCGAACCAGAACCGGAACCCGAACCTGAGCCTTCCGCCCCTTCTCCGGAGCCGATCTCCTCTTTCTCCATCCCCGGCTTTCTCAAGAGAGTTATCGAAGCCGAGGCTTCCGCTGCCCGTGGCAATCTCGACCTTCTCTTGATCGCCATGCACGCGGTCTTCCTTGAATCGGGGTTCCTCATCGACGATGCGGCCCGCGGGCTGCCCGTGGCATCGAATTCCCCTGTCATCTCGGTTGTCTATACAGTCCCTAACGCTGTGGAACCCGTGAGAGTGAAGGTCTCGCTGGTCGGGAAATTCGCGAACGTATACGGCTCCATGCGCGGTGGTGCAGACGTCTACCGGGTGTGCCTAAATGCGGAGAGGTTCGTGCCAGCAATTGCTTCGTGCTTGGGGGAGCACGGTAAAAAGGAGGAATGCGAGATATTTGAGATGTGGAAGATGTTAAAGGACGGGCTCTCGTTGCCACTGCTTATCGATACATGCGAGAGGAACGGGCTGCCCTCGCCTCCGTGCTTCATGCGGCTCCCAACTGAGCTGAAAATCAGGGTGCTGGAGTTTCTCTCGGGGGTTGATCTCGCGAGGATTGGGTGCGTGAGCTCCGAGCTGTGGTACTTGTCATCCATTGATGATCTTTGGGCAAAGAAGATCCTTGAGGAGTTTGGGTATGAATGGAAGGGGCTGTTTGGGGAGAGGTGGAAAGACCAATTCGTCACTTGTTGGAAGAAGAGACAGAGGAGCACTGCTGCAAGGCAGAGGGCTTATCGTCCACAGATGCCTCCATTCTGGGATCGACGTGTTCCTTTTCCGCATCCGAGGTACAATATATTAGGTGGAGACTATGACCGGTTCCCTGCGATCGGTGGTGGTTTAAGCGGTGGCCGTGCAGGTCAGGCTTTTCCTCGAACACTTGCTAGGCAGAGTTTTTCTCCCAACTGCAATTTAGGCTCTTTCCATGGTTAGTTTGCGGTAGCCCGTTTTGGTGCTTTTACTTGCAAGTTACTGCAATGAGATGTTTGTCGCAGTAGTATGTAAATACTAATAGGTCTGCCCATGGGCTGGTTAGTGGTTGTCTATTCTGTTATATTTCTGTTCATGCACTAAGTTACACTTTATGTTTTTATTGGAGAACTACTTGAAAGTTTTCTTTGTTCTAGCAGTGCAGTTCTATCACACACTTCCTTGCATGTAATTTTTGTATTTCTTATAAACAAGGTTTTATTCCGAGAAGTCTCAAGTCTCAGAAATGGGAATATACAACCTGTATCAGAGAAAGCCTTTGAACCAATGGCAGTGGGGATAGGACGTCATTATAGGGGTGGAAGATCAGATCATATATTTTTTTGATTAAGCCTCGAGACGTATTGAGGCGTAAGCCTCACTCGTGAATTAAATTCTTCATAAAATATAATAATTAATCATAATTATAATTTTCAAGTTTTAGAAATCGAATAGTTATGATTAAATACATAACTCCATGATATTTCCAGAATAATACCATGGTTCAAACATCCCAGTTGTTATATAACTCTCTCTTTTTTACTCTAAATCTGTAAGGCGTCAAATAAATATGGATATGCAAGCACAATAACGGGTACCTCTCCACAAAATTTGAAGTTTTGAATAAAATTTAAATAAGAGACTAGATGTAACACACCATTTTCAAAATTAGTTGAGATGTGTGTGTTATTCAATTGAGAAGAATAAGAGAGTAAGCATTGAATTAATGATCACTTTTTACTTTACCATAAGGATTAGGGGATAAAATACTTGAATATTGCATGTTATGACCATCTTTGTTCATGCATGCTTTGATGCGTATTAATTTAGTCCCGATTGAATAGATAAAAAGATGAGACATGTTTACAAAAATATGTTTTTCTAAATTTAGGTCAAAGTAGGGGACTTGCATCCAAACATTTTAATAAATAAAGCATTAATGTTTGATTCATATTAAAGAGTAAAGGCATTTAAGGACTCGAGACTTAATTTTTTGTTCATATTGATTTATAAAGAACATGCATAACAAAGTAAAAATAAGCTTAATATGCAAATAAACTAAAAATGCATTTAAGTGAATCATGAGCTTGAGGACTTGAAAATACTTGTCTAGGAAAGATGAAAAGCTCACAATCAAAGAGAAAAGAAAAAAATATTATAGAAAAAAATCAGCTCATACATGAGGCAGCGCCTCGAGGCACGCCTCGTAAGCTTCGAGACGCACGCCTCACTGAAGCTGAATGAGGCTATAGCCTCGAGCTGTTTTCCCTTGAAAACACCTCAAGGCATACGCCTCAGCGCCTCGAGGCGCGCTTTTGAAAGAATGCTTATAATAACTCTAGTGTGTTATTTTATCGAACTTTTGGGGGCTTCTCTGTCCGTTGCGAAGTATTAACGATATGATCGAAACAATCGAGACTCGAGGATAGTCCGAGTATGGTGGACTACATTCTCAATATAGAACCTCTTTGAGAAAATTACACCATTCCCGGCAAGTCATAATGTCAATAAGCATGCAATCGACACTAACCTCTCGACATTTGGACGGAACTATAGTTGACGAGGGATTTCCAGAATGTCAACATGTTGTTATGATCTACCCAAGTCACATTCAATGCCCGCCAAAATTCTTTCACCTTTTTAAGACCCAGAAACATGTGCTCATCGGATTCTAACATCGAACTGCATAGAATGAAAGAGCTATCCTCTAAGTGAAAGATGCGAGCCTGCCTCCCTTGTGAGTAGTCTACCATGTCGCATGAGCTACATGAATACTCTAATGCATGTCGGAATCTTCAGTTCCCAAATCATCCTACAATCCTTAACTAGATCCTCATGCAGTGGTTCTGTTCTCCTAATCAACAAATTGTAGATCTTCTTGACAGAGAAGTCACCTTCTCTCCATACCTAGTGGTCACTACCAATAGTGAAGCCCTTAGTCGTAGACAATGATTTCATCAAATATAGAAAATCTTGTATACATCGTTCAGAGAAATCGCATGTGAAAGTGGGTGTCCATACACCATCATCGCAAAAATATGCAACATGAGTATTTTTGTCTTCTGCCAAAGCAAATAAATGTGGGAAGCGGGGAGCCAGGGACTCATCGCTCATCTCATCGTCAGTCCAATAGAAAAAAATTACGGCAATCCCCTCGACGTGGATAGAAGAGATGGGAAGATATGTGAGAATCGCTCGAATACCCTTCCACAATGCCGTCTCAAACCATACAAGATGTAAACCACTAACAGAGTGCACATCGTCCCCATAGATACTGTGTATGAGTCTACTACAGACGTCCTCCTTGTCGCCCAAAATTCTCGCGGCCTATTTCAACAGAAGTCATCAACTCCAATCTTGGCACACCGAGTCCTCATCCTCCTTGGGTAGTGTAACTGTCTCTCAATTCATAAGATGCAGAGCATGACCATTTCCACCAGTCCTACCTCAAAAAAATCTCTGCATAATCTTCTCAAGTTGGTTGCGAATCCCACTGGAAGAGGTCTCATTGGCATAAAGTAAATTGTGATTGCCGCAAGGACTGCCTTCACCAGTATCATGCGTCCACCACATGAAAGCAAAGAACCCATCCATCTTGCTAGCTTCCTTTCCAATTTTTCCACCATTGGGAGCCGGTCCGAAAGATGAAGGCGACCACATCCCAACATTAGCCCTGGGTATCTAATCGGCCTCAGACTGCAAGAGCACCCTAACTCCGTACTACATGCTTCCATGTCCTCCTCCAACAAGCTAAACGGAATCATGTTGGACTTTACTCTGTTGAGTTTGAGATCAGAGAACTCCCTAAAGATATTCAAAACCATTGACATTTCCCTCACCTCAGCTGCTCTACCCTCGATAAAAAATAGTATCATCTACATATTGGAGAACTGGAAGGGAGATGCCCCCCCCAAAGAATAATAGATGCAGTCTAGCACACGGATTAAACTAACAAGATATGCAAACACAAGATTATAGCATACTGCCGCAACATTCCAAGAACAAATCACGAAAAAATGGCAAACATGACATTGTGGTTATTAAATCACCATCCCTAGATAGGCCAAACATGAGTAATAAGCAATCTAATTTCAGGAGTAAATGTTGCAGCCTTACAGGAGAACAGAAAATCACGCTATACCAAACTATTGATAATAAGGAAACATGAATTACTTAGCCATAGTAATCAACCGGGAACGGTACTTAAGAAATGAAAGTAATTGACAGTTTCTTCCAACGTTCTGGGAATGAAAAAATAAATAGTAGAGAAATTGAAAGAAAAAAAGGAAATTCGACTTCTTTAATTAAAAACAGTAGCAGACAAACACGACTCAAACTGAAGCAACAGAATAACAAATAACTATTTGCTATAGGGCAAATCGAAGACCCCAGGAGGGCTGCAGATCCAGCATGAATTGGCAAAAGGCAGAGGGGATCAGAAGATATGCGGTGCAAACAGTGGCACAGACGGAGACTGGTCTTCTGTGGTTGCTGTAAATCAGGCTGGAGCTGAAGTTGGCAGTGGAGAAGTTGGACGGTGAGGTTGGTGGAGGCGATGTCGGCGTGGGCTGCTGGGGTGGTAAATCGTGGAGGTGTAGAGGGTGGGGTTGGCGTTGGTGGGGAAAGAGAAGAGAGAAGGAAGGGTAAGGGTTGGAGGGGGGGGGGAAGAATGGTGGGAGGAGGGGAATGGGTTTCAGGGAGAGAGGGAGGGAAGAAGAGAGAAAGATGGGTAGGGTCCGTAGGGTTTTGTTTGTATATGCCAAGATCTGCCCTCGCTTTCCCCAAGGCCTCCTTTTATAACAATAAGAAACCATACCCAAAATCCTAAACTATGTACTCAAAAAAGGAAAATTACATAATAAATAAAGGCAAATTGCAAAAGAATCCATGTAGTTCTTTCTTTCATGGCAGAATTCTGTTTAACCCCTCAAACTAGGCATGAACTGCATCATTTCCCCCTTGTTTGGAGAGAATCTTGCTCCAACTAGATTATGTTGTAGTAGTTCTGCAAAAGATCAGGACGAAGCTTCTCAAATTCATGCTCTTCAGTCCACGAGCTATCCTCCAAGCGACGCCCGGTCCATTGTACTATGTAACGTCTAGTAATTCTATGGCGTGTTGCCAAATCACGGACATCCAGAATATCATCAATGGCATCTGGAGATGGGACAATCGTAGTAGTTGTTGATGTAGGGCTCATTGGCTGAATCTCTGGACTAGTTGCATCTTTCTCAAAATATAGATACAAATCATATATGTTAAATATATGTGAAGTACTGAATTCTGGCGCTAGGTCCAAAACATAGGCATTCAGACCAATCTTCTTGGTGATTTTGAAAGGGCCAAATTTCTTCGGGCTTAGTTTGTGGTGGGTTCTCTCAGGGAAATGTTCTCTCGGAAAATGGGCCATGACCAAATCTCCTTCATTGAACTCAGCTTCCCACATGTGGGTATTGGGGGCTTGATATTGGTGGATGTATCTTGGAGTTCGGTATGGATTTCTTGGTGGAGTCGATGGATATGATCAACCAACTCGTCTGCAGTAAAAATTGCTCGCTCGAGTGAACCATAGGAACTCTATCAAGGACACAGGGAATGGCGTAACTGTAGACACATTCAAAAGGAGATTTTCCTATAGACCGACAAGACGAACTATTGTACGTAAACTCGGCATGAGGAAGGATTAAGTCCCACTGAGTGGGTCGTTCTCCTGCAAGACAACGAACCAAGTTTCCCAAAATCTGTTTACCACTTATGTTTGGCCATCGGTTTGGGGTGATATGCAGTGTCATATTGTATACAGGTACCTAACTTAGACCATAGAGTCCTCCAAAAATGACCTAAGAACCTAGTGTCCCTATCAAACATAAATGAATGTGGTATGCCATGCGGACGGACAACTTCTTTAAAGAAGAGATCAACTATATGAGATGCATCGGATGATTTCCTACATGGAATAAAATGTGCCATCTTAGAGAATCGATTAACTAAATACACCTCCTTGATGTCACTAAGTTGTTATTATTTGAATCTCATCATTTTCTTTCTAATATATCTCTCTTGTCAGCGGTCAATAGTCAACACATCGATATGCAATGTTGCAGAAAGCGGTAGTCGGTACTCGGTCGGCGGGGTCACCTACTAAGGATTAGTCGACAGTCGGACGACTAATCGGAATTAGTCGGTTTTGAATTTTTAATTATTTTAAATATTTAAATCAGTTTTTATACATATATTCGTATATATATACCTATATTTGTACATTTTATATGACATCATGATGAAAAAAAAGTAATTGACTTTAAATATAACATATGCTAAGAATATGTTTGCTTTAAAAAAAGTGAAAAACAAAAAAAAAGGTTTTATACAAATCGATCGGTTAGTCGGCCTGACTAGTCGGGTGGACCGACTAAGGGTCGACTACTAGTTAGCCTAGTTGGCTGACTTTTGCAAGCTTGTCGATATGTGTGATATAATGTGTATTGGTGTGCATGTGAATCAAGCAAGGCGATGATACCTACTACTTCTTAAGATTCTAAATGCCTCACTCTTCAACCGATTGAGCAAACTTAAGTTTAATTTGACTTCAATGAAAATGGAGGTTATGATCTTTGACTTTGGTAATTGAGTTGAGAATGCATTAACTACTCGAGAGAAAATGGTCTACGCTAGCCTTCATAATTGTATTTATGGATTTTTAGTGTGTTAAAAAGTGATTTTTATGTTGTCACACGTGAAAAGTGAAAACCGTAGAAATTCAGATATTTCATTCCTATTTTGGATTAACTCATAAAAAAATTTCATGTAAATCAAGGATAGTTGTGAAATATCAAAAATATTAACACAGGGGAGATTTTTTCTGTTGTGTCTGAACGTGTGAAATTTGCTTTTTATGCCCAATTGTTTTGCAAGGTTTCTTTTTTGTAGTTGTGAAATATCAAAAAGTTTGCGTAAAGTATCTTGACAGAAAATATTATTCTCGTTCAGGTTGAGGGATAAGTAAATGGTAAATATCATTAATAAAGATATAATGAATGATATAATCAGTATTGTTCCTGACATTTCGAAGGTCTTGGGAAAAAGAAAAAAAGTCTCTTACATCATATACCAAGGTCGAATAACATATTTTCAAGGGCATATCCATTGTAGGATCATCTCATATCTCATCTGTGAGGTTATAAAGATCCTCTTTGCATGTCTTACAATGTAACAACGGATCATAGATTCCCGAAAGAGAAAAATCCGAAGTCCATATGATCTGGTCATAGGTTGCCAACGAGATATCCATTAGTGTCTGGAATACAATTCAGTAACCATGACAAACACAAAATCCACTTTTTTAGCGGTCTGAGGGAGCCCGATAACAAAATCCTTAGTGATGTCTTCCTAAGGGCATGCAGGAATGGGTAGAAGGGTGCACAAGCTGGTATTCTATTTTGACCCTTAAAATGCTGGCAAGTCTAGCAATGTTGAATTTCTTGCGTCACATCCTTCTTCATATGTGGTCAATAAAATCTCTCTTAAGGAGGGTTAATGTTTTGTCAATCCCAAAATGTCCACCAAGACCTCCTCCATGCAATTCAATATCATGCTTTCCCATAAGGACATGGCTGGGATGCATAGTTGTGACCCATGGAAGAGATAACCATCTTGGAGGAGATAACGATATGTCAAATGACTCAGGCAATCATTGTATGGTTTGCTAAAGTCGTGATCAGCTTGATATAGCTCTTTGATATGTTCAAACCCTATGTTCTCCACTGAGACTGTTGCCAGTAGGTGGGTTCGTTGACTCAGAGCATCAACCACTCGATTCTTAATGCTGACCTTGTGCTTCAAGTTGAATGTGCTCTTGTAAGAAATTAGCTCACTTTGCATGCCTTTTGTTGAGAGTTTTATGGGATTGCAGATAACGCATGTCCTCATGATCAGAATTGAGGATGAATTCATGTTGGATAAGGTAGTGGTGCCAATGCTTGAGAGCTTGAACAATGGCATAAAATTCCACAGCGTATGTGGAATAATGTGGGTGTGCATCATTCAGTTTCTCACTGAAATAAGCAACTGGTTGTCCCTCCTGGTTAAGGACGGCGCCGATACCAATGTGGGAGGCATCACAATCAACTTCAAACACTTTGTTGAAGTCCGGTAGAATCAGCGCAGGGGCATGAGTCAGATGATATTTGAGTTTGTGGAAACCTCTTTCAGCTTCCAGTGTCCATGAAAATTTCCCCCACATAAGCAGTCTGAAGTTGCACCCGCTTGACTACTAAAGTTCTTCACAAAGTGTCGATAGAAGGAAGCTAATCCTAAAAAACTACGAATTTCCGTAAGGGTCTTCGGAGTCGGCCAACGTCTAATCACTTCTATCTTAATTGGGTCAACCTTGATACCGTCAGCGGAGATAATGTAACCCAAGAAGTTAACAGAGTCAGTAACGACAAGACTTCTTGAGGTTAACAAAGAGCTTATGTACTTTCAGATGACTCAAAGTGTTCGCTTCAGCTACCACTGTAGATTATGATGTCATCAAAATAAAAAAACACAAACTTCCCAATAAGAGGTCTCAAAATATGGTTCATTATGCACATAAAGCTATTAGGAGCATTGGTTAGGTCAAAGGGCATTACTAACCATTCATACATGCCCTCACGAGTTTTAAAGGCCATTTTCCACTCTTCTCCATGTCTGATTTTGATCTGGTGGTAACCATTTCGTAAGTCCATCTTAGGGAATATGCGTGCTCCAGTTAACATATCTAACATGTCATCCAATCGAGGAATCAGAAAGTGGTACTTTATTGTGAACTTGTTGATGGCTCGACTGCCCATGCACATTCTCCAAGTTCCGTCTTTTTTTGGTGTTAAGAGGGCAGGAACAACATAACTCATACTTTTGCGTAGACATCCTTTGCTCAAAAGCCACACTACCTGTCGTTGCATCTCCTCATGTTCCTTCGGGCTTATTCAGTAGTGGGGCAGGTTGGGCAAGCTAGCTTCAGGGATAAGGTCACTGTGGTGTTCTATGCCTCTTAATGGAGGAAGTCATTCAGGGAGGTCGTCTGGCATAATATCTGCATATTCTTCTAGGATCCGAGTGACTTCTGGGTCTACTTTATCCAAATTCACAATATCACTCCCAACCTCCTTTCCAATAAGGGCAAAGCCAACATGCGATTCTTGGAGTTGGCGCTGGAAGGGAGATGCTTGGAGAACCACAAGCAACTCACATGGGTTTGGTGGTGTCTGGGCAATCATAGAGTTTGACGATCAATCGATGTACCTTTGTGAGAAGCGGTTGTTGGCCCGAGACTAGGGGCATCCCGCTGTGGATGGAGGGTAATTCGTATTTTGTCAATTAAAAATGTGTAGATGTTCTTCCTGCCGTTATGGTCTGTATCTCGGTCATACTGCCACGGTCGTTCCAGCAAGGTGTGGCACACATCCATAGGTGCAACATGACAATAGACCTTGTCTCTATAGGTCAGCCCAATGGAAAATTTGATAAGACACTGTCATTGGATAGGCATTTGAGTCCCTCCCTTAAATCAAGCCCTATTATACAGTCGATCCAATGATTGTGTTTGCAATCCTAGCTTATCCACCATCGCTTGTGCTACAAAATTTTCCACACTTTCGTCGTCAATGATTAGAGAACAACGATGGCCATTGGATGCGCATGCGGTGCGGAAGATGCTCCTCCTTAACCAAGCAACATCGCTCTCAACTTTAGGTGCCATCATAAGCTATTCCAACACTTCGATATGTGCATCATTTTCTCGTCCAAGGTCATTATGTTCGATCAAAAGGAAGGGTCCATGAGTCTCAGCATTGACTTCAATATCTCCGTAATCTTCATTGGTGTTGGTGTAATCAGTCACCATTTCTGGTTCATTCTCCCCAGTAGATGTGCACTTTCCCACTCAAAATTCCCTCACCACTTCCAGTATTTGGCCACCTGAGAGAAGTCATTGAAGATAAATTCCTTGTATGGGGAACAATCAACGTGCAATTCACCTGCCATCGAGTGGCTGCTTGCATTGAATCAATTCGGTAACCCCCTCACCAATGCCATGCCTTTATTCCAAACTGTATGAAGTAATCAATTGCCGACTTCCCTGCCTGCTCATCCTAAATGTGCGACCTAGAGATTTCCGAATAAATAAAATTTCTGCTTGTGTCACCAACCATCGAGTGGGAGAATGCCTTGTTACTGTCCCTTCCTGAATCTAGACGTGCCTCAAATTTTGTCTCTATTCAACCTATGTTTTCTTTCCTTGTCCATCGCATCCCTTTGCCACGTTATCCTCTCCTATTAACTCCACATATGAGAGGTCTGGTATCCTCTACCTTGTTTAGTCAATGAACCTCCTCCGGAGCAATTCTCCTTTGCAACCACTGACAGCACGATCTGTCATCTATAGTTGACATCCTTCTCAGTGCAGCGAGCTTTATAAAGAGCATGTATGCTGTTGAACTCACACAACTCTGAGATTTCCGTTTCTCTGCCATCCACACCTTGATCCTCATTTCGTCAGTGAAGATCCCTCAATAAGATGAGGGTTGAATGCCCTCCCTCGATTCCCACTATAGATGTGTATGATCTGATCTGGTTTTTTCTCCTTTATCGACGCTAACTAGAATTGCTGCAAGAATTTCATGCAAAAACTCCAGACAGACATACTCTATTTAAATACGAGCAAGAGGATGAGATTCTCCAAGTGAACTTGCAATTAACTGAATCGATAATTTCCAACTGCAGTTTCTCAAAATAATAATAATGATGATAATAATTTCCAACTGCAATTTTGAAAATAGAGTCTAAAATTCCTTGAATTCAGATTCATGTCAGTCTCCATGAGTTGCTTGGATCTGAATAGTTGAAATCTCTCATGGTCATCGAAAATAGCCATAGTAACTCCACCCATAACATTTCACACAGAAGCATCAACGGGTTCGTAAAGCTGAGTATTTGTCAAAAATAATCAATTATTCACAACATATCATCATGGCATCAAATTGGTCTCTGTATCTAAAGGACGTTCATGCATCAACATCAACTTCTGTGGAACTATTTATGTACACAAATGGAGATAGAGATGCACGATCAATAGAGGGATTTTTTGCTCATACTTATTTGACACGGGTTCTACATTTCACGGAAATTTACCCGAATTTCAGTTTCGACATGTGACAAAATTCATTTGAAATGGCTGGCATTTTAGCTTTTAGGTCTTCCGATAGAATGAATGGTGACCAAAAAGAATGAAATTTTGATCGAAATTGGACCGAATTTCGGCTTAAATTTCGTTTGGCCAGCCAACGATATGGTGATTGAAACTGATATTTAAGTACTTGGTTCCCATTTTATGGCATGCAACAAGACAATATCTGGTGACCATTGCAACAAGTATCCTCCTACTATCCCTTACTTCAAGTTGTGCAGATCCTGAATGCATCCTTGAAGAATGAATCCCCATCTTGTTTTCTGTCTCAACCTACAACATGATTTCCCGTACTACATCTTGCATAACATGCCCCTCTTTCAATTTTGATGATAGGGGTTCTTACCAAGGTTTAGGAAAGTGGTATGCATATGCATTCGGACAGGTCACTAAATAGTGATTAAACGATGTGCGGGAGCATATGCGGTTCTATGCGGTTTCCTAATTTAATAACTATCACAATAGTTGAAGCATACATGGTATATAAAATGATATTTTTCATAAGAACACCTAACACAAAAGCTATTTCTTTACTTTAACACATCCATGAACTATTGCTACATATCTAGCGATTATTAAAGTACAAGAAATAAATATCAAGCAACTATTAAAGTACACAAAAATATTTCTTTACTTTCATGCATACATTCACTTGAATTATATATCCAACAACTATTGATTGTAATATTAGATATGGGATCATGCATATCCAACAACAATAATTTCAATCTATGCTTAGAATTTAAGTTTTAATACATATCAAATAATTAGTTTCAACATTTGTTTATAATTTACATTTCAATGCATATAAGTTTCATTGCATATATTCAAGAAGTTACAAGATTATAACTTAAGTACTACTTTATATACGTAAAAAGCATGAATGATATAAGTTTGGGATTACGATTACCGATCACAAGAGGCAACGACGATCACCCAACAGTGATTGGGAACCCAAAAGAAGCACCAACGAGAAGATTCACATAGGAAGTGGAGTAACACAAGCGAGCAACAACAAGAAATCGGAGCATAATCGAGGCATAATCATGGCATATGCAGACTGCATATACGAAGCGCATAATGGACCGATATAAGAAATTGGTGTGATCTTTAGGCCCCATGGACATATGGGGCTGCGTATGCGTTCGATTTCCAAAACACTGGTTCTTACCATGCCTTTGACAAATCAAACAGTCCCCTTGTGTAAGACACTCATCAATATCCACAACCTCTGCCTTCGCAGGGGCCATTGTATCTATGATTTCTCCACAACTAGAGACATCCATATAATGTCTCTTTCATCTGAATATATGGACTTTAGGTACATGGTGTGCGATGGCCATTTCCTGAATCTTCTTGGCTTGGTGTGCTTATCCACATTGGTTGTCTCCTTAGGCCTCCCACCCCTTAATAAAGAAGATAGGATCCAAAGAATTTCTATGGTCACCAAAAGAGTTGTCTAAGGTTTGTCAATGAATTTGTTCGGGGACAACCTTGGAAGTGGAGGTGCTGAGGTGTTAGTGTGAACCCCCTAGGATCCGGGTACCCGTTAATCACACATTCGCATGAATCGAACACATATCAAACAAAGGCGGCGATCCGGGGGCCCTTCCTTCTACGGCCTGGGAAAAGCAGCGAACTGACGAATCCCTTTTGACTGAAGATACTGATAATATAATACCCTCAGCTGACCTCCAAGATTGAACACGGGTCTCCCTGCCGTATCTGAGTCTAGTTCGTCAAGGCTTCGGGATTGTAGTGAACAGCTAGGACGGGTCCCACATTCGGGCGCAGGAAGGCAACATCTGACATTCACATCAACATTTATAACCACAAGCTCATAGAACAATTGTCTCCAAAATCTCATTTCATTAACTTCCATATATATTCTACAACATGTACAAAGTTTGACAATACATACAATATCCGAAAAATCTATCTGAAGAGAAAGAAACATAATACATTATAAATCGAACAAAACTGACACAAAATAAACCATACCGTCGGGTATAAACTCTATCTCCTGGAACCATGTATAGCTACTGAACTGCTACTGCACAACAGGCTGTTTGCCTGCCAAACATGTTAGGAAAGAAGAGGCGTCAGCGGTTGCTGGTACCTCCCAAAAGCTTATATAAAAATAACAGGCATTTATTGTGTCCAAAAGCAAGCAAGTAGAGAGGCAAGAACAACTCAATAAAATTTATTTCCACTTTGCAAATGAAAAAGACTTCCAAATTCTAGTAAGCACCTCTTATGATTAGTTATTATTCCAACATTCCCCACATAAGTATATTTCTATCGTAACTGATTGTATATTTTATTCTCATAGTACTCAGAGATCATATTTATGGATTTTGATAATGGAAAAGGTGAGATGAGAAAGTACAATGATTTATTTAATTCCTAGTGGATAGTCTGTGGTCTTGGTCAGTGTATAAACTCACACTATGACTCTAAGGTATGAAAAATGCCTTAGAGTTGGGGTGCCTCCGTAGGCATGCGGTGTAGTATAATGCATCCTAACTAAGTTCCCAACACGTCCACTAGTTTATTAAAATTTGGAATCAGATTATAGTTACTTCCATCTACTCTACTTTGATTGTAATCTCTTCAAACCTCAAGTGTAACTATCTCAGATGTAATTTAAGATGATGTAGATATGAATATGGATGATCTGGATGTAGAATTGCCAAGCCTGTTGGCGAAAGTAAAACTCAAGCGGTGAAGAAGCCAATAAAAGGGCTCTTCCGTCTCGCCCTCTAATTGGAAGCGCGGTCCAATAGAGGGATAGGTCTACTCCCAAACTACGCCACTGAGACGGGTGAGACTCTCTAGAAAAGTCGCTCTAGAAACATGCCCGACTAGTACGGGCGAACGAGCTCGTACGTAAAACTAAAAACCAAGGATCCCCCGCCTGGGCATCCTAAAACAAATGGTCAGCGTAACTGGTCTAAAGTCGGGATCCCAACGAGGCGTAAGAACACTGCGAGCTCGCGTAAAAAAACCCGAAAAGGACTGGGATCCTAGACCCGTGCACTTGGCGGCCGCTGCCCAAACTGGGCTTCCTATCTCCCGCCCAGTTGAGGGTCGCCGCGCCCTCGCACGGTAAGATGTAGAAGTCACCATGACCGGCACAATATTATATGTCACTGATACTAACTAACTCCCGAGGTTCATTGGTTATATATATTCATACTTCCATATTTTATATGATTGGTTTTACAAGTCTAATGAAATGATCCATACCATCATTATGATAAGTCATATTTTACCCACAAAGCTGCCACACCGGAAAGCTGAAGGAGTAGCACTATATGAATGTTATTGAGATACAATTTTCATTTAGAATGAATATGCATGAATAAGAGAGATCAACAACAACCCTTTTTTTTCTTGATCTATTACATGGCCAATTATTTAGGTTACTTTATAACTATGATACCCTGTGGCAACTCTATTTAGAATCGATTGGATGTTGATGGAGTCAATTATAAGATCCAGTTCATAAATTCTAAGTTGACATATGGTGATCTTAAGGTCCTATTATATTTTTTTATACAAGGGACAGAACAGTAACCGGTATGTTATCAATTAAATCAGTATTTGCAGTCTAGTAACATTCCGGAAAATTCCACTGATATTATATATATTTATCCTTTTTCTTCATATGCGGTCCACAATAACATTCCAGAAAGATTTCATTTATATATATGCAGTCCAGAACGAATTAACAGACTCCTAAATGTTTCCCACATGATGTTTTTATTACAACAATATATATCCATTCCTGTCCGGGAATAAACTCCTTAAAGTGCCAGCTCAACTTTTCCATTCTTTAGTTCAAACCTAGCAATGATTCTCTATATTATCATATTCCAAAGAATCCAAAACCTAAGCAATGTCTAAAATTTTGGCAAAACAACTTCGTAATTTAGATGCAATAGCATGTATCCAGATCATCAGCACTGTAATAGACTAAAATATGATGATGAGTATCACGGACCATTTCTTTATGATAAGTGCATCAATTAACCAATAATACCAATAATGAATTATAAATCTATCTCCATCCGCGTTTTTTTCACTAAATAGTACACATTTGACAAATTGCAAATTTATAACAAGAGATCCTATTATCCCTGGATATATCCAACGATTTATACGTTCCTAAAAAAATCAGATCTCTGATTCCCATTCCCTCTTTAGCACAGTAAATCTGCATGCACGTGTTTTGTCAAAACCCAAAGACTTGTACATGTCTAATTCCATTATCACAATAGGAGAATGATGGGAATGTATGAAATTGACATGTACGTCAACAACAGGATAGGAAAAAGGGATTTTACATGTACAAAGAAAATCAAGTTTAATATACATGCATGGCAGCAAGGGATGGGGAAGGAGGTACCTTAATTTCTTCCAAAAGTTGGAGAACAAACATGCAGTGGCTGATCTGAAGCAAGAAGTAGTAGCAACAGTTATTGGAGTTCCTGGACATCAATTGATGCAAAGAAATAGAGGGACAACAGTCCTTTGTTGGAAAAAAAATTGGAGAAAGAAGAGAAGATTTGGGGGAAAGTGGAAAAAGAAAAGGAGAAGGGTTCCAACGGCTGAAGCTTCTCCTTCGTTGGAGAAAGTTTGAGAAGAATAGAGACCGGTTGGTGTTTATATATCCAAGAGAAACTCTCGGAAGTGGACATGTGGAATAACAATTAGGCCAAGTGGAAATAGGAGAAAAGAGAAGAAAGCAAAAAGGGGAAGAAAGAAAATAAAACTCACGGCTGATTTTTTTTTATAAAAATCTGTCAACAGTAGCGGTCTGCTACTGAAAAAAAATATTTTATTATTATTTTTTTATATTTTTATTTGACATACTTAAAAATCTACCGTATACGCACCTCAGGCCTCGAATTTTCTCGCGCAACATCTCGATTTGATCGTCTATGAATGACGATCAAAATGAGTATAATATTGGTATACTTTCGGTCGGGTTTGGATGCCCGTTTCCAAGATACGGTTTCGATTTGGGGTTAAATTTTGTGATTTAAAAATATCAAACGACCTCCGATTGACGAACGGTCGATTCCGTTGGTCTTGTCCTGTCGAATAGGATCTAATGACGGTCTCGGTTTGTTTTGCGGTTTCCGAATTTGTGTCGCCGCTTTTCCGCGGCACGCATTACGATGCGACCGATTTTTTGTCGATTTCGCCCGAATGACTTTTGATTCACGATCAGCTGATCGTTTTAGGTTGTTTGACATTGACAAACAACTTTATTGGATTAGTCGGACGCTAATCGGGTCGGGTTTTGGGTTTAAGCGGATTCCCGGGTGTCACAGTTAGAGGGTGGTGCCAACAAAAGGGTCGTCCAAGGTTTGTCAATGAATCTATTCTCATGGAATGTTAGGGGGTTGGTAAGACCAGAGAAAAGGGAAGTGATGTAGAATTTGGTATGGGGGCGGAGCGCGGATGTGGTCATGCTGCAGGAGATGAAAGTTTCGATTAGAATGGGCAAGGTGTGGAATGATATTGGGGGCACCATATTGGCTGAATGCAGATAAATATAGTATGAGGGAGCCATCCAGGAATGTTGACAACGTGTAATGCTGACAGGTTTGAGTTAGAGGGGATTGAGCAACGAGGAAGTTATACTGTCACAACTCCATTGAGGCAGAATGTGAATGGTTTGAAGATTCTGGCTACTAACGTGTATGGCCCGTGCAATGGGTTCGACATGCTCGTTTGGTGGAGGAGTTGGTTGAGGCTAGGGCCATGACACTTGGTACTGCTTGGATCATTGCAGGGGATTTTAATACGACACTGTAGTCGGAGGACCTCCCGGAGGCCCGTGGAGGCAGGGGACAATGGTTCGACAAAATTAAGGGACGTGTTGGATAAACTTGGGCTTCAGGTAGTCAATGCTGATGGATGTTTGTACACATGGAGGAATGCGAGGTTGAAATCTCGTATCGACGGATTTATGATGTCGACTGAGGCGATGTAGCTTTTTCCTTTGGTGGGAGCGGGGCGTTGCCAAGGGAATACTCAGATCATACTCCACCGTTGTGGGCTTCTGGAGAAGGGGTCCGTCCACAAACATTTTTCGGTGTCGAGCGGGCTTGGCTCTTGGAGGATGGTTTTCGGGAATGTGTGGTGAAGTGCTGGGAGGATTGCAAACATGATGGTTCGACGACCTGTAGGTTGGCAAACAAACTGGCCTCACTCAATAGGCACCTGTGGGACTTCGGTAAAGCCAACTTGGCGCAACAACGCTGTAGGAGGTTGAGGGCCCAGGAAGAGGTATGCAGGCTGGACAAGATTGAGGATGAAAGGTTGAACAACATGCAGACAGGGACACTCACCTGGATGAGATTTTGTTTGAAGACAAAAAAGAAGAGGTGGCATGGAGGCAGAGATCTAGGCAGCGATGGCTAATGGAGGGCGATACGAACACGAGCTTTTTCCATGCATTGGCTAGTGGGAGGAGACATAGGAATTTGATACACTCGATTTTAGTAGGAGGGGAGGTGGTGAAGAGTGATAAGGAGGTGGGGTCGCTTTGAGATCTCACTTCCAGGCGTTCGAAAGAAGGCGGAATCGGTCTGTATGAGGATGGAAAGGGAAGAACGTATCACGGATCTCCGACTTGGAGGTAGGTGAGCTGGTTAGGGGTTTCACAGAGGAGGAAGCCAGGCGGGCGCTTTTTCAGCTCAATGCGGATGTTGCACTAGGACCTGATGGGTCCCAATATTCTTCTACATGGAGTTTTGGGAGACAGTCAAGGGGGATATGTTGGATGCGCTAGAGTTTCGTTATGGGAACATGGGCTTTGAGAGGCTGAATAAGGCTCTCTTTTTCCTGCTACCTAAGAAGGACGCGTTCGTCAGGTTAGAGTACTACATGCCTATCACTTTATCTAATGCTATCTATCTATTGACGTCAAAAATCTTGGCTAACCAGTTGAGGGGGGTATTAGATCGGATCATCTCGCATGAACACACAACTTTTGTTCTTGGGAGATCTATGGGGGATGGTTTGGTGATGGCTTCGGAGGTGGTAACAGTTTGGAAGAGAAGCAAGGCCAAGGGTGTGCTATGGAAGGTTGACTTCTCAAAAATATATGACTGTGGATTGGAGATTCCTGTGGACATCGCTCTAGAGAAGGGGATTCCCAGAGATGTGGATTGCTTGGATCAAGCGATGTGTCACAACCGCATCTCATGCTGTACTTGTTAATGGTAGACTGGAGGATGGATTCTTCCAACCACAAAGAGTGATCAGATAAGGATGTCTGCTTGCTCCACTTCTATTTGTCATTGTAGCGGATGCTCTAACAATAATGATAAGGTTGGCGGTTCATTCGTTTTGATGTTCATGCTATCAGAGTGACAACATCTCCATCCCAATTCTTCAGTATGTGGATGACATTGTACTCTTCCTGGGTGTTGAGGAGGAGAAGATTCGAAGAGCTTCGAGTATCATGGATATATTTGGGAACATTGTTGGACTTTAGATCAATAGGAAAAATCGGTGGTGGTGCATTTCGGTTTTGCGGAGGATGAGCTGCGTCGCGTTTCTGTGGTGCTGGACTGCCCCACGGGGGCCCTGTCGTTTACTTACATAGGGTTGTCATTGGTAGCTGGGAAGCCAAAGGCGGAGGAGTGGAGGGCGTTGTTAGAAAGACTGGAGGAGAAATTGGTAGGGTGGAAGGTGAGGTTACTCTCGAAGGGTGGGAAGTTGGTACTTTTGAAGCATGTTCTATCGGCCACCGATCTTCTTTTATTCCACGAGATCACTACTTGTAGGGGTATGTAATAAGATTAAGGCGTAGATGAGGGCATTTTTCTGGTCAGACGGGCGACAGGGCAAGAAGGGGATCCACCTGGTTAGGTGGGGCATTCTGACGTTAGCTAAGAGAAAGGGTGGATTAGGGGTGCTGCGAATGGGGGAGATGAATAAGGCGTTTTTGGCAAAATGAGTGGTTCGACTGTGGAAGAAATTACAGAACCTGGTTTGCCGTTTGCTCATGAGGATATATGGGGCTACCATGTCGTTGGAAGTCGTCCCAGAGAGGCTTCCATCATCTTTGTGGAAGGGGATTACTGCGATTATTTTGAAGATTGCTTTTAGGCTCAAGCCAGTGCAGGGAGATGCATGGGATTTCGTTTCTGGAGGGATGACTGGACCGGAGATGGGATGTTGGGGGACCGGTTCCCACGCCTTTTGAGGCTAGCGGGCGACAGAGAGGTTTCGGTACAACAGGGGTGGGATCGTGGGGCCTGGTCTCCGACGTTTTAGTCACCGTCGTCTGAGCAGAGAGTGCAGCTGATCCTATTGTTACAGACTGAGTTGTTGCAAGTTTAGAGTCCGCCAGCGGGCTATGATCACTTTGTTTGGGGTGATGGGAGGCTCACAATGCGAAAGGCATATATTTTTCTGATGGAGGATGGGGAGGAGGTGCGAGAGGAGCTTCGTGCGGATATGGATTTGATATGACGATGTACGATACTTAACAAAATCAAGGTTTTCTTATGGCTATTTAGGCTTGGAAGGCTACTTACCAATGTTCATCGGGGGTGGATTCCAGGTGTGGAGGATGTTGGATGCGATAGGTGTGGTGGGTTAACGGACGATGCAGACTATTTGTTCTTCTCTTGCCCGCTTTATGAGGAGGTGTGGAGGCAGGCTAACATCTCATGGCTGGCATGGAGCGATTGCACCGCCTTTTGGAGGGATTTCTACTCGGTCTGCGATTTCGGACATGAAGACAACTCGTACCTGATTGCATTGGTGTGGTCCATCTGGTGTGCGAGGAACAAGATCATTTTTGAGGGGGAGGGGTTTCATTTTATAAATGTAATGGGACATTGTAGGGCACTATGTAATTCATGGCAAACATGATATGATGCAACACTTTTCCTTGTTTTTCTTTTCTTTTAGTAATACATAGATTTACAGTTGTGGGTCCCAATTGGGGCGCCACCCTTCTTCTAAAAAAATAATTTCTATGGTCAAGATCTTTCCATTTCAAAGTTCTTGATCGTAATTGCATAGATGGATTTGCCATTGCCAAGGAAGCTCCTTGTTTATATCACAAGCTACTTATGTTCGCGAACTGGATTCGCAAATGAGGGATATGCACCATCGGTCTATTTTCGATCATGTTTGGAGGGTTACTTAAATCCTTGGTTTGAATCTTTGGAGAGAGATTTTCCCTCTATGAAAATCGGTTGAATGACTGAGGGTCTATTTTGTCCGAAAGAATAAGCATCATTGTGGCTTCTCTTGCTATCTACCATGTAACCAATACACTTGCTCCACGGCTTAAAAGTGCTCGAGCCGTTGCAATGATTTAGTTCTTCAGGACACCCTTAAGGCTTTCTCATAAATGAAGCCTCACATCCTCGTTATATATAATGTACGATCCCTTCAACGACATTACCTCCTTTGTCGTGCTCCGACCATTGTCCCTTGGGCATTGGTCTCCCTATGTAAGGAACGCTTTCCTCTGGGCCCATTATTGATGCCTCCTCCATTCTAGTCTCTGATCATGGTTGCCACAACTCCAACCCGAACACCCTAATTGAAAGAGACATCTGATCAACTTAACACGTGACCACAATTGGAAGCTGCAAGCTTGACACCTTGTCTTACACCATGACGACCTTGGTTGGGTCACTTGGTAACAACTCGATGGGCATCACCTTGATGAGGGAACCTAGCAATGCAAGGGATATCAAAATATCATGAGGGTTTTGGCATTGCAATGGCCATCCTTACGTTTTCACCTAATAGCAACGATTGTTCTGATCAGTAGTGTCCCACTGATTAGGATGCCTTTATTGAGCCCCTTTCCCATCCAATGAGGCTTGATGAGGTTGCAACAACTAAATTACCTTTGTCGACATCCCGTGAATGCATTACATAATTCACCATACGAACGAAGCTGCTCAAGTAGTTTTTTTTTAAAATCCAGAAACAAGGGGGAAGCACTCGAAGGTGCACGCCCCAAAAAATAGCTGCTCAAGTAGTTGTTCCCTCATAGCAGAGACATCTAGTAGTTGCACCGAGCTCAACACCCTTGTGGATGCCTCCCCTTGTCCCCTTTCTACCTTTCTTCCTTTTCACCTTTACCTACTCTTTTCAGACCTCCTCCCCCAGAGCCTCACTAGATTAAGAGCCAAGATCTCCCTTCTTCACTATCAATTTCTTTTTCTCCCTCTTTTCATCTCTCAATCTCCCCCTCTCCCTCCAGTCATTTCTCTACAACCTGATGTCCTTAGCGAGTGTTCTTAATCTCTCTTATAAGAAGACTGTGACCTCCGTTTTGGCACCTCCATTAATGGAGGTTATGAATGTGGATCCCAACCACAACTGGGTCGGGATAACAGAGTGAGTTCACATTTACTATTATTTCAATAATAGTTTATGGAGCACAGGTTCTAATCGTCACACCAATTTCCCTTATATACATGACCAATCATAAATATAGGTAGTATTTAATTGATTAGGAAATTATGTACTTGTATATGACATGAAAGTGTTATTATTAGTACCTGGCAAGGTATGACAACACATATGAGTAAGTTATATAGATCCCTTCCAAGAAGTCTGGTTCTTATGGGTGATTGAGCAAGGCTGGTTCTGGAATAGGAAACAATAGTTAGATCAATATACTTTGGTATTATCCACACTCAGATGCTTTCAAGTCTGATCTCAACCCACAAGGTTATTACATGGATGGGCTTATGATCGGTTAAATATAAATGAATTTATTTTTTTCCGCATCTTCTCTAAAAGACGATGGTGTTGTTGAACTGGCTAATGGCATGGATTTTGAGAGCTTATAATAGTAATCCCGGTAATTTCGGTTGTCCAGATATCCTCTTTCATTAATCAAAAATATATATTACAATGACACACTTACAAGGCATAGCCTCTACAAGAAACACTTGGCCCACATGACCTTTTTTAACACGCATGTCCAACATGACTTTCGTAACATGATACGTGGCCAACATGGCCTTCAATACCACACATGGCACTGGCCTGGAATTTTTTTCCATGTCCTTCCATAGCTGTGCTCCATTTTGGAGAGTTCCATCTTCATAGAGCCATTCATTTGTTGTAAAATAAATCTTCGTCATGGGCATCCCTTCTTGAATTCGAATCATCTTCCTTTGGATGGTAGACTCGGTGTACTACCAATAGACCATTGAGTGGGTTCATTCTGAAAGTTGCTGCATACGGTAGGATGCTTTGTGATAATGTTATACGACCTGGATAATTATGTGAACTGCTTACTATGTTGCACGATTTTAGGTGCTTGATTTATTAACACTCTTACGACATGATTTTAAATGCATGATTTAATAGCACCCGTACGACTAAATTTTTTACATTCCAACTAATGACGATACCTAAATGATAAACTTGATTTATTTATTTTTGGACGGCATTAGAGGTGTTGCATTTAAAGATATCACTAACTGATATATAATCACGACGAACATTTCCTTCATTTCTTTTTTAGAATATAGTCATTCTTTGTTTTTTTTTCAAAAAACTTACAATTTCCATTTAAATCTCCAAACACGTCATCTTCTTTTTATGGTTTCTTGGATTCTACATCAAGTTTATTGTGAAACTTCTTGCCTCCCTTTACTCGTGATTTACTTTGGATGCATAAACACTATACTTAAAAGACTCCTGGCCCAAATACATTATTATATCCTCACCATACTTCTCAACATCCACCTTACAAATTAACTACCAGCCTTTTCCTTGCAAACTCCTTTTCTAGATGTATAACAACAACAATAATAAATCCTTTTCCCACATTAAGTAGAGTCGGTTACATGGATACTATGACTTCATTCATATCTATCTTGGGTCATTCACAGGCTCAGATCCAAATAACTAAGATTCCTTAAGATAGTCTCATTCCAACACTTATTGAGCCTTCCTTGCCCTCTTTTAGCCAACTTAACATCTCAAATCTCACATCTTCTAATTGGTACATCGGTCATCCTCCTTTGCAAATGACCGAACCATCTTAAGCGGTTTTATCTCATCGTATCCTCTATTGGAACTACTCCTCCCATCATTCCAAATGCGATCTTTTCGTGTATGATCCCACATCCATCTTAGCTTCTTCATTTTCACTATTGTCATTCTCTTCACATATCTATGCTTCACATGCCAACAATCAGATCCATAGGGCATAGCAGGTCTCACAGTTGCTTTTTATACTTTCCTTTGATTTTCATGGAATCTTCTTATCACATAGAACAATGGAGGCTCCTCTCAACTTTAGCCAACTTGCATATATTATGAGAAAACATCTCCATCGATTTCCCGATCATGCTGCAAAATAGATCCCATGTATCTAAAAGAGCTTTCTTCTTAATGTTATCATTTCCAATCTTCATCTCGATCCCTTCACCACTACTTTCATCAAATGTGCACTCCATATACTCAGTTTTAACTTTATACAAAATCTTTTAGCCTCTAAGGCATGCCATTAAATATCAAACTTCTCATTTACTCCATTCTTAAACAACATACTCCAACATATATCCTCTTGAATGTGTCTAGTCAACTCGTCCATAATTAATACCTCCTTGTCTAAGTGTGTATAATTAAAATTTATTTTTTTGATCTTTTTCTACGGATGTATATTGTTTTATGAAGATTTATGCCAATCCTTTGACCTTTTAATGCACAAGTTTCATGAACTTGGAAGGAATTTTGACAAAATCTCAAGTAAAAGCTGTGTTTTCCTTTTTCTAAATTAGCGTATGTATACCCAAGTTCAGATACCTCATTGTTGTCTGCTTCTTTATTCTCATGCATTCCTCATGTAACATATGTGACAATTAGCTAAGTTCTCTTTAGGTTAATGCAGAGCATTGTTAACTGGAACATCCATACGAAGATCAAATACATGTTCTAGAATCCATACTAGACTTTTCTAAATCTGGTCATTAATGTCCTAAATCAGACCCTCCTTATTTGGGCTGGGCAATGCCCCTGAAATATGAAGAACCTACATCTTAGCAATGCCCCTGAAATGCGAAGAACTTATATCTCACTTGGAAGCAAACATCAGGGACATGGAAAGGAGATTAAATAGCAACGGTGAACATGACCAAAGTGTGGTTTTATTAGAGCAACTTTAACTAGGAATGAATTCCGCGATGAAGAATCATTGGTAAAATATTTCTGCATTGTTTTGTGGTATGGATGCACCATTGGAAAGTAATGGTCGTGGATTTAGTGGCTAGCTGTTGCAAGCCGTGGATTAGGTGTAGTAGATGGCTAGAGAGGTAGGCTTACAGTATGTTGTCAGCCTGATAAGGATGTTTTGGCGACCTCTTAACTTTAGTTTTCAGAAAAAGTATGATTGAAGGAGTGGCAATGTTCCCGCTCGATTGGGATAAGTGTATACCTGGAATGTTGTCGCTATTGAAATTGTTGGCAATTGCGAGCATTCATGGAAGACTTCCTTATCTAAATCGAATTGGATGGTGAAGCCGAAGAGATTTATTATGGAATCTTGTGCAAAAGAAGTAAAACTTATTTCAAGTAGCCTGCATATATATTCTAGGACTTTTATTGCTCTGCTCTATGATATAAGGCTGAATGCTTGCCGATAAAGCTTGATCTGGTTGCGTGTATGACTGCTCCATGTCAGGAGAATCCTAAATTATTACAATAGTCCTACTTTGATGTGGTCTCCCTTGTTCGAAAATAGATCCATGGTGTGCCCGCAAAAACAATTCGTACCGAGGCCATCAGCTGCGTCTGAAACTAAGTGCTGTTCCTGGTATTAACTTACATGCAGTTCCTACTCACCAAAGCTGGTGTAATGGTGACGAGGGATTTCATGTTAGTCCAGGGAACGGGTCACGTGATATGCCTAACTGCAGATAAAATCCTACTTACCCATGCTGAAGCCTATTGTAAGGTGGAAATTGCAGTCCTTGGGCTACCACCCTTGCTGTACAGCCCTATTATCTGCAATGTTAGTGAATTTGATTTGTAAGTGGACTGTTTTTCTCTCTTCCATACTATAAACCATCTTTAATTCATGTACTGAGATGTCTGCTAATCTATAGCTCTCATCCTTTAGCTTTTAAATTGGAAGGCCCCTGAAAATGCCTGCTTTACCAGGCAGGCAATGCTGGGCCTCCTGCACCAAGTCGATCTTTTAGATCGAGCAGAAGCGAAGGGGCTATTTGTTCTCAGAGGACGAGTTGCTTCTCCCCTTCAGATCTCTCCCCAGGGACCTTCTAAACATTCGTATTCTAAGAGAGAATAGGCTCTCAACCACCAGGTCAGTGGAACCCATGGGCATCGTCAGACAGCAGTGGATATGTGGCTCTCAGAAAGAAGTCAATGATCAAGAGCTCTGCTTCAACTATGTAACTATAATGAAAACCTCATTCGCCGCTGGATCACATCAGGCTAAGCCTTCATAGGGAGTA
Source organism: Ottelia alismoides (assembly GCA_037367405.1). NCBI lineage: Eukaryota > Viridiplantae > Streptophyta > Magnoliopsida > Alismatales > Hydrocharitaceae > Ottelia > Ottelia alismoides. The sequence continues at coordinate 203,313 of JAZKJV010003949.1, read as the reverse complement.
GAAATAGAGTGGAATTAGATCCTGTTAAGAATCAGAGCTTGTATTTTCATGAGTTAGAGATACATCAGACCTCAGGAAGCGAGTCCCTGTCCTTTGGCTTTGTGCTTGGCACGAACTATTTGCACTCCATCTCTAAATTGCCTATCCTTTTTAAAGGAAGTTCCAAGGCCTCGAGGCTAGTTGTTCATAGAAAAGTAGTTAATGTCTCATGGGGTATCTGGGTCAGTGTTTTGCTGCTCTTGGATACACTGTTCCCCAGGAATGGATGCTTTCGCAAGTGATGGAGGTCTAAATAGCCTTGCGTACACCCAATGCTAAATTCCGCTTGAGTATGGGCATGAAAGGTGTTTGATTGCAAGAATGTAGATTCTTGAACCGATTTGCATTTGAAACAAGCATTATAGAAGTGTGTGTCCTTGCCCATGTCTGACTATTTTATCGTGTTACATTGCAAGCATTGTACCTCGGACTGCAAGAGCAGTTAGCAACTTATTTGGTTCCATTATATCCCTACTCAGGTTCATGGAGTGTGTTTCCTTGTTTCTTTTCTTCTTTGGGAATGATGGCTTCAACGTCTTCCCATTAGGATGCTGGGCACATCTAGTTATTGGTTCGTTTCGTATATCACCTGTATCCGTTTTTCTTGTTGTGTTCATTTGGCTGACTTGACTGCGCTTACTTCGGTGTCGTATTATATCATTTCTGAGAAGTACTTCCTGTAGTTGCACCGCATTGTGTTTCGATATTTCTGGGCCCGGCCTCTGTTTTAATGTCTAGATATGCATGCATAAAAGGGATTTTTACACTTGTGACCACAAAGTTTCTTCAACTACATTTATGTCTCTGCCCTTTTTTGCAATAATACTTGTGCCCTTATATTCCTCTAGAATTCACAATATTGCCCTTTCATTAATGTAATATAAGGACATTTGTGTGATAATGTAAGGGCAATACCGTGAATTTTGTGAGAATATTGGGGTCCAAGGTGTTATTACAGAGGAGCACAAGTGTACAAATTCTTATATAAAACGATTTACCGGTGACTTGATTCCTTTGTGTAGTGTTATGGAATGCTTTGTGAAATGTTAGCAGGTGCTCTGACCTATAGTTTGGCAATCATAGTCAATAAGTTCTGGGCTGAGATTCCAATTCACGGACCGTATATAACAATAACATGGGACTCGTTAGGATTTAACTGTCTTGTCAAATTATGGTAAAAGTGTGGACCTTGGCTACAATGTGAAAAATCGTGGCCCAGGGTAGGGCTAGTTGACTCGAAGAATTTGTATTCGATTGGGATTCATTCGAAAATAATTTGTAAGTAATCAGATTCGAAGTAAAATAAATCGACTGTGAATTTCATTGTTGGATTCGATTTCCAAATGAATTGATTCTCAATTTTTTAAAAGTTTGATTCTGCGCGCATGTGCACCCACATGCGCACATGCGCACGTGTGGATGTGCATGCACACCCATCCTCACATCCAGCCCTTAGCACGTAGGGGTGGTCAAAATAACCGAGTCAAACAGGTACCCGATCTGACCCGGCTTTTTTGACCCGACATTTACGGGTACCCAAGTAGGATATCCAGGTCGGGTATCCGACCCGCTCCACCTTTGTTCCCTGCTGGAAAACCCCCTGGAAGGGTCGGGTACCTGTTGGGTATTGGATGCCCAGAACTCATTGCGGTTTGCTTTTTACTCATAGTTCGGGTTTCCTTCAAATGAGCTGGAAAGGGAATGGAACTTATGGAAGACCCAAGCCAATAGGGAAAAAGTGATTTAATCAAAAAAGTTTGCTGTCCTTAAATCATAAATCTTAATTCCTAGTACTAAGGACATCTTTGGATATCTATGTCCCCGTTTATTATTCCAATACAACCATAAATCATATCCATGTATCTAATTATAGTTCAATAACTTCGAAATGGTGTTGTTGCATTGACAGTCTGTGTTTGTTCATGAATATCTTAACGAGATGCTTACTTAATCATGTTTTTATTTTTCGATTTCCTTATTTCTTGTCATCTCATATTCGGCTCTTATTATCGTTTTTGAATAATATAAGAATATGATGGCTATTTTTATGAATGGCTATCTATCTTTATTGCTCAACTTATCATCATGTTATTCCTATAATTGTAAATAAAAGAATTATAAAAAATTGTTCATTTTGAGTGCAATTCATGCAACCTTTTTCTCTTGGAAGAGATTCCACATGTACTCACGGGTACCTGTTACTCGTTCGAATAATTTGGGTACCCACTAAAATTAGGTACTTGTTGGAACGAGTCAAGTCGGCCCGTGACCCAGTAATGACGGGTTGGGGTGGGTTAATGATCAAATAGTAGGATTACCTGCTCTGTGAACACCCCTGTCAGTATTTGCTTTCTACTTTTCGCTATAATGAACGGTGACTTCCGCAGCCTTTCTTCGATTTGATGTTTATATATTTGTTATAGTGACCCGCAGGAACCCACGGGTACCTGTTACTCATTCGAATAATTTGGATACCCGTTAGAATTGGGTACCCGTTGAAATGGGTCAGATCGATCCGTTGATTCTGTAATGATGGGTCAGGATGGGTCATGATTGAATAGATCGGGCACCTGTCCCGTGAACACCCCTACTTGCACGCATACACATATACAAATATGATATAATTTGAAGCTCTATTGCATACCCCTCAATACGTGTAGGGTGTATTTTACAACATTCGTGCTCAATAAATAAATAACATATATACATATGTAAATAACACACACACACACACACATATATATATATATATATATATGGGTTTAATGCGGTTGTTCTAGTTCCATTTTTTCTTTGTTTTTTTTGGAAAATGTTGTCATGTATTTTCATCAATATATCATTCTAATACGCTATTCCAATTTTCTTAGAAATAAAGACTTCTATATCCTCCATCTAGAACAAGTAATTTTAACAGTCTTAGAATTGTTGTAATCAACTTGTTCTGGATGGAGGGCATATGAGTACCTGAGTTTGACCAAATCTGAATGCCATATTAGATGGATATAGTGATGAAAATACATGATAGTTTTTTTCTAAAAAAATAAAAAATTTGTCGAAATATGGGGACAACCTATAAACTAGGGTTGCAAACGGTTATAGATATATCCATATCCGATCCGTCACCGTATCTGTTTTATACAGATTTTGACATCTGTATTCGTTTTAAAATGGATACAGATATGGATGTTATTATGATATCCGCAAACATCTGTATCTGTATATCCGTTTTCTTATATAAATATAGTCGTATATTTGTTTTTATCCCTATATAACATTATTCTATACCTTCTTTTATCATATTTGTATAATTTTTATGATACAAATATATTTAGTAAATTTATATCATGTATTTTCCATCTAATTTGTATATATTTAAGTCGATTCTATAGAGCATTTTTAACTTTACTCATGCGATTTATCCGTTTTACATCCATATTTGTTTTTTAAGGATACTGTAAGATATTTTAAATATCTGTTAATATCTGCATCTACATCTATATTTGTATTAAAAGATGGATACGGAGTTTGCATCGAATACACACGCACACACGCACGCATTTCATTTTTTGCAATTTTTTTTATTTTTTTTTCAAAAATGCCACCATGGGTTTTCATAATTATATCCCTCTAATATGTCATTCAAATTTCGTCAGAAACAGAGACTTCTACGTCCTGCATCCAGACAGTCATTTTTTAACGATCACAGATTTGCTGCATTTTATATGTTCTGGATGAAGGCCGTAGGAGTCTCCGTTTCTGATGAAATTTAAATGACTTATTAGAGGGATATAATTATGAAAATCCACTGTGGTACTTTTGAAAAAAATAAAAAAATTTGCAAAAAGTGAAATGTGAAGTAGGTAAGTTACCTACTTCACAAAGTAGGCTCCCTTTCCTCACACACGCACGCACGCAGGCACACACAGATATATATATATATATATATATGAGAGGAGTGATCCTATGAGAGCTAGCGTTCGTTGATTTTGTCCTATTGTGGTTGATATGATCATTTCGAATACATTCTTATTGATCTCGCGCGACGGTCAAGCTTCTGAAATTGCAGGAGCTTCATTCTTCGAAGGTATTTTTGTAGAAGTTTTTTTAATCAATCGTTCGTTGTGAAATTTATATTTCCTCTTATTTTTCTCGTGATTTGTCATTACTGGTTCATATTATGATCTCAGTTTAATCTTTTGTTTTTATATTTTCGATTTCAGTTTCAAACATGATGCTGGATTTGTCATTGGATTTGGATCATGAAATCTCATAAGCAATGAGGAATGGTGATTCTTGGTTGGATTTGGATCGTGAGAACATCATATGAGAAGGAACTATGATGGATGACTTTCAATTGTATTTGGATCATGAAAGCAATATGATTGCTTAGAAGTTTACATCCGCAGAACACAAGATTATGTTGTTCCATCTTTTGAAACTGATATCATTAGATATAATCAGATATTCTTTGTTTTAATATCTATAAATTTTATATTAATATCATTAACATGATGTGTATAACAAGTAACTTGTTAAATTATGTAACTTATAGATCATCAATCTATTTGTAAGAACGATAAGTAACATCTTATATATTGTGCGTAACATCTGCAAATGGAATCAGTAACATATATACAATAGTGAATTAAATAGTTGTTGCGAGATCGGTAATATCCAAATATCGGTTAGTAATTTACATTCATTCTATTATATGGTACATATTTCAGTAATATGAATACACTGGTCAAGTAAGTGCTTGTTGTGAAGTCAGTAAAATCATAACAAATGGTCAGTAACTTCCATATGTGTTATTGCTTCGAACAAAATTTAGTAACTTAGAGACAATACTCAGGTAATATATATACAGTATCAAGTAAATTTTTGTTGTGTGTTCAGTAATGTATATATCTATATATTATAGCACATGTTCAGTAATATTTATACAATTTCAAGTAACGGCTATTATGAGATCAGTAACAATAAAATAATATCTTCGGTAACAATCAGAATGGGTTCAGTAATATGGACATTGTAATCAGTAAATATTGTATGGAGTCTAGAATTATATAATCGGTAATTGATGTATGGATACTAGTAACTATAACTTTAGTAACAATTACAATGAGTTCAGTAATTTAGATACAGTACTCAACTCAAGTAATATACAGTCTCAAGTAAATTTTTGTTGTGAGATCTATAACAATATTATGAGATCAGTAATAATAAAATAATATCTTTAGTAACAATCATAATGGGTTCAGTAATATGGACATCGTAATCAGTAAATATTGTATGGACTCTAGTAATTATATAATTAGTAATTGATGTATGGATACTAATAACTATTAAGTATAACTTCAATAACAGATCGTTCTGTAACTAAAATTTCAGTAACTAATCACATTGCGTTAGTAATATGGACATGAATATTCAGTAATTGTTCATATTAACATAATTATTTTATCTATTCAATTGTCTAGTACATATACATAAGTACTAAATAACTATAACTTCAGTAACATTCATAATACGTTCCGTAATATGCATATTTGTAATCGGTAATTATTGTATGAACATTAGTAACTGAAGTAATCAAGAATTATAATCAGTAATTTATCTTTTCTAATCTATACGTGGAATGATCATTTCATAAATAGACTATATGCCGGCAATAATTTAAATGTGGATATTTTTTATCTTACTAAAACCGACCACCTATTTTTAAGGAAATGATTTAACTCGAATTCTTATTATGTTAATAATGCAAAGCACATTGTTATTGCCAAAACCGTCCCCTTCCAAATAGAACTAACACATACACGTGGCGAACCCACGTTTAGTGCTCATTTCAACCCAAATGGGCACATGGCTCTCTGGATAAACCCTATATATATATATATGATCCTATGAGAGCCAAAACCTGTGAGAGCATGCATTCTGAACCACATGATTCAACTAGGAGAGAGAAGAGATGGAGAAAGAAAACAGAATCATGTGGTCCAGAATCAATGCTCTCATGCTCTCACAAATTTTGGCTCTCATAAGATCACTCTCTCACACACACACACACATACATAGGAGTGATCCTATGAGAGCAAAAAGTTGTGAGAGAATGAGAGGTATGATTCTGGACCACATGATTCACTCAGGAGAGAGAAGATCAAGAGAGAGAAAACATAATCATGTGGTCCAGAATCATTCCTCTCATGCTCTCACAATTTTTTGCTCTCATAAGATCACTCCCCCCCCCTCTCTCTCTATATATATATACAGAGAGATAGAGAGAGAGAGGAAGCTGTTTTGGGTAACAACCAACATGGTTGTTACGCAAGGCAGTTTTCCCCCTTTATTTATTTTTTTCAATTTTTTCATGTATATTCATCTATATATCCTTCCTAAATGTCATTCAAATTTCGTGAGAAACAGAGACTTCTAAGCCCTCCATCTAGAACAAGTAAAATTTAACAGTCTGAATTTTGCTGTAATTGACCTGTTCTAGATGGAGGGCTTAGGAGTCTCTGTTTCTCACGAAATTTGAATGACATGTAGGAGGGATATATAGATGAATATACATGAAAAAAATTTTGGAAAAGAAATAAATAAGGGGGGGAAACTACCTTGTGTAACGGCCATGTTGGCTGTTACTCAAAACAACCTCCCCGCCCTCATACATAGGTGCCTTTCAAATAGGATGCAGTCCTTTCTGAGTTCAGGAAGGCCGCCCCTTTTTTGTATAAAAACGAGCACTTTAGTACAATACGTATACATTTTGTATTATAGGTGCACGTTATAAATACAAAGTCACATACAAAACTACGTATTATAATACAAACATTAAAACTGCACATTATAATACAAAACTGTGTATGTATTCTACCAAAGTCATCATGTTTTATACAAAAAAAGGGATGGCCTTCCTTAACTATGGAAGTACTGCGTCCTATTTGAAAGAAATCCTATATATATATATATATATATATATATATGTTGTTCCCTAGGGGCAGCCAACATGGCTGGCTCCACCTTATTTTCACATTTTTTTATTATTTTGAAAAATATCACCTTGTATATTCATCTCTATATTCCTCCTAAATGCTATTCAAATTTCGTCAGAAACAGAGACTCCTATGACCTCCATCCAGACATATTTTTAACGGTAACATGATTTTTTAAATCGACATCATCTCGATGGAGGTCGTAGGAGTCTCTGTTTATGACGAAATTGGAATGGCATATAGGAGAGATATAGGGATGAATATACATGATATTTTTCAAAAAAATAAAAAAAATGATAAAAAATGGGGAGGAAGCAGCCCCATTTTTTCCTATATATAAAAATCAAAATATCCCCCCATATCTCAAAAACAAAATCCAACGACACCCCACTGTGCAACTCCTCTGCCCCCGAAAGCCCAGTACCCCATCATTGAATCCCACCGTTCTCCTCCTATAACAACTCGGCCGCCTCTTCTCGCCATCACATCTGTATCCTGACCACAATTCTTTCGTTGCCGCACAGCGCTCCATCACCTCCCCATACCTCTGCAAATCGCCATATCCGCACCTTCATCCCTACGACCTGTGCTGTGCGTGCAGCCAACATCCTCTCTCCCACCAGTGTCGCAGGATCCTCCCCAACACCCCACGCATTTCGCTTATAGCTTCTCGGTTAGTATTTTCTGGTCAATAATAACCGTGTCTGCTGCACAGATCATGTTGTCCATCTAGCCGGTTGGTTTCTATTTAGATTATGTTTTGGGCAACTCCATGTTTTTACGTTAATAGGAAATGGATTAGTTCCTACGATGATAGTATAACTTGTTTATTATCCAACTGTTAAAAGTGTGATCCCTTTATTTATTTCAGTTGGCTAGAGTTAGTTATTAATGCACCCGGAATAAATATGACACCTGAACTCTCTACAATCCAATAATAATAGAAAAGAAGGCATTAGTTTATTGACATGATATTTTTTATTGTATACACAAGATTCTTTACTTGCATGTCAACATCCCGAATAATCAGCCCTTGTCGATGGTTGCGAGTGCATTAAACTTGTTACATCAAGAGGCATTTTCTAATTCAACAGGCTGTGACTTTTTCCCATTTGTATTATTCTCTGTTTAATGAGATCGAAAAACATCTATTGTCAACAAGTTACATTGGCATTTCTCTGCATTTAGAAGATTTTTAATTGTCGATTACTTAAATTAATGGCCATTGTATTTGTAAAAAATGTAATTGTTGGGGATGATTACACACAAGGAGGTGTATCCCCTAATTTCTTTCCTGCAGCAAAGATGTCACAACAACAATATGCGTTCCCCACACGAGAACTAAATGACAACAATGACAATCAATCACACAAGCAACCACACAAGACAAAGATTTTTACATGGAAATCCTTACTCGATGTGAGCAAGGGAAAAACACTATGGTCAAGATGAGTCAATGTTCTTTCAATTTTGTTGCCCAACAAAATTGCGATACAAGCCACAAGCACAATGATAGTTCTTCAACAAGTAGCTAACTATCTCTTGCTCAAATCCAAGAGGGAATATTGGCTTCCTTGTGGGCTCCTGAATGAAGACCCAAAATATGACGGTTTTGGCTCTTTGAGGTCGTCCGCAACGACCTCCCCGCTGCTCCTCTCGAGCTCACCCAAATCACTGCTCTCCCCAAATCCACAGCCCTAGCCACTGCTCCTCTTGAGCTCGACCGCTGCTCTATTTCTCTCTCGCTCGGGCTCCTTGGTGCACGTGGAAGAAGACAAAGAGGGGTCCTAAGACCCTTGCTGTCGCTACAATGAGAGAGGAAAAAACACCCAAGTTTAGGTCTTCGTTCCCTGTTCTGGAAGGGAATGGGGAAGGCAGTCCTGTGCGTGAATCCCTGGAATGGGAATGGGAGCCGATTGGGGTGCTCCAATATTTTGGAGAGATAACAAAGATGCTCCTGCAAAAGGGGCTAAGTTGCAGCCCCCCAAGTTGGGACTAGACTGGTAAATGCCCAACAACCTCCCCCTCCAATACCAACGGAGGAGGTGTGGCCCAGTGATGGAGATCAAGAAGTAACATCTCTCAACTCTCTACAGAGCCGAAGCTTGTCACGAGTGACTACCTTGGTCAACATGTCTGAGAGGTTCTCATCAATGTGGATCTTCTTCAACATGAGATGCTTCTTATCAATTGCATCCCTCAATCAATGGTATCTCACATCAATGTATTTTGTTTGAGCATGGTGCATGGTACTCTTGCTCAAGTGTATAACGCTTTGGCTATCACAAACACAACTGGCTCACTATCACTCAATCCAAACTCACCAAGAAAGTGTTGTAGCCACAACACTTCTTTCCCAGCCTCTGCTGATGATATGTTATACCTCGGTAGTTGAGAGGAACACATTTCTGTAGTTTGGATTGTCATGATATGGCTCTCCCTGCAAATGCGAAAATGTATCATGAGGTAAACTTTCTCTGGTCCATGTCACCTACCATATCTGCATAAGTGTAGCCACATAGTTTGGGATCTGACTTCCTAAACACAAGACACATACTTGAGGTGCCTCTCTAGTATCTCAAGATCCATTTCATTGCCTCTTAATAGTCCTTCCACGGATTGGACATGAATCTGCTCACCACCCCCACTGCGTGGGCTATGTCAGGTCTAGTGCAAACCATTACATACATGAGGCTCCCAACTGCAAGCGGGTATGGATTCTTGGACATCTCTATTTTCTCCTCAGAAGTGGATGTACATGATTCTTTGGTCAACTTGAAATGAGAGGCTAAGGGCATACTGACCTGCTTGGCATTCTTCATGCTGAATACTCCAACACGCGTTCAACATAGCTTTCTTGTGACAACCACAACATGCGCTTCTTCCTATCCATTGTAATCTGCATTCTAAGGATGTGATTAGTCTTACCCAAATCTTTCATCTCAAACTCTTTGGAGAGTTCTCTCTTGAGCTTTGCAATCAAGTTGGAATCATGACCTCCAATCAACATATCATCCACACATATCAAAAGAATGACTAACCTGTCATTAGAAAGATGGCGAACATATACACATAGATCGGTTGTAGTCCTCTTGAATTCTTGCTTTGCCATGAAAGCATCAAACTTCAGGTACCATTGTCTTGGGGCTTGCTTCAAGTCATAAAGGCTCTTCCTCCACATGTAAACTATGTGCTCTTTTCCTTTCTCTTGAAATCCCGATGGCTGCTCCATGTAGATCTCTTCTTTTAAATTACCGTGAAGAAACATCGTCTTCACATCCTTTTTCTGCAGCTCAAAGTCCATGCTAGCAACATGTCCTAGAACCACTCTCACCGAATTCATCTTCACCACAGGGGAGAAGATCTCATCATAGTCCACTCCTTTTTGATCGAATCCTTTAACACCAATCTAACCTTGTACTTGACCTGCTTGTCACCATCATCGGACTTCAGCTTGTAAAGCCATTTATTCTTCAAAGGTCTCTTACCTTTAGGAAGCTCAACTAGATCATAGGTGCAATTTTTCTCGAGAGATAACATCTCTTCATTCATTGCATTGTGCTAATGACCCTTATCCTTATGCATATGTACTTCCTCAAAGGTGTATGGCTCACCTTTATCTATAAGCATCACATGTCTAGAAGTGGGGTAACGAGATGATGGCTGGCGTGTCCTCTCAGATCTCCTAACCTGAGTCTCTGTTGCATCTGCATGTGGATGAGGCTTCTCCCCCTGCCCCAAGTCCCCTAGACCTGCATCAATGGGGTCTGCATCTAGCTCGTGCTGCTCTAGCTGCCCATCCTCTCATTCTGTACCCTGTACCGGAGAGGGATCCGTGTCCTCATCACTTTCATCATCTATGGAAAATTCATTTGCATCACCACTCTCAGTAGGGTGTCCTCAACCAATGTCTGATTCTCATAGAAAATCACATCCCGTGTCTGGTGACTGTCTTCTTCCTTGGATCCCAAAGAAGGTATCCGAATTCTTGATTTCCATGGCCAAGAAAGATATAAGGCATTGCCTTGTCATCCAACTTCTTCCTTTTCTCCTTTGGTACCAGTGCATAAGTCCTGCATCCAAACACTCTCAAATGAGTATATGAGGGGTCCTTCCTTGTTTAAACATGCTCTGGAATCTGAAAACCCAAAGGAATTGATGGAGATCGGTTGATCAAGTAACATGCGGTGCGAACTGTCTCAGCCCAAAAGGTCTTGGGCAACTTTGATGTCTTCAACATACATCAAACTCTCTCAACAATGGCACTTTCATCCACTCAGCAGGACCATTGTGCTAGGGTGTACCTGGCTCTGTCCTCTCATGCCTGATGCGTGCTTTGCACAGTAATCTTAAAAGCTAAGGGAGGTGTACTCTCCTCCATTATCCGTACGTAGATACTTCAACAATTTCCTTGTCTCACGCTCAACCATGACATGGAATTTCTTGAAACAAACAAAAACTTGATCTTTCGTCCTCAGCACATACACCCACACCTTCCTAAATGCATCATCAATGAAGGTGACAAAATACCTGTTGCCTCTCAAAGAGGCTGTGTCTATGGGACCACAAACATCTGAGTGAACTAGCTGTAGAAGATCTCTCTTCACCTTGGATCTGACTCTGTATGGCATACTCTTGCTCTTCCCAACCTCACATGCATCACAAGGAGACAATGTTATGTCATTGTGGTAGGGGATCAACTCTCTCTTGCTAAGAAGCTGCAAAACCTTATGGCTCATGTGGCCAAGCCGACGGTGCCCCAAATCTGAAGTGTCTGCTTCGGTGGCATACAAACTGCCATCCATGACCTTCACTCTAGTCATGTAGAGTGTGCAACACAAACTGCCTCTAGCCATGATGAGAGAAACTTTGTTGTCCGAACTTCAGATGGTAGCCTTCACTATCTACTTGTGAACCAGATATAAGGCGAAGACGCACATCAGAAACATGCCTCACATTCTAGATAGTCAATGAGCACCCAACACCAGTCTGAATCGAGATGGTGCCAATTCCCACGATCTTAGAGTAACTTTCGTTACCATAAAGACTAGTCTATAATCACCCCTAGGGTAGGTGATGAAGAACTCCCTATGTGGAGTTACATGATAGGAGGCAACCGGTCAATGACCCACTCCAAATCAATTCCTGCATGCAAGCACTGATCTTGGATGTTGAGAATCACTTCATATGGAGAAAACCTTTGCTGTCGCCGAACTTCAGATGGTAGCCTTCACTATCTACTTGTGAACCAGATATAAGGTGAAGATGCACATCAGAAACATGCCTCACATTCTAGATAGTCATTGAGCACCCAACATTAGTCTGAATCAAGATGGTGCCAATTCCCACGATCTTAGAGTAACTTTCGTTACCCATCAAGACTCGTCTATAATTACCCCTAGGGTAGGTGATGAAGAACTCCCTATGTGGAGTTACATGATAGGAGGCAGCCGTGTCAATTACCCACTCTAAATCAATTCCTGCATGCAAGCACTAATCCTGGATGGTGAGAATCACTTCATATGCACCATCATCTGCCACAATTTTGCTAAATTTCCATCTTCATTTTTCTATTTTTCTTGGCTTCAGCTTGCTCTTTCTTCTAAACCCTGCAATCTCTCTTTCAGTGACCGGACTTCTGGTATGGTGACACTTTCCTCTGCCTTTGGACTTGTCTATGGATTTCTGCCTCTCCTGTGACACTCCTCTACTGCTGGATCTTCCTCTCCTCTCAACTGCATACAATTGTGAAGAGGAGGATGTCTCTCCAGATGAGCGACGTCTGATCTCCTCATTCAGGAGACTACCCTTGACCATAGGTATGGTCAACTTGCTATCCTTCGCCGAGTTTCTCACGGTGACTACTAGAGTCTCCCAACTGTCTAGCAATGACCCAACAAGAGAGGTGCCTGCAACTCGTCATCAAGTACCCATCCCATGGAAGTCAACTGATTGATGATGCTTTGGAAATCATTCAAATGCTTTGCCACTTTGGTCCCGTCCTTGTATTTCAAGTTCACAAGCTTTCGAATCAAGAAAACCTTGTTGGTTGCAGTCTTCTGGTCATAAAGTTCGGATAACTTGTCCCACAACTCCTTTACATTTGTGTCTTCAATTATGTGATGGAAAACTGGCATGTCAAGTTCTGAATGGTCCCAATGGTATTTATGTTCAACTTTGTCCATTCACTTGCGGACATGTTCTCCGATTTGGCTCTCTCCCCCTCCACATGATCGTGGAGGTCTTTGCAATACAAAATATCTTCCATCTTGACTTTCCAAATCTTCCAGTTGCTACTTGTGAGCTTAATCATCGTGCCTTCATCATCTTTGTCCATTTTGCTCAACTTGAGCTCTGATGCCACTTGTTGGGGATGAACACACACAAGGAGGTGTATCCCCTAATTTCTGTCTTGCAGCAAAGATGACACAACAACAATGTGTTTCCCACACGGGAACTAAATGGCACCAATGACAATCAATCACACTAGCAACCACACAAGACAAATATTTTTACGTGGAAATCCTTACTCGATGTGAGCAAGGGAAAAACCACGGAGCAAGACCAACAACGAATCCACTACGGTCAAGTTGAGTCAAATGTTCTTTCGGTTTTGTTGCCCAATAAAATCAGAATACAAGCCACAAGCACAATGATAGTTCTTCAACAAGTAGCTAACTATTTCTAGGTATATAACTATACTAAATGCTCAAATCCAAGAGGGAATAGTGGCTTTCCTGTAGGCTCCCGGATGGAGACCCAAAATATGATGGATTCAGCTCTTCGAGGTCGTCCGCAACGACCTCCCAGCTGCTCCTCTCGACCTTGCCCAAAACACTGCTCTTCCCAAATCTGCAACCCTAGCCACTGCTCCTCTCAAGCTTGGCCGCTCTCTCTCTCTCTCTCTCTCTCTCTCTCTCTCTCGCCCGTTCACCCTGGTGCGCGTGGAGGAAGACGAAGAGGGGTCCCAAGACCCTTGCTGTCGCTGCTAGAATGGGAGAGAAAAAAACTCAAGGCTAGGGCTTCGTTCCCTGTTCTGGAATGGAATGGGGAAGGCAGGCCTGCACGTGAATCCCTAGAATGGGAATGGGGACCAATTGGGGTGCTCCAACATTTTGAAGAGATAACAACAGGGGCGGAGCAAGAAATGTTTTATAGGTGGGGCCAATATGTGTGAGTGTGTGTGCGTGTCTGTATTAGTGTGTGCACGTGTGCATGTATGTGATTCATGTTCGCATCATAAAACGAAATTGTCCTATTTGTGTCCGATTCACAAGGTACATTATGAGTCTCATTATATGATTGAAAAAGTTAATTACAAAAATAACAAAAAATGGTCAATAGGGTATACGGGTATGCCAACTATGGAGATAAAAAGTGCAGTTAGGAGCACAGAGAGAAAAATGGGGTTGCTTCATTGGGGACAAGCTAAGGGGTTACTCCCGCACCAACTTTTGACAACTTTTTTATTTTTGTTTGAAAAATATCTCCATGCACTTTCATCACTAAATCCCTCTAATATACCATCCGAACTTCGTCAGAAATAGGGACTCATATGCCGTCCATCTAGAACATGTCGATTACAGCTAGGGATGCAAACAGTCGGATACAGATACGAATATAGACATTACCATATGCTTATCCGTTTTTTAATATAGATATGGATGCAGATACAGATATTGACGGATATTAAATTTGTCTTACCATATCCTTAAAAAATGGATATGGATGTAAAACGGATACTAATCACACACGAGTAATGTAAGAAATACTCTATAGAGTCGACTTAAATATATAAGAATTGGATGAAAAATACATGATATTAATTTACTAAATGTGTTTGTTACAGTAAAAGTTATATAAATATGCTAAAAGGAGGTATAAAATTATGTTATATAAGGTTAAAAATAAATCTAAGACTATATTTATATACAAAAATGGATATATATGTTTGTGAATATCAAAACGATATCCATATCCGTACCCATTTTAAAACGGATACAGATACTGATGTCAAAATCTGTATAAAACGGATACGGTGACGGATCGGATACGGATATACCGTAACTGTTTGCATTTCTAATTACACCAATATTGAGATTGCTAAAATTACATGTTCTATATGGAGGGCACGAGAGTATCTGTTTCTAACGAAATTCGAATAGTATATTAAAGGGATGTAGTGATGAAAGGCGTGGTAATATTTTAAAAAAATAAAAAAATTATCAAAAAATAGGGCGGGATCATCCCGAGAAACCTCATTTTTCTTATACGGATATGGATATCACTTTGATGTCCGTAAACCTATGTATCCAGACCTGTTTATCCATTTTCATATATAAATATTGTAGACTTATTTTTAAGTATATATAACATAATTTTATACATTCTTTCACCATATTTAGTATAATTACTATGATATAAAAAATGCATTCATATGATGTGCATCTATGCAATACATGTATATTTAAGCTAATATGTATAATTATTCTAATATTATTCATACGCGATCAATATCTCTTTTACACCCGTATCTATTTTTTAAGGATATAATAACATGGTATTCATATCCATTAATTTCTGTATTTATATTTAAAAGCAGACAACGATATAATAACACATATATCTATATTTGTTTCTTTGCATGTTTGATAGAAATGACGGGCTTTTATAAAAATTTGGAAAATGAAGACATGAATGGTGGTGGTACTTTATGGAAGTTTCAAAAATAGAAGAAAGGTATTGTGGCCCTTTTAAGAAAATTTCAAAAATAAAAGATTGGGGCTGGAAATGGAAAATGATATGAGCTCTTAAACAATTTCCCATTGGAGAGGGAGGGCCATGGCCCCTACCCGCCCCCTCGTACCTCCGCCCCTGGATAACAAAGATGCCACTGCAAAAGGGGCTAAGTTGCAACCCCCAGGTTAGGACTGGACTGGTAAATGCCCAACAATAATAACTTGTACAAACATATTATCGACAGTTGATTGTCGTTCATTTATTCACTAATCGATATAAGTTGCTGCATGATATTGGTTGATTAAGCTTCTTTTATTCCATTTAAATATGACACTTAAGAATAAAATATAACGACTTTTCCCTTTTCCGTTCGTTTTATTTTATTATGGATTTCAAATACTTACTACCCAGCAAAATTTAAAAGAACTCGTGCAATTCATAGACTTGTAAGATACATGGAATTTAATAATTCCTTTTTTTATAATATCACGGAGATATGCCATAATGAGAGGGAAGCCATTGATGATTCTTCGTAGAAACATGGACCATAATCACCTAATTTTTATTTTGGACATGTATACTAATATCTTAAATGGTCTGGTGGTCGTGCAGTATGCCTATCACTCAAAAGATCATGGTTCAAATCTCCTTTGTGTAGAGGTTGCATTAGATAGTCGATAATCAATGTAAAATATAGTCAAATCTTTGATATAGATTGAACAGGAATCAGTGTAGCTGACCCTACTTACAATGGGAGAAGATTTTGCCATTTTTTATTTCAATATCTTACATTTTACTAGTATAAAATTTTTAAATATAGTTTGGAGTATTTATTTTCAGTTTGTTTAAGCTTGTTTAAATGATATGATTAATTTGTAGAATTTTTTATATGAGTTTGGTCTTGTCGTGCATCAACATGAAAATGATTTCATACCGTCTTCATTATTTCATCAGTAATATATTTCCATTGTAATCTTAATCTAATTATTTTTCGTTCATACATTTAAATCATCGTAGGTAAAATGAATAAATTGAGACCGCATCAAACTTACACGAACTACAAAATTTAGGTAATTTATGCATTTCATATTTGTTTGTTGAATGTTACCCTTTCTCTTACTGCTTTTGTACTATCTTAGTTTTTTTACAAAATAGGATCATAAAATATTAGTTTTTTTATAAAATAGAATAATAAAATCTGTTCTTTAAATTTTAAATATTCTTTGCATGATAATTATTTATATTAACATTTTAAATTTGAAAGAAAATGAATCGAATTTGAACATTGGAAACATATATGAATCAAAATTGACTTTAGATTAGCAAATTCGTTTGAAATTCGATTCAAGTTCGGATTCAAAACTTTTATATTGAATTGAAACTGGATTTAGGTGGATTCCAAAGTATTTGATTCGATTAGCAAACTTATTCTTAGGTGACAGAAATTAGTCATAAACTCCAGAGAAAATGATAAGTATAAGAAAGTTATGAGGAAGTAGCATTAACATCCTCCTCCATGGTGATTCTAGACTTGTTCCTTTCTCATGAATATCTACTAGTTTTTCATCATGATAAAAGTAGTTGTGATGAACTAATGTGGTGCCCTAACATTAATTAATGTGGTGCCCCAACATCAATTACATTAGCTGCTCAAGATTTCTTCAACATGTTTGTGGGTCCTTTGATGAACTAATGAGTGGATTGAAACTTTTCACTGAATAAATTAGGTAAAATATTATAAGTTCTTTTTTCGTCGTTCTCCTTTTCCATTACATGCTGGGGTGAGATTGTTGCTTCTCCTCCGTTGCACCCTACAAGTTTTCAGACTCACGAACAGGAGGGATAAAAGATATGGCAATAGAAGGTCCTTGCAACAACGACTTATTCTTAGTTCACTCACTATGTGGGGTAGTACAGATGGCTTCATCAATTGGATGGGTGATTTTTTGAAACTGGATGCTGCTGGGACTTCAGATTTTTGTCAGAATAAGTCTTTGGAGTTGAATAAATATCAAAACTCTAACATCAGACAATGTCTTCGCAATGTCAGATGGACACTTTACAGTAGCCATAAAGGTCTTATACTCTTCAGGAGTTGCTCCTTATAATGAAGATACCTTGAAGGTCTTAAAGGCTAAACATCCTTATAAGCCGCCTCCTTCCATACCAGACATCTCGGTTTCAGAGACTCCTCTTATAGCTGATGCAGATGCTATTTTACGGGCTATCAAATCCTTTCCTAAAGGGACATCTTGTGGAAGAGATGGTCTGAGAGCTCAACATATTTTGGATGTCCTTTGTGGAGAGGGATCAACGATTGCCAAGGATCTCTTTCATGCTATCTCCTTGGTAGTTAATTTGTATTAAGTGGGAGATGTCCCTTGAGGATATCTGAGTTTGTAGCCTCTGCACCTCTTACTCCACTGCTCAAACCGGACAACAACATACGTCCTATTGCCATAGGCACTATCTGGAGGCGCCTTGTATCCAAAGTTGCTATGATAGGAGTGGGCAAGGAGGCATCTAAGTATCTCAACGACTTTCAATTTGGAGTTGGTATATCTGGAGGAGAGGAAGCTATCTTACACAACACCAACCGTTTTTTGAGCAAGCTTCACAGAGACGTGTCTCTCTCTATGCTTATGGTAGATTTCTCCAATGCTTTCAACTTGATAGATAGATCTTTGATGCTTGGTGAAGTTAGGAGAAGATGCCCATCTATTTCTTCATCGGTGGAATTTATTTTATGCTCAAGCCACCAGATTATATATTGGAGATAATTATTTGTGGTCATCAACAAGAGTGCAGCAAGGTGATCTTTTACGCTCACTTCTTTTTTCTCTGGCATTGCATCTACTTATTCATGAGATCATAGATAATTGTAAACTCCTACTCCATGCTTGGTATCTTAATGATGGGACGATCATTGGGGACACCTTAGAGGTGGCCAAGGCACTTGATATTATTCAATGCAGGAATCCAGAGATGGGGCTTATTCTGAATATAAAAAAATAGAGCAGTTCTTGCCTTCATGTGATGGTCAGAAGATCCGTAAAGGGTTGTTTCCTGTAGATATTGGGAGGTCGATGCTAGGTGTGAAGTTACTTGGAGAAGCAGTGAGCAGTGATGAAGACTTTATTGAAGACTTGGCTATGTTGAGGGTTACTAAAGCTGTTGATTTAATGCATTTACTTCCCCAGTTGGATGATCCACAAAGTGAGCTACTTCTATTACGATCTCGTATGGGCACTGCCAAGCTTATGTTCGGCATATGGACATGTCAACCCGCATACATGGAATGGGCTGCTACGTGATTCGACAAAGGATTACATGGAGCTATTGGTGATATTGTGGTTTATGGATGTCCTTTCTTTGGTGACCTTCAATGATGAATGGCGTCGCTACCCATCAGACTCGGTGGTTTAGGTCTGTACTCGGCTATTGAGGCTTCTTCATATGCTTTTGTGGTATCTAGAGCTCAATCGTGGATGCTCCAAGACCACATGCTACAAGACAATAAGATACATGATATGGATTCTGATTTTCTTTATGCTTTGTAAGGATTACGTGTCGCACTCCCATCTCTTGATCTTACATATTTTGCTAGTAAGAATACCGTCCCCTCTAAAGCCCAGAATGCTTTGGCGAGTTACTTTTTTAACAAAATCATAAAAGAAATGGAAGTTGAGTTTGACATGATTGCTAGATAAAAAGTAATTTTCCGATGTTTACAAGCTGAACATGCCCACGATTTTCTTCTTGTCATTCCTATTGAGGGGCTTGCAATGCATATGTCACCCATTGAATATTGTAGTATTCTCAAGTATGCATCATGATTCCTCTATTCCTAGCAGATGAGGCTTTTGCTCAGTATGCCACAAATCATATGCTTAGATGCTTTTGGGGAGCATGTCGTTCATTATCGCGAACTTTCAAGTTTTAAATATAGACACGATTTTGTCAGATATGTCCTTTTGATGTACTCAGACATGCGGGGTTGCTTTAAAAAAAGAAGCACCGGTGAATTTTTTGACTGATCCATAGGAGGGGAGATTGACACTTAGACCAACGTATGTTTTAATATTTGGATGAGTTGGAGAAAAACATGCGTATGTTGGTTTGACTGGAGTTTTCCTATTGGTGGGTCTGATAAAGAGTGATTTTGTTGCGGGATACACTACACAAAAAACTGCCTCAGTTAAAGTGGGTAAGCATGAGAAGGCAAGCATTAACAATCAACATGTATTCATCCCCTTTGGTTTTGATACATTTGGGTTCTTGGCAAGTGAAGAAGTGGAGCTCCTTAAGAGGATCCAAAAAATCATATATATCAATGGTATGGTTCCTAGATCTATGAATGTTGTATTTCAAAGGATTGGATTTGCCATCCAAAAAGGATTGACGGTGCAACTTGTTGCCTGTCTCCCATCAATTTCTATGTAATGATTAATGATTTATAAGGTTAATAAGAAATTTTACCTGATAGCATTACTATCGATATTATATTTTCTTAAGATATATAATACATAAAATAAAAAGGAAATCAAAATCTAAAACTAGTAGCTTATATGTCAAATATACCTAGGTATATTCTTGTGCAAATCCTATTATACATAACTCTATACACTTAAATATACTTTTATTAACTATCTAAACATCGTAGTATTATAATAAATATCAAACACAACTAATGACCTACTTTAAAGCACAAGTATTAATTATCATGCTGTATTTAATGTATTTAATGAGTATTTTTTTTCAAATGATAGAATTTGTGAAAAGTTCTTCCAGAATATTATAGAGAATTTTCTTTTCAATAATTTTAAGGTAGATTTAAAAAAACCTCAATCATGCATCAATTCCTAATTAGAGATCTTATTTTTTAAATATAACGAAGAAATGTATGACCTTTTAACTTTAGGATTTAACATCGACGTAAAAGGATCGCGAAAGCTTACGGAGGTCTGCCTTTGAGACAAAGAATACATGCCCTTAACTTCTATAGTATTGATTATGCCTATCTCTTTTTTGTAATATCAGTTGTGCATCTACATTCTTAAAAATTCACAGTTGCGCCCTTTCATTAAGGTAAATTAGGGACATAAGTAACATCACAAAAGTGTGGAACTGTGAATTTTGTAAGAATGTAAGGGCACGGCTAGTATTATGAAAAAGGGAGGGATATAACTGATATTGTAGAAGTTAAGGAGGATACAATTGATAAAAAAATTAAAAATAAGATCAAGCTCCTCTTTGTTACATTTGAAAAAGGGTTTTATCAGTTGTGACCCTTCGAGATATTACAATGTTAGTTATGCCCCTATTTTTTCGAGAATATCAGTTGTACCCTCAACTTCTTCTCATTCTATCACTTGTGCCCCTCGGGTTAGTTTCCGTCCATCCATAATACAAATGGACGTTAACTTCAAGGACACAAGTGGAATTAATTGAAAAAAATGGACGGAAATGTCCAACTCTTCTTCGTCTTCTTCATCCCTCATCCTCTCCCTCCCCCTTCTCTTTCTTCTCCCAGCCACCTGCTCCTCCAGCGGCTCCTCCTGACTGCCCTTAGCCCATCCCTCCGCCCCATCTCCTCCCCCTGCACCTGCACCTCCCCCTCTACGTACGAACTCGTCTCTCTGCCCCGAGCTCCTCCGCGGCCCTTGCACCTCCGCCCCGGCGCCTCCACGACCGCCCTTGGCCCCTGGCCCCTACCTCCTCCCCCTGCCCCCGCCGCTCCCCCCGCCTCCCCCTCCCGCTGCACCTCCCTCTGCCCCCGCCACCCTTGCGACTCCGCATCTCCCCCTTCCCCCGCTAACCCGCCCCCTGCACCTCCCCCTTCCCCCGTCGCCCCCGCCCCCTGGGCCTCCCCCTGCCGTGCGCCGCCTCCCCCTCCCCCTGCCTCGCGCATCCCCCTGCCCCCGTCGTCACCCCCCTCCCCCTACCCTGCGCCTACCCCTACCCCCGCTGCCCCCTCCCCCTCCCTCTGCCCCGCGCCCCCAGGTCGCCCCTTGCCTTGCCTCCCGTTGCGCCCCCTAGCCTCGCCGCCCCCACACCCCCAGGTCGCCCTCTGCACTGACTCTCCCCACACCCCTAGCCCCGCCACCCCTGCGCCCCCATGTCGCCCCCTGCCCTGCTTCCCCCCGCGCCCCTAACCACGTCGCCCCCGCGCCCCCAGGCCGCCCTTTGCCCTGCCTCCCCCCCGTACCCCTAGCCCCTCCGCCCCTAGGTTGCCCCCCTGCGTGCCTCCCCCTCGCCCTCAGGTTGCCCCCTAGCCTCGCTGCCCCATTGTACCCAGGTCACCCCCTAGGGCTTTCAGTATTTGTTAAGTTGAGATAAATTTTTGACTAATTGATTTATGAAAATTCACCAAAATTCAATAAAATTCACCGTTTGATTCGTAATGAGTGATATATCCGTGAAAATGCTAGAATTTTAAAGATTTGATGGATGCATGAAGGTGTAACTAAGAGAGAGAAATTATGAAGAGAAAGGAAGAAGAACAAATGGAGGAGGAAGAAGATGAAGAAGAAGTCTGGACAATTATACCCCTCTTAACTGCACCATGGTTTGAAAAAACCATGGTTAAGTCAACTCATTGACGGTTAAACTAACGGAGGGGCACAACTGATAGAACGACAAGAAGCTGAGGGCACAACTGATATTCCCAAAAAGATAGGGGCATAACTGATATTGCAATATCTCGAAGGGGCACAACTGATAAAAACCCTTTGAAAAATGGGACCTTATTGAGAAATCTAAGCATATGAGGTCCTTTTTTGTAATTTACTTTTTTTATTTTTTATTTCCATTATATTTTAAATTCAAATCTATTTTCTAATTTATGTGTATTTATTAAAGGGATTTTTACATCAAGACCCCTAAAATATAAGTCCAAATACAATATAAATGCACCACAACCATATAAGTTACATCACAACCATTGTAATCTTACTTACTCTCCCATCATAGTCCTGAACAATACAATACATGTATGCAGTATGATTATTGTAGTAGTGGTGCAATTACAAAGATTACAATGGTTATGGTGGAACTGGACTTGATTTTAAAGGTTACAACACAAAACTCTATTATCAAAGTATTTTAAGATATTAGAATGTTAGGAGATGAGATATGATCTTCTACCTTACATGGTCAAACCACGATTGAGGCTATTCCACGTCTTAGTTCAATATGGTTTAATTGTTATATTGCAAATCGATGTTAAATTTCAGTCCTTTTTTCTATTTATGCTTTCAGTTTCAAGTGTTAGATTCAATTTTAGTTTCCCCACATTTTTCATTTTCATTTATCATCCACTTATTTCTCCATCTCTGATCTCCTCGCCCATCTCATTTGATAGAGCTTGAGCCTCTTGGTAAACAAGGAGCTTGTGCCTCTTGGTAAACAAGATTCCAGAGCTTTTAATTTATCGATTTTTAATGTGGTTATTTATGTAACCTAAGAAATCT
Source organism: Ottelia alismoides (assembly GCA_037367405.1). NCBI lineage: Eukaryota > Viridiplantae > Streptophyta > Magnoliopsida > Alismatales > Hydrocharitaceae > Ottelia > Ottelia alismoides. Next base: position 180,068 of record JAZKJV010003949.1, on the reverse strand, counting down.
CAATCAAACAATTATTTTTTTTAAACTTTGTACTCAATTAGGACTAAATCGGTTTTTTTATTTTTAAAAATGTTCTCATATATACATAATATTAAGAAAAAGTGAATTATGTATTTTATTTTATTTTCAGTAATTCTAGATATTATTTTTAATTTTTGTAGGGAACTAACTAATTACCTTTTGAATTGTAGGAGACAAAAACTAATTGCTACAATTTATGCTAAACAAAATGCATGAAAGATAACAACAATGCATTCTAACTATTGCTAAATTGCTAGACCTATATATTAAAATGCTTTAAGATGTAATTAGATTCATTGAGTCCATCTCCAATAGAATTCTAACGAACTGACCAACTATTTTAGCCCTCCAATTTGCTACAAGTACCCAATGATCCCTCCTTTATTTAGGTCATCTCTTTATTTGCTCTTCTTCGACTTTTCTGATTAGAATTGTAGATTTAGACTCTAATTATAATAGATGAATTAGTTTAGGATCTGCAAAGTAAGAAGAGGTCTTTCTCGGAGATTATCAAAGATTTCGCGGGCTATTCTACATGCATTGATCTAAGCATATTAAAATTCTAGTTTCAGGAAATTTGAAGTCAAACTCATCATCATATGTTTCATTGATTGCCATTGATCTTCATCCTTGATCAAGTGGTCGATCTATATCAGGCATTCTACTTTACCATTTAATCGAGTATTTTTTTAGTTCATGACGACATTGAAATAGAGTATTTAAATGTACACCTCCGCTGGATAAATGTATCTTCCAAACCAATTTAGAAAAAAAAATTCACAGCATGAAAGTTGGAGAGAATATGATTTTTAGTAACTTTGTCCTAATGCATACTTTCTAGATTGACCATTTATTAGGATTTAAGTTTAGTTATTATTACAAAGCCTATGCTACTTCAAGGTATTATTTATTTTTATAATTTATATTCATTTTCTGTAATATATATATAATATGAATGAAGAAATCAAAATTAATAAATTAAGGATATATATAAATTCAAATAATTAGGTGGCTGGGAAAGAAAACCTAAGGTCTTCATCCTTATTGGTTATGTATTTTGATTTGGTTCTATTTATTTATCTTATTTTCATATAATATCTTACATTCATACAATTTTAATGTTTCTATGAACAATATAATTAAAAATAAATATTTTTGTTCCATTTTTACATGGGTTTTTTTATACACATGTTTGAGGTTTTTAGTTATGTTTGATATCTTTTTGCAGTTTTTTTGTTAATTATTTTGTCTATGTTGTTTATATGCATATTTATAAAAGGTTTCATATCATGAATAATGATATTGAATTTGGCACTCGTCACCTACCCCAAAAATCGTATCCACACGACTCTAGTATTAAGAAAGTTTACCAGAACAAGGTATTCACCTTATCTGAATTCTTTTGATCACTAATAATGATGAATTTGGATTCTTTGATGAAGTAGTTACATGTTGAGTCAAGAAAGTAGTAGGATTAGATATGGAGAAATAGTTGGATTCCCTCACAAGTAACAGTTCAGTTCTACTATCCAAATGGAAGAATGTCTTACAAAACAATTTGCTATACATGGTATTGGTAAAGGAAGATATTGATGGAAACAAAATTTCAAAGGCTTGGCTAGTGGTGAAGTCTTTTAGCAAAAGTATGAATTGACTTCATAGATATTTTTACATTTGTTGCAAAGGTCTTGATCATTGGAGAATTCTTGAGTATCGTAATAATCAAGGACTTGCATCTAGAGAAGCTAGAAGTCAAGATATCATATATATATATATATATATATATATATATATATATATATATATATATATATATATGGGGCTGCCCTGCCCCATTTTTCGGTGTTTTTTTATTTTTTTTGAAAAGTAAAATCATGTAAATTCACCTCTATATCCCTCCTATATGCCATTCGAATTTCGTCAGAAACAGAGACTCCTACGGCCTCCATCGAGATGATGTCGATTTAATAAATTCTGTTACCGTTAAAAAATGACTGTATGGATGGAGGTCGTAAGAGTCTCTGTTTCTGACGAAATTCAAAAGGTATATAGGAGGGATATCGGGATGAATATACATGATGTTATTTTTAAAAAAAATAAAAAATGACAAAATAAGGTGGGGGCAGCCATGTTGGCCGCCCCTAAGGGGCAGTCACATATGACCCTACACACACACACGCACCCCCCCCCCACACACACACAGGGAAAAATGTGTATGCCCCCTAGGGGGAGCTAATTTAGCTCCCCCTGCCCTATTTTATCTATATTTTTTTTATTTTTTGAAAATAAAAATCATGTAAATTCATTATTATATCTCTATATTATATCATTAAAATTTCATACGAAACAGAGACTCCTATGACCTCCATCCAGACGGGTCGATTTAAAAAATCCTATGATCGTTAAAAAAATGACTGTATGGATGGAGGCTGTAGGAGTCTCTGTTTCAAACGAAATTTTAATGACACAATATATGGATATAGTGATGAATATTCACAGAAGAAATTTTCAAAAAAAATATGGAGAAAATGGGGTGGGGGTAGCTAAGTTAGCTACCCCTTGGGGCAGCCCCATTTTATCCATATATATATATATATATATAGAGAGAGAGAGAGAGAGAGAGAGAGAGAGAGATGAGTGATCCTATGAGAGCAAAAAGTTGTGAGAGCATGAGAGGAATGATTCTGGACCATATGATTCTTTTTTCTCTCTCCTGATCTTCTCTCTCTTGGGTGAATCATGTGGTCAGAATCATCCCTCTCATGCTCTCACAATTTTTTGCTCTCATAGGATCACTCCTATATATATATATATAGGGGCGATCCTATGAGATGAGATTTTGTGAGATGGTGAGATGGGACATTCTGGATCACAAGTTGCTGTATTCTCTCTCCTTTCTTTCTCACTCCTGGTTGGAACTAGTGGTTCAGAATGCCCCATCTCACCATCGCACCAAAATCCCATCTCATAGGATCGCCCCTATATATATATAGGAGTGATCCTATGAGAGCAAAAAAATATGAGAGCATGAGAGCATGCATTCTGTACCACATGATTCTGTTTTCTCTCTCCTGGTCTTCTCTCTCCTGGTTGGATCATGTGGTCTAGAATGCATGCTCTCATGCTCTCATGCTCTCACAAGTTTTGGCTCTCAAAGGATCACTCATATATATATATATATATATATATATATATATATATGTATATGGTGATCTTGAGGAAGACACCTACTTGCAACATTTATATGGTTACATAGTTACTAAAAAGGAAGACGTGGTATGCAAGTGCAAAATAACCTCTATGGTCTGAAACCAAGAACCAAGGTAATGGTCTAGGAAGTTTGATGACTTTATGCATGTAGATAATTCCTTTTACTTCAATAAGTTTGCTACATCTTACATTATCGTACAATTTCATGTGGATGGCATGCTTTTTTTTATGCTCTAGCAAGAAGGAGAAATCCAATTTTAGCTTAGTGTTGAAATTCATAGAGAAAGATAAGTACATATTTATAATATTCTATTGATATACTATTGGTAGTTTGATATATGCAATGATTTACATTAAACCAAATACCTCTCACGTTGTAGAAGTTGTTAGCGTGTGTGTATAATTTTCCATGTAAAGAGTGTTGGAAGACGCAAAATAGATATTGCAAAATTTAAGAAGTACATCTAACATGACAATATTGTATGCTAACATTGATATTTGTGATTGAGGATTTGTGATTCAGATCTTGCAGGAAACATAATGACAAGAAAAACATAACAAGACATGTCTTTACTTCGAGGTGTGAAGTCATTAGTTAGATCTCCATATTATATAAACTTGCAATAATCTCAACCATAGACGTAGAAAAAATGTTGTCTATTGAAGAATGCAAAGAAATGATATGGATGAAGGGTGTAATATAAAAGAATTTAACAAGGAAACTAAATGCTGTGATACCTAAAATATAATTCATCGTATAAAAAAACACGGCTTTCATTTGAGAACGAAGCATATTTGATGTAATGCATCGTTCAAAAATAGTTGGAAGATGGCTAGTTTAACTTGAAGAAAATCGACATATTGCAAAATCGTGTGGAGTTGTTCATCAAGTTTATTACGGTAGAGAAGCATAATACATGTCCAGCTTATGTTTTCTGCAAGCATAGAATACAAGAGAAGTCTTAACAACATAACTGATGTTGAGTACATATTCAGCTTATATCTGTCTTTAGGCATAGAATATAAGAGAAATCTTACATTAATACAGTTGATCATAAATAAAGAACAAACTCAATTTACAACCCCTTTACAAATCAGCCTTCAAGTAGAATATTATGTTATTTTTTTAATTATTAGAGGGTATTGTATACAATGGATCAACTTTGCAGATCCAACTTGATGATGGGATTTTCGATGTACATTGAGTATACTCATGTAATCATGTAACTCTAGCACTACAATAGAAAAGTGTCCTTGATGAAACTATCAAGATTATGGTTTATCTATTTGGGAAAAATTATAATATTAATATGGCAGAGTTAGATTTTGTGTAATCCATGTAGGAGATTTTGTTACGTTTGATCAAATCTCATGAAGATCTTTGATTGATGGAGATTGATTGTATGTATTTACTTCTATAAAAAGAGAGGATGAGTGGAGTTGCTAATACCAAAATAAGAGGAAACATCACAAGAGATCAATGAGAGATAGGAAGGGAAGAGAGCGATGAAATAAAGAGAGTTGCAAATATTCTTCTTCTTAAGAATTTTCTTCTCTGTTGGTCATGTGAGGTCACCAACTATTATCATAATATGTATCTTTTTCTTCATGTACATTGTGGTTGTTGATGCATATATATATATATATATATATATATATATATATATATATATATATATATATATGAGGAAAGGGAGCCTGCTCTTGTGAGCAGAGAAACTCCCTGCTGCTATCATATGAACCGTCAGATGGGAGAAACCAGTGCCATTGGATCTTGAAAAGTTAAAACACATTCTGTCAGGACTCTCTCTCTCTCTCTCATTTATCTCTCCATCCCCTGCAGTTATCCAGAGTCATCGCACCTCCGGCTCACCCCACGTAGTGCCTCCAGCTCCCCTATGCAACTTCCTTCGTTCCCCGCACGGTATCCAACCCCTCCCTCGATTGCGCTCGCACCTGCCCTCCTTCCCCGTGAAACTCCTCTTATCCTCCCCGGTCGTGCTCGTGTCGCCTCCTTCTTCCTCTGTGTGGCCACCTACTCCCCCGATCCCCCACACACCCTCCCTCTTCCTTGTATACCCACACAACAACTAAATCTTTCTGGCTTCTTGTTGCACAATAAGCAGCAGGGTGTTGACAATATTTTTGTTGGTTGTACTGTATATTAAGGCATATTTGTGGTATGCCTTTTAAATCAAATAAATTATCTCCGAATTGTTGGAGTGGGTGTTTTTCTCGTACATTGACTTCACATCTGAAATTAAGATTGGGGGATATCTGCTAAACTCTTCTACGTCAGGTATATTAGAGTCAATGTTGAAGTTGATCTTACTGTTGAGTCATTGAATTTAGTTTAAGGAAGATAAAACAAGTTGATATATATGAAAATCTCCAATCATTCTGCACCTTTTACCTGACTGTGATTCAAGAGAAAGCTTATAGTTATCATTTCAAAGAAAAGTCCAGATCAGATTTGAGTGGTGATAATAGGGGAAGCCAAAACAATATGGTATAAACTATTTTATCCCAAAACTACAGAACAAAGCAAGTATGGGTTATGGGCAAGGAAAAGGAATAAAGCAAAATCTAAGTTAGAATTGTCTAGACATAGTGGATGTAACTGTCAAAGACATATCAGTGTAATATAATAAAGATGCGAAATTTGAAGATGAAGAATAGTTGATTAATGATAAAAATGGTAATGACTTGGATGGTGCAGATACAACTTTTAATGAAGATAGAGATAAGGAAATGCATATCCAGATTCTATAGAAACAAGGGAGACTAAAGTTATAAATTTATCATGTAAAAGGAAGAGCAAAAAAATAGTCGTTGAGCTTTCAATGCTGCAAAAGGTGAATAATGAGAGAAGACGTGAAGGTCCCAAGTTCTTTGCTCAACCCATTTTTAATGAGAGAAGACGTAATCCCCACCACTTATATACCACACCCACACTTTGTGAGTTTTTCATGTGGTACTATGTTTGGGGTTAGGGTGTTACAACCTCCCCCACTTATATTCGCAACGTCCTCGTTGCGACATGGCCCATCACTTCTTCCCAGTGATAGTGGCGGCTGCACGCTCCGGGTAGCTATTTCCTCCAACCTCTTTGTAGGGGCGGCTCCACCTCTCGGGTAGCCCTTTCCACTATCAGAGGGAATTTGGCTCTGATACCATTTGTAACGTCCCGGGCTTAGGTCCCCGGTCCGTTATCGAGGAAAACTGGCCCTGACAACTTGTTGAGTTCAGACCCAATGGGATCTGTTGACAACCACCCAAAATGCTTAAGCCCAAGTTGTCAAGTAGTAATCCCCACCACTTATATACCACACCCACACTTTGTGAGTTTTTCATGTGGTACTATGTTTGGGGTTAGGGTGTTACATGGTGTCCTTCATTCTGAGTTGGAGCTCTCAAAACAAGCATATGACTGTTATAAATGAGAAATGAATCATTTTCCATATGTTAGGTTCAATTAATAGGTTGTTGGATTGAAGTTAATTGTAGAAATGGTTCTTTGGTGGATGTCACGATGATATGGTGTGAACAAGAGGAGCTACTTATACATTTGAGGTTGGATTTTAAGCAGTCTATCACCATGATTTATCAATGGAGCTGCTTCAAATTTAAGGGATTTCAAATTTATGTTATTATTCTAGGAACAAATCACCTTCTTAATCAATTGGACCGGCTGAGAAAAATGTCTCACATTTCCCTTTCTAGAGAGAAAAGAGATGGCTGGATTTCTGATATCTATCAAGATGGATGGAACAAGAAAATCAGCTTCGGAGTCCAGTTGCATTTTACTGTTTGTTCAAATGACAAGAGATACATTAGCCTCTTTTTACTTGATCATTTCCTTTGTTATAAAAGTGGAGTCTAATTACATTTCAATCTTTGTTTACATTAAAAGAAATATGCTAATCTTTTTAATTTAGTCATTTCCTTTATTATACTTGTAACTCCCCTAGAACGTTACATCTTCTAAGATTTCAATGTTTTTTAAATCAAATAAAGCGGCTAGTAGAGCGACTAAAATCGAGATTATTATAAAATTTTTTTTCCATATATACCACTATCAAAAAATCTTTTCCACACTTGTTTGGGAGAGTGAACATTCTCATTTTGTTGCAGCTACAAGTTGTATAGGGTTATATGACCAAAGAGGTCTCGTTGTCCAATCTTGAGGTTGATCAAAGTTTGGTCATGCCTGGTCTACTCATCATATGTAGATTATCTCTTATTCCACCCAATTCTAGTAGGTGATGTGATAATCCAGTCAAATAACTTCTGGATTGGTTTAGTACCTACTACTATTACTATAAATTCATCTATTCTTTATGGATCATGAATGGATGAAAAATTTTCAACATAAAGCATGATCATGATTATGATTACTATTAAGCTAGATTCAATCATCAGCATGATCCAACTAAAGTGACTCACAAAGCAAGAAGATACAAGCAGAGAGAACCAGAAAAGAAAAGCTCCAAGTGGAGAACCCAAAGTAGATTGGCATTCACCTGTGTTTTTTTCCTCCGTAAGGATATTTATTCTACAATAATGGGTTGCACAATTAATTTATTACAAACTTCCCTCAACGTAACACTGATTTATGTAAAAGAGAAACCACACATCGAAAAGCTGCTATTGTTGTGCTACAAGGGGGCGGGCAGAGGATAATCGAAAGGAAAAAAAGAGATGTCGGGGGAAAAATTGAATGCTTCGGCATTGTTGCATGTGAAGTAAGATGCATCCCTTGAATCATTATACTGCTCCGTCAACAGTGAAAGCTACACCATAATTCAACGAGATTCACATGGGTCTGTGAATCCAAACAATCAACCAAATATGTTCTCTCTTTTTTTGGAAGAGATCTGAACAAATCCTAGATACCAAAATCATCAGGAAGAAAAATCAATCACACAGGAACCGTGCGATGAGGCATTGGGGAAAAGGAGGCGATGCGAGCGCCATCGGGAAAAAAATTAGAGGTTGTCACAAGAGGAAGGAGGGAGAGTGCGAGCACGATCAGGGGAGGGGTTGGGTGCCGCCCAAGGACGGAGGAAGGATGCATGGGGAAGCTAGAGGCGCCCCACATGGATCTGAGGGAAGGCGCCCGAGGGAGCCGGAGGTGCGATGACCAGGGAGGAAGGAAGGGAGGGAGTGCGTTGGAGAAAATCCTGCGAGAATGGCTTTTGGACATCCAATGGCACCGATTTAACCCATCCGACGGTTCATATTAGAGGAGCAGGGAGTTTCTCTGCTCACGAGAGCAGGCACCCTTTCCTCTATATATATATATATATTTATCCATTTTCCCTCAAGAACTTATATCAGAGACATGCTCAATAGCGATGATGTTGGGAGCATCCATATCCGATCAAGGAGATCCATGCGTTCAAATAGGTTTTTTTAATGATCTAAACAAGTTGGAGGGCTCAGATATAGTAAAATCCATAGTAGTTTTTCCTATCTTACAAAGTTGTCTAGATTTCACCTTTTGCGAGGCAACTAATGGAGATCCAATACAATCAAAGTGTTGAGAGATTTATGGTATAGGAATATCACATTACACCTTGCAAATTGGATAGTGAAGTTTACATCAAAAGTGTTGGGAATATGACCTATCAATATCGTCTTCTCTCGGATACTGATTGTTGGGGAACCCCCTTGGACGGATGTGGATGCACAATCATTCACTACCACAGAAGCACGCAAAGAAAAGAACAACGACATATAACGGTGGTCGGTCACCTCTCGCGACCACTGGAGAAGAAAGAACACTATAAATTAGAACATGTACAACTCTCTCTATTCCCTCGCTCTCTCATCTCTTTCTTCTCTTTTTCTCCCCCTTTCTCTAGGGGTTACATTGTTCTTGTGATGGTGTAGAGGTAATGCCTCCACCCCTCTCTATATATAGCTCAGTTACAAACCCATAGTCCTATTCCCAATGAGACTATAAAAAGAATACAACTCAATTATTATTAGGATTAGGAGTCCAATCTCATTAGGATTCTTAATCCTAATTTGACTCTAATCCTAATAAAAGGTGTATCATTCCTAGTAAAACACTTGGAAAGAACGATTCATCTTATGAAATCAATGGGTAAAGAGTATAATCACACAAGAGAGACTTATGAAAGCTATCTATGCAGTGAAAAATAAGCCATAGAAGATGAAAAAAAGAAGAGTGGGATGGGAGGAGAGATCTTGTAAATAGTACAAGACAACTATTCTTTGCGAACAACAATCTTTGTGAAGTCATCGATTGTTTGATAAAATGGAGGTCTAGCAGAAGCATGAATGATGATAGAAAACTGAATCTTTGACAAATGGCATAAAGAGGAGGACGACAAAAAGTTAAATATACACTTGATTGAATTCAACATTATTTCAACGGATGTGCTTACACTCAAGGAGAAGGACGAGAAAGAATAATATTTCTTTGAGGATGAAGGTAAAGTGTTAAATTTTAATTTCTCTACCATCTTCCTTCAATCAAATTTTTATGATATTTCTATATGATAAGGAGACCATTAGATGAGTTATTTCACTTGTTACAAATGAGTCTTGACAAAAGTCGACAAATAAGGTAACAAATGGTGAAGGTCTTTGTGCTAAAGATCAAGAGAAGATGTTATTGTTTAAGAGAAACGAATTACAAAGGTAGCATACAACTAGATACTTTTATTGTGATAGGTAAGGTAATAAGATTGTTAATTTTTTGATACATGACAAGGAGAATTGGAAGTGGAAAGTATGTGATTCAGGCTCATGTCAAGAGTATTTCTCCATAGTCTAAGAGGAGTCTTGCTAGCATGCTTCAAAGAAATGAAGGAAGATTCAAGACTATTTTTAGAATCAACATGTTCAGATTCGTGTGATCATCTACAGAGCAATTTAATACCAACTAAGTATGATGATAGCACAATTAAAATGAGAGATAGAGTGGTTCACCATATTAAGGAAGTTAGATCCGCGTAATTTGCATGCTTGATGGGACAATAGATGTCAACATATATAAAAAAAGAATTTGATTTCACTAGGAAAGATCGAGTCAAGATTAGAAGCGGATGAAGTGAGTAAAGGAGCATACATGATGATGCGAGAAACGAGGATGATGAATAAGGTGTATAAGATGGAGGGAATGACCATGATAGGTAATAGGGTTGCAAGTTTTTTCCAAGATGAGTATAACAAGAAGAGAGAAACAAGTTGTTGATATCTCTTCATTAGGTGATCGCAAGATAGAAAAGCAAGCATAGTTTGTTTTGCTAGAGGACGATGATATATTCTCTAGTTATGATAGATATGTCATGTCACATCAAGGAGGCACACCATTAATATGTGAGCGTGCCCAAGAGGAGATCAGGACAATCAATGAAAGGTGTGATACCTAGAGAAGTGATGATAAATTGTGAGAGAAGATTGCGGACGATGAGATGGTCCAATTTAGAATTAAGACGACACGAATCTCACGATGAAATATAACTTAACATTTGATTATTACGATTATAACCTTTTTATTTGGAAAAAATTAGAATCAGAATATGATAAAGTTGAATTACATACAATCCCTGAAGGATATCATGATAGATTTGACCAGATTGCCATCTTCTCCTTCATGTGCTATCGCGGTGATTGATTGTGTATTCATTCATCTATTTTTCCTCAACAGAACCGCCGCTCGTTCTACTCATATACATTATTTTCGTGTAAAGAAATATAGAAGTTCTAGTATGAGAAATAGACTAGCCACATTAAAGAAATATAATACTAGTGTACTTTGCTTGTGCTGGTTTCTTTCCTCCATTATCTTTCCGCTTTTGTTTTGTTGATCACATCTATTTCCATAATTATATATATATATATAGGGCACTTCAAATGAGGTGGGGTCTCACCGATATTGTGGTGAGCCATCGAGCAGATTCGTCAGATCTCAATCTGACGGTTGCATCAAAAACCTCATCCAAAAGGGCATTTTCGTCAAATTGATTTCATTAATTTCGAGTTTCATTTATTGGTTTCAAATTTCTATTCTAAGCTTTTCTTGATTTGGTATTTTCACAAATACCTTTAATGATTAATTTTCGATTTTGTTCCAAACGATCTGAAATCAATCACATCTTTGTAAAGTACAACGGGTTTTTGTAAAATAAATTTTACTCTTTGTAAATTTTCATTAATGATTTTATTTTTATTACTATAATTTCATTTTGTAAATGGTTGTATCAATTTTGTAAAATGTGTACATTCATTTTGTAATTCCAGAGAGTTTTTGTAAGATTATTTTTCCTCTTTGTAAGCTTCAACTTTTTTGTAATTGTGTATGTTTGTTTTGTAAAAAATCCGTGAATCTTTGTTACTGAATCTCCCTCCATTGTAAAATTCACGCTTGTTTTCCACTGCATTAAAGTTCATGTCACGTATGGGTACTTCCTCAGTTGGATGATCCATAAAGTGAGCTACTTCTATTACGATCTTGTATGGGTAGTGCCAAGTTTATTTTTCGGCTTACAAACATGTTTGTAACGTTCCAGACTTAGGTCCTCGATCCGTTATCGAGGAAAACTGGTCCTAACAACTTGTTAAGTTCAGACCTAAATGGACCCATTGACATCTATCCAAAATGTTTAAGCCCAAGTTGTCAAGTAGTAGTCCTCACCACTTATAAACCACACCACACTTCGTGAGATATGGGCCATCACTTATTCCCAGTGACAGTGGCGGTTGCACGCTCTGGGTAGCCATTTCCTCCCATCTTTTTGTAGGGGTGGCTCCACCTCTCGGGTAGCCCTTTCCACTATAGGAGGGAAATTGACTCTGATACCATTTGTAACATCCCAAGCTTAGGTGCCCGATCCGTTATCGAGGAAAACTGACCCTAATAACTTGTTGGGTTCGAGCCCAACTAGACTCGTTGACAACCACCCAAAATGCTTAAGCTCAAGTTGTCAAGTAGTAATCTCCACCACTTATCGAAGTGTGTTTTAGATGTGTTAATATATTTAGGGGTATGGGTTACAATGTCAACCTGCTTACATGGAACGGGCCGCTACATGGTTCGACAAAAGATTATACGGAGCTGTTGAGAATATTGTGGTTTGTGGAGAATTTGGTGACCTTCCATGGCGAGTGGCATCGTTTCCCATCAGACTCGGCGGTCTAGGTTTGTACTCGGCTATTGAGACTTCTTTATATGCTTTTGTTGCTTCGAAAGCTCAATCCTGGATGCTTCAAGACCGCATGCTACGAGACAACGAGATACATGGTATGTATTCTGATTTTCTCAATGTTTTGAAAGGCCTACATGTCACACTACCATCTCTTGATCTTACATATTTTGCTAGTAAGGATACTGTCCCCCCTAAAGCCTGGAATGTTTTGGCGAGTTCCTTTTTTAACAAAATCGTAAAAAAATGGAAGTTGAGTTTGACATGACTGCTAGACAAAAAGCAATTTTCTGATGTTTACAAGCTGAACATGCTCAAGATTTTCTTCTTGCCATTCCTATTGAGGGGCTATCAATGCATATATCACCTATTGAATATCGTACTATTCTCAAGTACCGCCTCATGACTCCTCTATTCCTAGCATATGACGCTTGTCCAGTATGCCACAAATCCTACTTAGATGCTTTTGGGGAGCATGCCGTTCATTGCAGCGAACTTTCAAGTTTTAAATATAAACACGATTTTGCAGAGATGTCCTTTTTGATGTACTAAAAAATGCATGGGTTGCTTCAAAAAAAGAAGCACCGGTGAATTTTTCGACTGATCCGTATGAAGCGAGATCGACACTTAGACCATCGGATGCTTTAATATTTGGATGGTTTGGAGGAAAACATGTGCGTGTTGATTTGACTGGAGTTTCTCCATTGATGGATCTGATAAAGAGTGATTTTGTTGCGGGATACACTACACAAAAAACTGTCTCAGCTAAAGTGACTAAGCATACGAAGGCTTGTATTGACAACTAACATGTATTCATCTCCTTTGGGTTTGATACATTTGAGTTCTTGGCAAGTGAAGCTGTGGAGTTCTTCAAGAGCATTCAAAAAATTATGTATAGTAATGTTATGGTTCATAAGTCTATAAATGTTGTATTTCGAAGAATTGAATTTGCCATCCAAAAAGGATTGACGTGCAGCTTGTTTACCGTTTCGTATCAATTTTGTATGTAATGACATGTCATATCTAAAAAAAGAGTTTCAAAATTTATAACGATCCAGTATTGGTATCCAGCAGCCACAATTAATAAACCATATTCGAAATTATTAACCCGAATAAATATATAAAAATAGTAATGTCCCAAATATTCAAGCCGTTTCATTCCTAAAAAAATAAACGTTTTGCAAAAAAGGAAGCGTCCTTTCTCACACGCGCCGACAGCACCGTTTGATGGCCAACCACGTTAGCACGAGGGGCCTTCTCATTGCTCCTCTCATAATTTTATATCAGAGAATCCCAATAGTAAATTATATTACAAAAATATCCTCATGGTCTTCACGTATCTGTGGACAATAACATCAATACCTTTTAGATTATACGCTGTGATAATGACTGACTAACGAGACGTCAAAATGCCATTAATTTTTAATCCTTTATGAACTATGCTTTTTGGATTTTCGGTACATTTATGGAATCCAAGACTACTTTTTCAATAATACAATTAATAGGGATGTTTCTGTGATACTAAATAATAACATGGGTATTAGTGTAAATCCGTCTCATATTTAGCAACCCAAGCCCGTGTATAGATCCCCACGAAATCGCTTCTTCTCCCATTCCCCGTTTTCGCCTTTCCCATTTTCGAAGAAAACTCAAGAAGGGAGGTAAGGAAGGAGAAGGAGGGGAAGGGCGGTGAGAGCTGGTTCACGGTCACCGCCCTTCGAAAATGACCATCGTACCCCTCCCCAAGAAGCCCCGGCGGTCGCAATCCCGCAGCCTCCTCCTGCCCAAGCACCACGAGGAGGGTGCAGCAGACGGCGCTTCGTTCGCAGGCGCCGTCTTCAACCTTTCCACGACGATCATAGGCGCCGGGATCATGGCCCTCCCGGCGGCTGTCAAGGTCCTCGGGCTTATCCCTGGCCTTGTGTCGATTGTCGTGGCTGCGCTCTTGACGCGTGCATCCATCGACATGATCCTAAGGTTCGGTCGCGTTGCCTCAAAAGGCGGCGCGGCCGTCACGTATGCGGGCATCGCCGGGGAGGTGTTCGGGTGCACTGGGAGGGCCATCCTCCAGACGTGCATCATTGTCAACAATCTCGGCGTGCTCGTTGTCTATATGATCATAATTGGTACGTGCATTTGGTAATCTGAAATATTTGGAGATAGATATGTTAACTTCCATGTCCTGCATTGATATACAAATGCCTTTGTTCTACTTAAACGGGTTTCGTCTACTTTTACGTTAACGGTACTTAAAGCGCGCGTGGTAATTCTGAAAGACAAATTATCCGTTTTCTACGTTAGAAGTTTATTTATTTCTGTGCATATAATTGAATAAACAGCCATATTAATTTGGAGGATCTAATATATCGTGTTGATGTTCTTCTTTTTATATCGAATATATAATTAAATATCAAACAATATGAAATGCATCCTTTTCTTTCTCGAAAATAGCCATTTCCAATTATAGCTAGGGAGGAAATCTTCGGTATTCTCAGATTCGTGGTTGATTTTAATGTAAGATCGTGTTTTAATAATGGATCTTAAATGGGTAAAAAAACTGCTCCTCAATAGAAGCAAATTGTTTGGCGTATATTCAAGCTATGCTATTCTATGTTATTAATCTCCTTCATATATATTTTCTTGAAAGATATTTCTTTAAGGCATAGCCCTTGACTTTTCTGCAAAATTCTTTAATGAGATTTTGACGTTTTTGGTGTGTTTTAATTTAGGTGATGCATAGCTCTTGACTTATCGATGAGTGCGGGATATATGCGATCCATTGATCTCTTTCATTTAGGATTTAATTATTTCTTGCAATAGTGATAAACTGGTTAAAAAGACCGGAAGGTCGAAAAATATTAACGAGTACTTATGTATGCATGGCGCATGCATCAGGGGACGTGCTGTCGGGGACGTCGGCAGCGACCGGCGAGAATCACCATGCCGGAGTGGTGGAGGAATGGTTCGGACCGCACTGGTGGACGGCGCGCGCCCCTATTCTCTTGCTAACCACCCTCTTCGTCTTCGTCCCTCTCATCTCCTTCAGACGTGTTGGTGAGCCCTTCTGTTATTTTCATGGAACCGAGTAGCATCTACAATACAACCAAGTTGGGAATATCATTAACTGTATATATACACTCTGTTATAAATGTTTGGATCTGATTCATTTAAGTGTGACCGAAGTAGACTGTAAATGGTGGTTGATATTTGTATGCGAACATATATAGGCGTGGTGTAATCTGCCAAGATTTTTCGAGACTAGAACCTCTTCTTAACCATTCAAAATTGTGTCGTGTGTATTCAGATTTTCAGAGGTTTTCTTCTTGTGTATGATTGCAGATTCTCTGAGCTACACCTCTGCTCTCTCCGTTACACTGGCTGTCCTGTTTGTCGTCATCACGGCGGGGATCGTAATCATCAAGATCATCGATGGGAGCATCGGGATGCCCCGGCTATTCCCCGTTGTCGTCGATCAGGCATCGTTCTGGAAGCTCTTCACCACCGTTCCGGTCCTCGTCACCGCTTACATTTGCCACTACAGCAGTAAGTAAACAGGACACTTACATATTGAAGCACATGAAATTATGTATCGGAAAGATTATATATTCACTAAAATTTTAATAAAAATCATCAGAAAACGATATATAATTTCACAGGTCTGTAATTCTGCTGCAGACGTAAATTAATAGATTATAATGAAGGCTATATTTTTCTCGTGCAATGCAGTACACCCCATAGAGAACGAGCTCAAGGATCCTGCTCAGATGCAGTCGATCGTCGACGCCTCGCTGGCGCTCTGCTCCGCCGTCTACGTAGCCACCAGCCTCTTCGGCTTCCTCCTCTTCGGTGACTCCACGGCCGATGACGTACTCTCCAATTTCGACGCCGACCTTGGCATCCCCTCCTTCTACGGCCCCGCACTCTCCGCCACCGTCCGCGTCAGCTATGCCGCCCACCTCATGCTCGTCTTCCCCATAGTTTTCTACTCCCTCCGCGTAAACCTCGATGGCCTCTTCTTTTCCCACGCTGTCCCACTCGCCCTCGACCGCAGGCGCTTTGCCATCATCACGGCCGCCCTCGTGGCGGCCGTGTTCATCGGGGCCACGGCGATCCCCAGCATCTGGGACGCCTTTCAGTTCACGGGGGCGACGGCGGCCGTAACCATCGCCTTTATATTCCCGGCGGCGATGGTGCTGAGGGACGTGCATGGGATCGCCACGTGGAGGGACAGGATCTTGGCGTGGACGATGCTGGTAATGGCTGTTACGACCAGCTCCATAGCTGTGGGATGCGATGCGTACGATTTGTTCCGAAGGTGATGGCCGGAAATGAAGAAGATTGTAGGGGGCTTTTCCCCTGCAATTCGGGGTCGGTTTTTATAGACCGTAGAATGTAGGATTCGTGTTGGGTTGGAGCAGAAATTGAATTTCTCGGCATCGTTGTGTGATTGTGAGGAGATCAAATATGCTACATTATGCAAACAATGTGTGCAGGGAGGACTAAAGTTCCTTTCTTTTGCACGGCAAGGTTTCTTCTCCACGCATATCATATACAAGTAATAAGAGGAAAATATTTTATAAAATCGAGGGAATATATACTTTATTATGGAACGCCTGAAGAGGAGAGTTATCAGCATCTACGGATCCACGGACTGTTTGCTGTAGCAGCAGCGGTGCACATGAAAGGCCCGCACAAACCCCTAACCGGTGTGTATCGCTCATCTTGATCGAGCGGCTTTACTGCTACAACACATCTGCTGGTACAATAGAAGATTCAAGCGGCAGATCAAGACGATCTAGTTATAGAGCTAAACTTTCACGCTATCGAGTTAATAATGGTTGTCGAGTCGAGATGGGTGCCTAGCTCAACCTCAGCTTGTTTGCTCATCAAGCGAGCTGCCGATATCATGTGCTAGCTAACTAGGTGAGCTCGAACTCGTGACACCCCTACTTGCAAGTTAGGGATGAGCATGGGTCGGGCTGGGCCGGGCTCTGAAGGGTCCATGCCCAAGTCTACTTAAAAATTTCGGGCTTTGGGCCGGACCTAGGCCCGTAATTTTTTTTGGTTCGGCCCAAGCTCAGGTCCGACCCAATTCCTATGGTCCGGGCTTAGGCTGGGCCGGCCTATCTTAACCCATTATATATTATTAACTTTGAGTTTGTGTTTAAAGTCAATCTCAATTCAAGTTAGATGAGCTAAAATTGTTTAAAACATATGCCATAATACTTGTGAAACAACTAAAACTCAATTCTAACGGTGATGTTTTCTCATTTTATACAATTCCACTCAATGTTATATACCATAAACGTCTCTCATTACAGAAATTGAAAGAGTGAATCAAGTTTACACAGTTACAACAAGTGCACCGGGTACTATATGTTAAAAAAATGGGCATAATGCTCGTATTGGGTAAAGGTTCAATAATAGAAAATATTATAATAGAAAAAATAAACACTAAAAACTCAAGAATAACCACCAGAATCTAAGACATAGACTAATTTAGAAAAAATTAATTCTGAAATAAAATACAATGATCATCAACTCATATGTCCCACACATGACTTTCTTGATTTATAAACATTATATGAAGATAAGATACATGAACATAGTGTGCATGACAAGTGAGAGTTTCCATACGTGTAGGATATGGGAAGGGTTTGGGCCCTCTTCGGGTCGGGCCCGTGGGTCGGGTCAGGCTGGGCCAAGACAAGCCCGAGCCCGACCCAAAAAAATTTCGGACATAAAAATTAGGCCCTAGCTGAGCCCAATGTTCGTTTGGGCTTGGACTGAGCCGATCTTTTTGGACTGGGCATCAGGCTGGGCCGACCCAGCCCAATGCTCATCCCTACTTGCAAGTTACCATTTTTTATTAGTTTCAAAATTATGCTTTATTTATTTTAGAATATCGTATTAGTTTACATTTTGGATATCTCATTATCTAATTAACATTAATCTGATGATGGTATATTGGTAATTTCACATAAACTTCACGACAACTCGTACGTCGGATGTTTTGGCATAAAAGAAGCATAGTGGTAGGGATGAGCATCGGGTCGGGCCCACCTCATCCCAACTCGAGCCCGTTTAACATTGCGGGCTTGCGGGTCGGGCCTAGGCTCGAATAAATATGGAAAACCCAGCCCAAGCCCGGGCACGACCCCATGATACTTGGGTCGAACTTGGGTCGGGCCGGCCCGATTAGGAACTAATTAGTACTTGCACTACAAGAAAACATGTTTTAGGTGACGGATCTATGGCGACGGATTTACGGTTTAAGGTGACGGATTCAGGCATGGTCACAGATTTTCCGTCGTCACATAGCTGCCACCAAAACCATCGTGGCCAAAGACTTTGGTGACAGATAATCCGTCACCATAGTATAATGCGACAGACAATCTGTCACCAAAAAATTGTTTCATATGAAACATTTTAACAAGCAAACTGGCATTACCTATTTTTAAGAATTGGATGGGGTACATCAATACAACACTTCCGAACAATAAAAAGACATTCAATAAGAGACAATGGTTATGAAAAAGTAATCATGTACAATATAAAGATGCATGCAAATGGTACATTGAACCGTCACTTTCTAACTAAATGGTGAGAACATCAAAATTGAAATAGAAAGGGATATTCTATCCATCTTCAAACTATCATATGACTTTGTAAGCATCCCAACTATAACCTCCGATAACCACTCATCAGGAGAAATGATCTGCATGGAAAAAAATCAAGTTAAAAATAGAGTACAATATACTTCGAGTTTGAAATCAAGCTTACAATTATTAGTGCCTTAATCTCCAAGTAAAATGGACAATCAACAACTATACATGTATTGATACAATCATTCTACTTAGGTGGAATTAATGGATTAGTCCCCACAACCATTAAATCAATGGCAGAACTCCCTCTACAAATCGTACATATACTCCAACAAGCAATCCAAATGTTCAAGATTCATTCATCTCATAACTATATCATTGTCAAAAGAATATATTAAAATGACGATCGTACACCAATATATAATTAGAATCAACTTTCGATAAGATATTCCACCAACATCCATGCTATCAAGGCATAAGTTAATATTAGAATTCAAAACTCCAATGCCATTCAAAAACTATTGTTTTTCAGCGACTAGTACATTCACCAAGCTGAACAAAAATCACTTCCAGTAGTCCACCCCTTCAAAACTTTGTATGTGGCAAATACAAATTCAACAATTTGCATTAATTATGTATTGTTGGGCATTAGAACCAACTGGTGATTAGCTTTTACTTGAAGCGATCAACTAAAAACAATTACACATGTAATTCATGTTCCTCAAATATTCTATAGTTATTGATATATCCAAGCAGAAGTTAAAAGCAACATCCTCCATGTGAGCTCATATCTATGACAAGAAGCTGCTTGCTATTCAAAAAAGCGAGTAAATATGAATAAAAGCCCATAAGTGAAATTAATATCAGAAGATATTAAACTCAATAAAGAGAGAATTACCTTTTCTTATGTACTGTTTGTCATGTAGATATAGTTGATTAGGCATAGAGGGCTTTTGAAGAAGAGCATGCATATTGCTCGGAGGGTAATTATTTTGCTACCCAAGGCCATTACTTTTTGTAGGGTGAAAGGCAACAATTAATTTTTTATCTATAATGATACGACAAATATATGATGCTAAAACAAAGATGATCGTAGGTATTCTTACAAAGATATCTCAAAATCTATTTGACTTCTTTTTCCAATGTTCTTTTTCAGGATTTGAGCAAAATCACGAGCATGTCAAGCTTTATACATAACATTTTTAGACTACTGAAGAGGCATAGGGAATTCTCTCCATGTTCTTCTTTTCTTCATTGATCTTTTGATTATATATGAAGTTTATTTGAAGTCTCGAGTGATAATGGGCTTTGTTTTGTCAATGTCAAATCATCGAAGAGCATTCTCAACATTATATATGAAGTTTAGTTTGCTAGCAACAACGAATGTTTTCAAGTTTGAAATTCCTGATGAACCTCTTCTTACTGTACAACGAATGTTTGCTCCCTCATACTATGTCTGTAAGGTAAGGACTGGACTCTAGTAACTATCTGAATGTCATAAATCCCTCAAGAGCAAGGGCATTGTTCTGTCAACCATGTGTATTGTACTAGTGATGGTGCTATATGTATCCTTAATTTGTTAATGGAGAATTTGGCGTTGGTGCTGGTAACATTTTAAATAGTCAATCATAAACCACAATATAACTTAGAAAGTGTTGGAAGTAGGGTGTCCGTAATATAACCACTTATATATATGTACATGGTCATGTGTATAAAGCCCTCATGTTATTTGCATGAGTTGAGTTACGATTCATAGTTTCAAGATTCTAGCTTATAAATGTAATAGTAAGATGCAAATAGTAAATGCCATTTTATATGTGGACAACTGAACTGACGAGAAATGTAAGTTAAGCCAAATGACTGGAGTTGGTAAATAATTTACCTGTGGATAACTAGGAGGTGTCTCGATCTGACTCGCATGATGTTGATTTGAAAGTTGCACCTATAACTTTTTTATGTTAAATAAATACATTTATAAAAAACATACACATGATAGAAAGTTCTTACTTGTGGTAGAAAGGAAAATGGAGGAATTGGATTCATTTGTAGATCATATTGGCTGAAAGTTGGATTTCCATCTATAAAAGGTGGCGGACATCTAGAACTAGTTGCAGCGGTATCATTTGCATCTCTAGCTCCACTACTTTGAACATTGTGAACACTATCACTTTAGATGTGACCATTATAACCACTACCATGGCTCTCATCATTTATCCCTCCCACACTTCCACTTAATCCCGAAGTATCATGAACAATCTGTATGAAAAATATTAATGATAAAGCTTCAAAAACTAAATATATATAAACTTGTTCAAACTGTTCTTACATGTTCAGACGAATGAGGAATAACTATATATTAGTATGCCAACGGAATAAGTTCAAAGTAGAAAAAGTTCAAAAGGTGAAAATTTTCAAACTCAAGCTAATCAAATAGTATTAAGTTCAAAGTAGAAAAAACTATATATTAGTATGCCAATGGAATGGCCAACAAGCTGCAGAGCCTAAGCAATTGGGTTTAATGGAGAAACTCACCTATCAATGTTCTCATTGCTTGAACCTCCTCAATTTGGTTGTATAATCATGAATTTAATTAACTGTAATCAGTACTGAGCGTATTAAGATCCAGTATAGCAACTTTCTTCATCAGATTGGATTTGAGGTTACGAAATTCTTCATGGGACGAATGCACTCACAGAAAACACGCTTGCCACTGAAATTTGCTCAACTAAGTAAACTAAACCTTTCCAGTTCCACACTTCCACACCACCAAGTTGGTTTGGTATGTGCATACATGCATGAATGCACATTTTAAGATGGTACTCTTTTCACTTCAAAAAAAGATGGGTACTCTTCAATGAGATGCACTGTTACAAATGACAAAAGCCTAGCACGATCGCTCTTATTGCCAAGAACAATGTTATTTCTGCCATCTCATTGAGATAAACTCTACTACTAATGTACATTAATACAATGCAGTATTTAAAATCTGAGTAAACATTCACTACTGCAGAGCTTTTAATCTAAGTTGAAGGTCTTTTAATATGAGTATTTGTAATAGTATTTAAACAGTGGACTAGTGTATTTAAAAGTGGTGTCATGTAGTGTAACAACGAGTCACTATTTAATATGTTGCACTATTTACGGTTGCTACTCATACTAAAAGTAAAAGTTATGAGTGCACTACTGTTTAAATACAAGTAGTGACTTTTGATCAGTGTTGCCCTACTTAAATATTTACTAGTCAATATTAACAAGTAAATACTTTTAAATACAAGTTACGAGTGCACTATTTACTATTTAAATACAAGGAGTGCGCAATGTATTTAAAAACTGTTTTAATCAGTGACTACTTGTATTTACTATTTAAATACAGAGATTATTTACTGTATTGACTATTACTGACTATTACTGAGTTATTACTTACTGTGTATTAATCTGATTATCAATAGTCAGTAATACTACTCAGTATTAACAGTGACTGTTAAATGGTGATAACTATTACTAACTACTAATAATAGTCACATATACTGTTAGCAATGTATTACTATTGAATACACTGTTAAATACTAGCCAATAATTATTTAGATAGTCAGTAACCAGTGAGTAATAATAGTCAGTAATAGTCAGCAATACTTATCAAATGATTTGAAATCAAATAGTTTAGGATGGACGAAAATCAACGCAATGGACGAGAAGATACATCATATTACAATACAAAGGAATGTACCTGTTAGAATCACATCATGAACTTCATCTGCCTGAATCAAGCTCATGTATCCCCCCCTGTAAAGGACTAATCAATGGCCAATTCCCCATATCCTACACCATTAAACAAGAACTACTCTCTTTAAGCAGGAATGTAAAACAATAAACTTAAAGTCCATCTATCTTTCTAGGAATGTAAAACAATAAACTTAAAGTCCATCTATCTTTCTGCCAGAATACAAATGTGCATCAGCTTTACTTTAAGAGGTTCCTCTATTGCATGTTTAGTCAACTTTAATAATAGCATGGTATTGGAAAACTCATGTATAGATTTGGAGTGCCATCCTCTAACCTTTTATCGCAAATAATCCCCGTTGATAAAGGAATGCCTTGACATGTATTTTATGCATGTGTAAGTGAGCATAATCCGTGCCTAACGTTAACAACATGAAAAATTTTAAGTAGAAACTATCTGTTATTCAAGTTTATATTTATGTATAGTTTTTAAGCAACATTTAATGCTTCTCTATAGATCTATCTGAAAATAGCATAGCTTATATTTTAGTGCAGACAAACAAGTAGAGTGACAACCTGCAACTATATGCTATATGTTTGTATTACTCACATATAAACAATATTCTAGGACACAGCTACAATAATTGAGCACATAAAAACATCGCATGTTCTTAACTATACTTAGACATTAAATTCTTCGCCAGTAATAACCAATAAACTAGCAGATAAAGCAATATGCGAATCTGGTCAGATGGAAAAGATCAGGAAACTGATTCTTTAATAAATTTTTAAAGATTTATAAGAGTGAAGTAAATAATACTCATCTACAAGGGAACATGTGGATTAGAAGAAGTAAATAAACTGATCCTTTTTAAATGAAGGGAACATGTATTTCATTATTTTATAGTCTTTTTGTTCCAAGAATACATTACAGAACTTGCAAGGAAATTTCCAACTAGACATGCAAGTCTAGCTAGGACAATATGAACTTGATTAGAAAGTAAGATATTTTACTTTGTGTGCTAAAAACCATGTTGTTAATGCACAAACAAATGCACACAGCATTATTGATTATATATATACGAATAACTACTCAGACTGTAGATTCTGACTATGAGCAATCATGATTATGCAGTTTCGGCATGCAAGATTTTGAACTTCAAAACAAGTGTCTCTACATGCTTGTTATATGAGCAATCATCTCAACGAAAATCAAATATAAGATAGACCAACCTTTTCCAAAAAAAAAGAATCCGAAAACTACAATTGGCTTGTCACCAAACATATATAAGTGTCTTGGAGTTTACCTTAGGCTTAACACTACAAAAATAGTAACACAATGCATTAGAATTATGGAGGACTTTCTGTGGGTACGTCCTCATTTTCCACGATATGCGCTAAAGGTGAGATGAGTTGACTACAAAGGAAGTCGCCATCAAATCTTATTACCAGAAATAATATATGGGCTGGCTTTCAAAGATGCAGCAAAATAACAACCAATGCCACAATCAGCCCGCTATTTGTGCACCCTTAATAATTGAAAAAATAATGCGTGAGGGACATTCTTAAAAAAACAAAACATTAAAACAAGTCAGAAATGGGAAAAGACAAAAAAAACAGAAAGCACTCAATTTGGTTTTAGATCATTAACCTAAAATCATCAAAGCCATGACACATAGGATCCCACCATTAAGGGTTTGCATATGCACCTAGAAGTTTACGTGGGGATGATTTTATAGCAATTGTCACATCTTCGATATCATCGTTACTCGTCAAAGTCCACCCATTGTCACCAAATCCATTCACGGCGTTATTGAAACACTTAAAGGAGCTCTAATTCGCAATATATGTAACGAAGAGTGTAAATATGAAAAACTATACCCACTTGCTAAGTCTTTGGCAAAAAGTGAGAAGAAAAGATGGTTGGTGGTCTCCACCATAACAATTTCACCACTTGTTTCTTTGAAATTTGCTGAATGCGGCACAAAGCCTTGGACTTTGCACAAGAATTTTATTAGCAGAAGTTTAATATAAACTTGACCAAGGCATTGATTTTCCTATATACAACAAGAGTCATCTTCTATGCTAATATCATTGGTGACTCATACAGAGACCTCAACACCTCTGGCAAACTCCAAGCTTGCCCAGAATGGTACAGTTTTTGTTGTGAAAAAAACTTTATTGATGGAAAAAGGACTCATCAGGTGTAGTTTGAAAGATACCCCTTTGATGGGAAAGAATGCATTTGTTTGCAATGAAGAAAATTCAACTCCCTCAGCCATGTTGGCATGGATTCCATTGGTTTGCATTCATATAAGCATATATAGTCCTTTCAAAGTGGTGAAACAACCAAATCTGGATATAAGATTAAAAAATCCTTCATAATCTTGCAAGATAGAATCACAAGTAAATCCCAATTCTGATGTATATTAGTATAAGATAGTTGTGCGTGGTAAAAATCTGAAGCAAACCACGTATATGCACCTTGTACAGCTTCATGATGTACATTAGTGTGAGACTCTTGCGTGGATTTCTAAAATTACAGGAACATCATTCAGAAAGTATATATAATTCAGACCTGAAATTAGTTGGGGTCAATTTGAGATATAGGGATAAGGATGCTAATGAACTTCTGACCAAAAGATAGAACTTTTCTACTAGAAGAAGCTTTATTCACATCAACTTAAGTGAAGCATAATTAGCGACATCATCTATAGGTAGATACCAGATCTCCAGATCTCCTGAAATAGCAAGTTAAAGGTTTATGTCACCGATTCAAGCCTTATTTCAATAAATCTATGTGGCACAAAATAGAAGAGAAACACGTGCAATCCACAATTCATAAACATGCTATTGATGATACGATCTCAATGAATATTTAGGCATGTAACTATGTTAGGATTAAGAAATCTAATGGATGAAAAGGGAATGGAAACTCTAGTGGGAACAGAGATGGTGAGGTTTATAGGTGGATCTGATCTATGGAAATAAATTAGGGGATAGAAATGTCAGATAAAATTAGGCAAAGCTTATCATACTTGTCTCCTTATATTTCCAAAAACAACTCTTCGAGTGTCTCCAATGAGGGTAGTTTGTAACCAGGTCAGAGTGACTGAACATATTGATGAAATAAAGAATGAGATCACATACCATAATTATACCGTGCTTTATCATAGCTTTTGCAAGTAAAATACTATGCTTTCGCATATCATCGACATTGTGACTCGGAAGTGCTTTATCATAGCTTAAAAAAATGGTTGCCAAAAACTAGGGCAAGGAACGGAAGTACCTAGAGATCTGGCGGCGGTTGGCCGGATCTTCTCGATGGAGAAGGACTGACGGCAGATCTCCCCCATGGAGGTGACCCGATGAGTGGAAATCGTCGCAGCGTCGAGCACCACAAACAGAAAATCGTCGATGGAGATCAGTCTCCACCTCGAGAATGGCGGTGAGAAAGGGGAGGAGAGGGGTTATATAACGGCGGCAGGGGAGGCAAATGTTAATCTGAGAATAGGGTTTTCATCCGAAGGGGGAATAGGGTTTTTTCAAAATGAATAGGTGTGCTCTCTCTCGCAGTCATAATTAAGTTGAATTTAGGTGACGGATTTAAGTGGCAGATATCCGTTGCAGTGGAATCCGCCGCCTAAATTCTGTCATCGAAACTTAATTCTGTTGTATATAATTGTGATCTTCATTTCGTTGACATATAGAGAGGTCTAAGGAAAAAAATTCTTCTTCTTCCATGCTTATATTATCTGGAACTTTATTTGCAATCAAAGAAAAGGAGGAAGAATAAGGAACGATAAGGAAGCTATTCCTATTCCAAGAATCCAAGCTCCAACACACATAACAATTATACACTAAATATATTTATCGGGCCATGCCTCCAATGGGCCTATATTCGAGCCGGCCCACGGGCTTCGGGCTCGGACCCATCGTTGCCCGAGCCCGGCCCGATAATAGAATTGGGCCGAAAATTAAGCCCAAGTCCACCTGACTATTGCTCAGGCTCGAGCCTGGGCCGGCCTTTATCGGGTCGGGCACCGGGTTGGGTCGGGCCGGCCCTACGCAATGGTCATTCCTACATAGTGGCCATGGTACACTAAGAACACTTCCGTGACAATACAAAGAGGAGAGTCTGGTTAGATTGAACAATGAATGTAAGCACAATGCCCAACCACTCTAAGTCTTTTAATCATTTTTGGATCCATACCCAACGCTTGATCATACTTGTTACTTCAGTTGCATGATTTATTCCTTTTGCGTCTCTTTGATGATGCATGATTCCTTTTTATTTAAGCTCGTTTATACACATTTGTTACTTGATGCTACGACTCTTTACTACTTTATATCATTGTACTCACCAATTGGTCAACATAATTAATTGATTGGGAGGTGGACTTTACATCAACCAACATGATTCGACAATATTAAAGAATTCCCAGCGACCTATCAGAGATTTATCGAACGAATATCTTGGAAATGGCGATGCCTAAAATATTCGGTTAGGGTAGAAGTGCTTTGACCAGAATTTAGAGTGTTACAGTGATTCTACTATCTGTGAGAAAAGTGAGATATAGTTGTTTGTTTATGTGATTCAGGTGTTATTTCCATAATGCGTTTAAGGATTTTCTCATATCTTTCATGGTTGATTAGATTGTCCTCTACAATCGCTCCGCTCTCCTTTTCTTCAATACAAGAGACGGTAACAGAAGAGCGAAGGAGACAGTCGGAACCATCGATCCATTCACCACCTTCTTTTTGTCCAGTGAATTGTGGGTTCAGAGGGTACGGTCAAGAATGACTTTCCCCTCTGTTCGCAGCACCAACCCACTTTCATCTCAGGAGACGGCGGTAAAAGCGCATACGGGAAGGTAAAACCGTCCTCTTCAAAAAATTCACTACCTTATTTTCATCTAGTGGAATTTGGGATCAAAGTGGACGGTCAAGAGTGATCGTCTCTTCTGATCACAATACCAACCCACCTTTATCTCACGAGTCGGTGACATAAGCACATCAGGGACAGTCAGAATCATTCCATCTGACTTAGTCACCACCTTATTTCACTACAACAATAATTACTATTTACAGCAGTTCAAATCCATCACAACTAATGTAAATGTCGCCACAAATCACCATCGTAAATAGACCCGACGCAAATTCTTTTTGCGGCGTCTATAAAAGAATTGCTGCATGTATAAACCGCCTCAATGGTGTAAACCGCCACAAAGAGAGTGCATTATTGCGGCGGCTTTTATTAGTCACAAATGAAATATCACTGTTTTCGGATGTAATTAAAATGCCACACAAAGATACTCAAATATTTTTAAAATTCTTCTGAAATGTGTTTTAGGAGTCGTTGCAAATTTCACTACATTAAAAAATAAATGATTCTCTGCCAACCTACTGCTGGAAAGATCACAAACCTTCGTTGTATAATAAATGGTAAAATTAAGCATTGTATCATATGACTGTATTACTGGAGCCATGACTAAAAAACTTTGAGATATTCAAACAAATAAACAAAAATCAAATGAAGTAAACAAGCAAGAAGATACTTCAAGATCTAAATCAAAGACCCTCTCTTCGTTGTAAGTATCTTCAATTTTTCTAAAAAAATCGCAATTCATGTGATAAGGAGATCTTATCCCGTAACCAAATAGATAATATGTTCTTATCCTTGGTTAAGGAGACCTTATACTCCAAGTAAATGGATAATATATTCTTTTGACACATAAATGGAAGTCGACTCGAACACTAAAAAATGATATTCAAATATAGGCAGGCCCCTCTTGGATTCCATTCAAAACCTAAGATATGGATGCAATATTTTTTGGAAAATACATTATGCATAAAGTGACAACTTATTGTTAGTGTTGGCAAGATAATAAAAAGTTTCCTATCACCATCTTCATCTTCCTCGAAACTACCACCTTTCTAAATCGAGAATTCCTTTCCTGTACTCAAAACAAAATGATCATATCATGAACTCGTCAACAAAATGGTTTCCTCTTTGTGAAAATCTACCAACGATGCTTACCAATTAATCTTCTGGAGTCGTCATCTGCATATCTTTCTCGATAGTGATCTGCCAAGCTATCAGTAAATTACTAAATATACAATTCCATAGAGCTTCAACAATATGCAAATTGTAGCGTATGCGTCTCCACTATCTCGATAAGAGGCTCAACATCCTCGATCTCCTTGTCCTCCATCTGCTATGGACAAGTAAAAGGTGATTATGCTAAATAGATACATCAAATACTCGATTATGTAATGTGGACTTAAACCATGAATCGCCAATTTAATCATATATGCTTCCAAAATTGAGGGTGCAAATGGTAGTCTCGATTTTGGACAAGTTACTAAGATTAAGAATAATAGGCCAACTCTTTTCGTTTGATTAAATGCCATATCCCAAATTTTATTACAAGCTAACAATTTTAGCAAGCCTTCCTATAATTTTATTAAAAGGTAATATATTCTTTCAAAAAATTTAACAAATATATAAGGTATACTTAGTATAAGTTTTGGTCCAGTAGCCCAAGTCACGCTTGCAATCCTTCCTTATCAGGTGGCTTTGCTTCATTGCATGTAAGATCTGCTCAATATAGGGATAAGATACTTATCATCAAGACCCCATTTGCTCCCATAATACCACCCTTCATCTAATTGATCTTCTTGACTTCACCATTGTACCTTTATAAAGATGAGATAAACCAAAAATCTAATTGTGGACACATTGTAAGTTGATTGTCACCTTACCTTGTAACATAAGCTGATTCTGATTCAAACCATGATCTATCTGAGTAAATCAGTTGATCCCAATCTGACCAAATAGATTATATAGATCATCTGACTTCCAAGGCATTCCAAAGCTAAAATTGTAACAAAGTAGATTATCAAGAAATTCTTGTAGTCATGCCTATGATTAAGTCATCTTAGTGATGTGAATGGTTCCAACCATAATATGATCGCACCTGAAAAAAAATTCCTTCTCTTTGATCATAGAAAACAATTAGATCAATAAAAATTCAGTAGATATATTTTCCTTCTTTGTTTCAAGATGCATTGGGTTTGCACAGAATAGACTGCAACTATGAATATAACCTATAATTAGAATCATCGACATGGGATAAGAAAACCTGTATATGGAAAGTTGGTGCTAAGGGAACCAACCTTTGCATTTTGTTGCTTCTTTCACAACGATTCTTTTCTCCTCGTCATGAAAAGAATGAAATAAGTATCGACAGTCATTAGAAAGATTAATACAAGTGAATACAATATGTACCTTTTTTCTTCTTCTCTATCAACATATATTATATATGCACATATATGAAAAGAATGAAGTATAGACATGAGAAAGTAATATATACCTGTAAGTAACGGGAACAATTAAAAATATGACATCATGATGTAGACTTGTGATTATGCACACACTGCCAAAATAATTACACATTTTGAAAGTTTAGATATCCATAACAGTGCAAGGTTAACAAATATAAAAAAGAAAAAGAAGAAGCAAGTCACAAACAAATTGCAACATTCTTACAAAGAAATTGTTCCCCAACACTTGGACATTTTTAGGATTCTAGATATATAAGATACTAAAGATAGATAAATATCATGTGCATCGCAGTCGCCATTGGGAGGGTTGTCGTTATGGTAACGATGCAGAATAACAAGGTTTCTTTCAGTCAGCTCTTCAATCAGCATATGCATTTATTGCATCTTTCGGGTATTTTATTGCAATGTATCTCACATCTAATCTTCCCTCTCTTGTGCCCTATCTAGATCTTGTCTCAAGTCCACTATTGTCTCCTGAAGTTTGTTGAACTCCAGCTATGATGGACCACCACCCATTCGTGCATACCAACTTCTCTTGGTGGAAGATGCATCACCAAGTAGAACCTATCATGAATGTTGTGTAGTAGGAGGAAAGACGTGTCAAAATGCCTCCTCACCGATTGGTCTGGAGTCACGTGGTCTGATGGAGGTTGGCTCTGTATGAACTGGACCATGAAACCTTTCAAATTGATTGTACTTTATCCAACTATAGATACCTTTCCATTTTTAAAGTTAGAATAAAATCAATGTTTGACTTACATGAGCCTCTACATAACTCTCATGGATAAAAAAACTTATTTCTTCTTTGTCTGTCAACTGCCATGTTATCTCAAAAAGTCCCACTCGATCTGTCGTCTCCCCCAACGCAGCATATAATTATAGACTACATCAACAAATATTACAATTACAACCCAACAAACCTAAATGGATCTTACATGGGACGCGTTTTAACTGATCTAAACTTGTCCTTTTCTAAGAAAGCCTTTCTTGGAATTTCCAGAAATAGAACATGTCCAAGGTGCACTATAAATGTGACAGTCCCAACACCCTCTTTTCTTTGCTTCTGAACACCTTCAGAACTATGATCCAAGAGGCATCTTTGAGATCATATCTCAAGGTATGGAATAGTCAGATCATAAAACACTTATTATCATCCTTATATCATTCCAAATGATTAGGATATTATCTAAATTTAGCATGATGAACACAATGGCACTCCCACTAAGCTTCACATGGTACACCAAGATTATATATGAAATTATAACATTTATAATTTCATCAAATCGTATGTTCCAACAACAAGAAGCTTATTTGAGTCCACAGATGGATTTCTTTAGCTTTCACACCTTACTTTCCCCAATCATGAAGCCATGGGGCTACTTCATGTGAATATCCTCAGAGAGGTATTCTTAAAGGAATGCAATCTTGACTTTCATCTTGAAGATGCAATAATCAAGTTGTGTAGCTAAGGTTAGCAATATTATGATGATTTTAAGCATGGTCACCGAAGAGCAAGTCTCATTGCAAGCAATGTCTTCTCTTCCGGTGTGCAGCTCTTGGCTACGAACCGTGCTTTGAAGGTTTCTATCTTCTCATCAGGTTTCCTTTATCTTGAAGATCCATTTACACCTTAATGGGTCTAACCCTTATAGGTGGATCCTCGAGGGTCCATATACAACACTTTGTATATGAAGTTTACCTTAGACTTTTTATTGCTAACATCCATCTTTCCATGTCATGATCCTCAGGAGCTTCATCACATGAAGTCTGATCATTCTCAGACTTAACTGACACATGGAATACATCCTCAAACTCATTTGAAGAGGTATTAGTGCTTCATCTTTAATTGTCCTTTTAGTTCCCGATTTCAGGAGCCTCATTATCTTCTCAAGATCAAATGAGTTCCTGCACTTCATTTTTGTCTTGATTCTCAAGAGAGTCATCCTCTAAGAATCACATTCTCAGAGATGAGATCTTTTAAGAATCTCAGGGTTATAAAATAGGCATCCAATACCATCCTTTATTTTCCTAATGAAGTAGCACTCTCAAGTGTTAGATTACATGCATGGAACCTTATTAAGGATATATTGTAGTCTCTACTACACATATATACCTGGAAACTAAGGGATAATTATGCTAAAATTCATCATTGATCAAATCATGTCACACATGATCCAATTGTATCTCCCTACAACTCCAATGAGTTTAGGTGTGTTAGGAGGATTGAGATAGAAATGATATTCATATTGTAACGCCCCACAATTTTCGATTTTCCTGAAGTCTTAAAATCTATTCAATATTATACTCAAAAGAAGCGTCTCGTCGCAAGCTTTCCAACGAGTCCAAAATGCGTAATTCCGAGTTCGGATGTGGGAGATATGCCTGTTTTAGTGAAGAGGGGTCATGGATATTGAGGGGATTAATGGTTACGGGATTAGATAAGTTAATTACGGGTTAAGGCTATTTTTGGAATCCTAAAACTAGGGTTCTAGTCCTAACCTATATTAAGACCTTCATCCTTCATCTCCCCTCATT
This sequence comes from Ottelia alismoides, assembly GCA_037367405.1. Classification (NCBI taxonomy): domain Eukaryota; kingdom Viridiplantae; phylum Streptophyta; class Magnoliopsida; order Alismatales; family Hydrocharitaceae; genus Ottelia; species Ottelia alismoides. Next base: position 147,451 of record JAZKJV010003949.1, on the reverse strand, counting down.
CCCACATATTTCCAAACCCTAATCCATCCCTTTCTTCGGTGCCACCACCATTATCAAAAGCTCTCGAAGCCACGTAGCTTCACGACAAGAAGAAGATGAGGAGGGCCATCGCAAGGGAAAGACAACCCTCTCATCAGGTTCGTGATCGGGCGATCGAGCACGTGGATCAAAGACGTGCACGAGTATAGGTAACGGATCCTCGACCTTCTCCATTTTACCTTCGAATGTTTGTGATATTGGAGAATGGCTTGAGGGGGGAATACCTATCCGATTTTGATCTGTCCCCGGATCATCTTTTGCTGTTGGTAAACATGAAGCTCTTGTGCCATCGAATCGCCTCCTCATGTTTCGTTCTAACCATATCTTGCTACTGCTCATCGTCATTAAATGGACAGTCTATTACGTTAAAGGGATAATCTAGATGCTTTGTTTCATAATTCTTTTGGTCATGATTGGGTTTTATGCAATATCGTTTATGAGATATAAATCTTACGACATGGATGATATGCATGTGTTGGGATATGACTTAGTTATGGAGTAATGCAAGATAGCAACTCAAGATTGATAGCATCTATGTACATTTGGAGTTTACTAATGCTGTTAACATACGAAGTATAAAGTACAATAATATTGAATAATATCAATAGTATTGCGCTCTGAATTATGATATTACATAATAAAGTTTTGACTTTCTATCATGGGTGATATATTTTCCATAATCCCTGCTCATTGAATAGTGGAAAGTTTAGTGTCAAGATAGATAAAAGTATGTATTTACTATTCTGTAATTATAGAATATTGAGAGGGAAGAATGTATCAATCTATATCCTGCGAAATGTTTAATTCCTTCCGCAAAGATGAACTTAATCTTAATCTCGAGCTATTATGGACGAAGACGTGAAATCTTTTTTGACATAGTCACAATAACATATCTAGGCAGTTTTTTTAGCATCGATATCCACGTGGTTTTGATAATTATAGTACAAATTTGTTATACCCCATAAGTGTGTTAGTTATAATGTGATTATCTTTTCCAAAAAAAATCAAGTGCCTTTATTATTAAATATATTTTTATTATTAGGCCATCCGTTGGTGCTCTCTTCCTAAATAAACGTTTAAACCTTTTTTTCTATGTATATTACAAAATGCTTGATGTCCTATTTATGGTGGTTTAACTTTTTTTTTGTAATACCGCATAAGAATGTCTCGCATATATTTTATTTTATGCGTTCCATATACTTTCTATAGTACTGCATACGATGGGACTTCCCTAGTTGGTTATGCCAATTACGTATTTATTTTTGTCTACACCTATTGGCAGTAACATCTGTTTATATGACAAATCTATAATATATATGTTGGATTTCTCATTTGCATCTCATAATTATCAAGCTATCGGAACTCTTGCATGTACTTGTAATAGTGGATATATCCAGGTTCCTTGCGACTTGGTACTATAATTATGATATCTCTTGTATGGGCGATATGAATCAAGGTGCAGAAGTCTTCGTAATAACAGTTGGGTTGAGGTCTATGAACAGACCCTTTATGTCAAGTACAATGTTGATGCTTGTGACATGGTTTAGAATCAAATATGTTGTGTAGTATGTAGGTAAAAAGATAAATACCACAAGGTGGGTGCACACCCTTGTGGTCCGGTTGAGCCGACAGTGAGTCACCCCCACTCGAGGGGCATCAAAGAGTGGGGTGGTGGTAGGTACTCTCGTGGAGTTGAGGTGGATGCACGCGTGCATCGCACCATACGGATCCGTTTTGTTGCACTTTTTAGGGAGCGAGCGAGACTCCTCCGGCAGACTCGATTGACAGAGTTGGGATTCATGAGGCATGTATGCCCGTCTCGAGTGTCAGAGTACTACAACTAGATTAGCTGAAGGATCACGTTTGCGCACAGGTCTTAGGTTGCACTTTGAATGGAGCGTTGCAGGTTTCATTCCTAGTGCAGGCTTTCTCCTTTGACGGGCGAGTCCGTGATAAGTAAATGAAAGTATGGATTAAGATATGTCAAAGAATTGGTTTTGATTGCGTACGTGTTAAAGGTCTAGAATATAACTGATTATATATTGCTAATTGTTATTGAAATGTTCTCTTCTAAACTAGTTCACTTACTGCATTTGCTTTGCCTACCTATAAGCTCCTAACTGGGTCAGTTGACTCACAAGTTACATTCTTTGGAAAACCAACAGGAAGTGTAGAGCAAGAGACAGAGGCTCACATCTTTGGTGGTGCATCTGCAGGACGTTGTTAAGGTTGAGGACTAGTTTCATAGTAGTTTCCGTTATCCTTCCTTTCCAATTATTTATGATGTAATAAAGAGACTCTGAGGCTTTATTGCTACCCTTATGTGGACTTTTGTTATCAATGGAAACTTAGATTTTCTTCCCTGTTTCCTTATTTTGTATAAATGGTATATCATGCAGGTTGTTTATGATTGTTGTTGGCTAATATTGAGAATGGATGTTGAGATGCGCTCCCGTCGAGGCGGGGCGTTTCATTTGGTATCAGAGCCAATTTACCCCATCAGTCATAGACAACTGTATGGTAGGAGAAATACCATTATACTTTAGACAAGTAGTCTTCCGACTTCTGAAAAAAAAGTAATGATCAAGGTTGACTAGTGACCTCTACTCTTGGATCTAATCGCAATTTCCTTTTATTTCTACACTTGTAGATCATGCCGCCTCGTAGAGATCAGACTGAGCAACAGTTGGCTGCAATGATGGAGATGCTGCAAGATGTGCAGCAGAGGCAGCTCATGCTCGAGGAGCGATTTTCGAGATCTGCATCAGAGGGCGGGTCTGGAATGGGTGGGGGAGATGGTGATCCACCACCACCGCCACCTCCTCCTCCTCCGTCGCTGCCACCACCGCGACAAGAGGACATATTTTCAAAATATCGCAAGGAGAAAGTTCCAGAGTTTCTGGGCAATACAAGCCCAGATGTGGCAGAGAGATGGCTGAAGCGTGTGGAAAAGGTATTCCGCACCATACATGTACTAGACGAGGAGAAGGTTACCCTTGCCACTTACTCCTTAACGGGCTATGCTGAGGAATGGTGGAGTTCTATGGAACCGTAGATTGTAACGCCAGTTACTTGGGAGAAATTTACTGAGGCATTCCGGGAGCATTTCTATCCGGAATACTGGCTAGAGCAGCGCCGCGTGGAGTTCACACTACTCGAGCAAGGGAACAAGACTGTGACTGCTTATCTAAACAGGTTCACGGAGTTGCTGAAGTATGCTGCTAGCACTGTGCCGACTGAGGCTAACAAAGCATTCAAGTTCTTTCGAGGTCTCCGTAAGGAAATTCACGAGAGACTAGTACCCTTAGATTGGTTACTATGAAGGAAGTGGTTGATGCTGCATCACGAGTGGAGGAGGACGCGTGAAGGCAGGTCAGTACAAACCAGGCAAGGAGGATCGAGCTGTTATGGGAAGACTGCTCGTAATGATCGTTCGACAACACGAAGAGGAGAACGTATCCACCCCTACCGGCATGGCATGTCTACCAGGTCCGCACATGGAGGAGCTCCTACCTTGGGGCAAGCACTTTCCGAGCCATCACGACCAGCACATCCAATGGTGAACATCATAACCGATGCACGTGTTTGCTACCGATGCAATCAAGAGGGGCACATAGGGTCAAACTGTCCGTTGGGAGCTTTACAGATGCGAGGTACTGTACGAGGGGGACGTCTGCAGCACCAGGGACGTGGTTCTACCTCTCGTGGTAGAAGGGGACATCCCAACCAGACTCGAAGCACGACAGGTTCCAGTGGGCCACGAAGGGAAGGACAACTCAATGCCATCACCGATGGGCAAGCACATGCTTCGGGATCAGTAGTACGAGGTATGATTTCAGTAGGTGACTTTATAGCTCATGCTCTTTTTGACTCGGGTGCATCTCATTCCTTCGTATCATGGAGTTTTGCGGATACCTTAGGCCGAGAGCCTACCATAGTTTCAAACCCTTATCTTATTAAGGGACCTGGGGGTCAGGTGTTTGTTGTCCATCGGGTATTTCCCGATTGTCCAGTTTATATTGGAGGTTATATGCTGGAGGCGTACTTGCTGCTCATTCAGATGGAGGATTTTGATGTTATTCTCGGCATGGATTGGCTTGAGAATCACCACGCATGTTTAGACTGTTTCCAAAAACAGATTATTTTCAGGATTCCTGAGCTACAAGAATTCGTATTTGATGGAAGCACCTCATCGAGAGGGGTAACCTGCATATCAGCATTGCAAGCTCATCGTCTGTTATCTCAAGGATGTGAAGGATTTATTGCTCACTTCATTGGGAATCAAACTCCCATGGAAGGAATAGAGGTGATTGAAATAGTAAAGAACTTTCCAGATGTATTTCCTGTAGATCTTCCTGGGCTTCCTCCACCTCGTGAGGTGGAGTATGAGATTTCTATCATTCCAGGAACTCAACCAGTATCCATGACACCATACAGGATGGCACCAGCTGAGCTGAAGGAACTCAAGGTGCAGTTACAAGAACTGCTGGAGAAGGGTTTCATACGCCCTAGTACATCTCCATGGGAAGCGCATGTCCTTTTTGTTAAGAAGAAGGATGGATCTATGCGCATGTGTATAGATTATCGGCAGTTGAATAAAGTAACAATCAAGAATCGTTATCCTTTGCCGCGCACTGACGATCTCTTTGATCAGCTACAAGGGTCATCCATCTTCTCTAAGATTGATCTACGGTCTGGTTATCACCAGTTACGTATTTGGGATGTGGATATACCTAAGTTTGCATTCAGAACCAGATATGATCACTACGAGTTCTTGGTGATGCCCTTTGGCTTGACAAATGCCCCAGCAGCATTCATGGACATGATGAATCGGGTTTTTCAGCCTTTCCTCGACAGTTTCGTGGTGGTTTTCGTTGATGGTGTCCTTATCTACTCTCGAGATGAGAAGGAACATCGCACTCACTTACAGACAGTGTTGGAGACCTTGCGGAGGCACAAGCTATATGCAAAGTTTAGTAAGTGTGAGTTTTGGCTTCAAGAAGTATCATTCTTAGGCCATCTTATCTCAGGTACTGGAGTGTCTATGGATCCTGCTAAAATTGAAGCAGTCCTTAGTTGGGAACGACCGAAGAACGTGTCTGAGATCCAAAGCTTTCTTGGTTTAGCCGGTTATTACAGACGGTTTGTGAAGGGATTTTCTCAGATTGCCCTTCCCCTCACCCAGCTGACCAAGAAGGAGATGCCATATGCTTGGTCAGAAGAGTGTGAGAATATCTTCCAGACACTGAAGGAAAGGCTCACTACAGCTCCCATCTTGACAATTCCGTCAGGTCCAGACGGATTCACAGTTTACACTGATGCATCAAAGGAGGGTCTGGGTGCGGTTTTGATGCAACATGGTAAGGTTGTTGCATATGGATCTAGACAGTTGAAGCCACATGAGAAAAATTACCCAACTCATGATATGGAACAGGCAGCAGTTATCTTTGCTCTTAAAATGTGGAGACATTATCTTTATGGTGTTGCTTTCGAAATCTTCACAGATCACAAGAGTCTCAAGCATCTTTTTGATCAGAAGGAGCTCAATATGAGGCAAAGGAGGTGGATGGAGCTTTTAAAGGATTACGAGTGCACCATCTCTTACCATCCTGGTAAGGCGAATATGGTTGCTGATGCCCTTAGTCGTAGGCCTCATTCAAGTGAATCTCGTCCTCAACTTAAGGCATGGGACCTTCTTGCAGCTTTCAGTGATTGGCATCCATTTCAGAGTAGTCGAGAGACTGTCATAGTTCCATCCCCTTCTCGTCCAGAGTTAGTAGAGCGAATCATCCAGTGGCAACAGGCAGACCTGAGTATGCAGAGACTCAAAGAGAAGGCTAATGCAGGAACTTTAGTTGGATTCTCTTATCAGGATGGTTTGCTACGAAATGGGGAATCGATTGTGTGTTCCAGCAGATGTACAATTGAGGGAAGAGATCATGCGTGAGGCACATAGTTCACGTCTGTCGATACATCCTGGTGGCACCAAGATGTATAAGGATTTGAAAAAGAATTTTTGGTGGAAGCAAATGAGAAAGGATGTCGCCAAGTTTGTGGCAAAATGCCTGACGTGTCAGCAAATTAAGGCTGAGCATAAGAGGCCACCTGGACTTTTGCAATCCCTTCCTATTCCTGAGTGGAAGTGGGAGGGTATATCTATGGATTTCGTGACGGGTCTTCCTAAGACCACTAGTAGTCATGATGTCATCTGGGTCGTGGTTGATAGGCTTACTAAGTCAGCACATTTCATACCTGTAAGTATGGCATGCACTCCCTTACAGCTTGCAGTGGTCTTTATTAAGGAGATTGTCAGACTTGATGGGTTGCCGAAGCAGATTGTATCTGATCGTGATCCAAGGTTCACCTCTCACTACTGGAGGGAATTCATGAGTTCTTTAGAAGTACAACTATACCTCAGTTCTGCGTACCATCCACAGACCGATGGACAATCCGAGAGGACGATTCAGACACTGGAGGATCTTCTTCGAGCATGTATGCTAGAGTGGAAGGGGTCGTGGAAGGACCATTTGCCGTAAGCAAAGTTTACGTATAATAACAGTTACCATGCCAGCATAGGCATGGCTCCTTTTGAAGCATTGTATGGAAGACGATGCTCTACACCTCTGAGTTGGCAAGAGATTGGGCATAACCTTCTACATAAGGTAGAGTACTTGGAGGAGACTGTTAAGGCAATCAAGATAGCTCGGAAGAAATTGCTTACCGCACAGAGTAGGCAAAAGAGCTATAGCGATAGATGATGCACTGATCTTAGCTTTGAAGTTGGAGATTTTGTCTTCTTGAGAGTTTCTTCCACAAAGGGAGTTCAACGATTTGGAGTGAAGGGAAAGTTAGCACCCGGATTTGTTGGACCGCTCGAGATTCTCGACAAGATTGGTAAAGTGGCATACATGATTGCTCTTCCTCCTCACCTTGCTGGTGTGCATGATGTTTTTCATATCTCCAACTTAAGAAAATATGTGCATGATCCATCGCATGTGATTAATTATGATGACCTTCATGTGGACACTAACCTGAGTTATCCGGAGGAACCAGTTCGGATCATCGATCGTTCAGTGAAGAAGTTGAGGCACAAGGAGATACCTTTGGTGAAGATTCTTTGGCAACTACACAACTCCGAGGAGGCCACCTGGGAACCTGAGGCGAATATGCGACGGGACTACCCATACCTTTTTGAAGGTAATATATAAGCTAGTTTCATCCTTTTTAAGGTTTTTATCTTTTACTCGATAGGATCCAACTTTTTAAGGTTGTTATGACTACACCTTTAGCATCCTAAGTCTCGGGGACGAGACTGTTTTTAAGGTTGTTATCATGTAACGCCCCACAATTTTTGATTTTCCTGAAGTCTTAAAATCTATTCAATATTATACTCAAAAGAAGCGTCTCGTCGCAAGCTTTCCAACGAGTCCAAAATGCGTAATTCCGAGTTCGGATGTGGGAGATATGCCTGTTTTAGTGAAGAGGGGTCATGGATATTGAGGGGATTAATGGTTACGGGATTAGATAAGTTAATTACGGGTTAAGGCTATTTTTGGAATCCTAAAACTAGGGTTCTAGTCCTAACCTATATTAAGACCTTCATCCTTCATCTCCCCTCATTCCCACATATTTCCAAACCCTAATCCATCCCTTTCTTCGGTGCCACCACCATTATCAAAAGCTCTTGAAGCCACGTAGCTTCACGACAAGAAGAAGATGAGGAGGGCCATCGCAAGGGAAAGACAACCCTCTCATCAGGTTCGTGATCGGGCGATCGAGCACGTGGATCAAAGACGTGCACGAGTATAGGTAACAGATCCTCGACCTTCTCCATTTTACCTTCGAATGTTTGTGATATTGGAGAATGGCTTGAGGGGGGAATACCTATCCGATTTTGATCTGTCCCCGGATCATCTTTTGCTGTTGGTAAACATGAAGCTCTTGTGCCATCGAATCGCCTCCTCATGTTTCGTTCTAACCATATCTTGCTACTGCTCATCGTCATTAAATGGACAGTCTATAACGTTAAAGGGATAATCTAGATGCTTTGTTTCATAATTCTTTTGGTCATGATTGTGTTTTATGCAATATCGTTTATGAGATATAAATCTTACGACATGGATGATATGCATGTGTTGGGATATGACTTAGTTATGGAGTAATGCAAGATAGCAACTCAAGATTGATAGCATCTATGTACATTTGGAGTTTACTAATGCTGTTAACATACGAAGTGTAAGGTACAATAATATTGAATAATATCAATAGTATTGCGCTCTGAATTATGATATTACATAATAAAGTTTTGACTTTCTATCATGGGTGATATATTTTCCATAATCCCTGCTCATTGAATAGTGGAAAGTTTAGTGTCAAGATAGATAAAAGTATGTACTTTACTATTCTGTAATTATAGAATATTGAGAGGTAAGAATGTATCAATCTATATCCTGCGAAATGTTTAATTCCTTCCGCAAAGATGAACTTAATCTTAACCTCGAGCTATTATGGACGAAGACGTGAAATCTTTTTTGACATAGTCACAATAACATATCTAGGCAGTTTTTTTAGCATCGATATCCACGTGGTTTTGATAATTATAGTACAAATTTATTATACCCCATACCTGTGTTAGTTATAATGTGATTATCTTTTCCAAAAAAATCAAGTGCCTTTATTATTAAATATATTTTTATTATTAGGCCATCCGTTGGTGCTCTCTTCCTAAGTAAACGTTTAAACCTTTTTTTCTATGTATATTACAAAATGCTTGATGTCCTATTTATGATGGTTTAACTTTTTTTTAATACCACATAAGAATGTCTCGCATATATTTTATTTTATGTGTTCCATATACTTTCTATAGTACTGCATACGATGGGACTTCCCTAGTTGGTTATGCCAATTACGTATTTATTTTTGTCTACACCTATTGGCAGTAACATCTGTTTTATATGACATATCTATAATATATATGTTGGATTTCTCATTTGCATCTTATAATTATCAAGCTATCGGAACTCTTGCATGTACTTGTAATAGTGGATATATCCAGGTTCCTTGCGACTTGGTACTATAATTATGATATCTCTTGTATGGGCGATATGAATCAAGGTGCAGAAGTCTTCGTAATAACAGTTGGGTCGAGGTCTATGAACAGACCCTTTATGTCAAGTACAATGTTGATGCTTGTGACATGGTTTAGAATCAAATATGTTGTGTAGTATGTAGGTAAAAAGATAAATACCACAAGGTGGGTGCACACCCTTGTGGTCCGGTTGAGCCGACAGTGAGTCACCCCCACTCGAGGGGCATCAAAGAGTTGGGTGGTGGTAGGTACTCTCGTGGAGTTGAGGTGGATGCACGCGTGCATCGCACCATACGGATCCGTTTTGTTGCACTTTTTAGGGAGCGAGCGAGACTCCTCCGGCAGTCTCGATTGACAGAGTTGCGATTCATGAGGCATGTATGCCCGTCTCGAGTGTCAGGGTACTACAACTAGATTAGCTGAAGGATCACGCTTGCGCACAGGTCTTAGGTTGCACTTTGAATGGAGTGTTGCAGGCTTCATTCCTAGTGCAGGCTTTCTCCTTTGACGGGCGAGTTCGGGATAAGTAAATGAAAGTATGGATTAAGATATGTCAAAGAATTGATTTTGATTGCGTACGTGTTAAAGGTCTAGAGTATAACTGATTATATATTGCTAATTGTTATTGAAATGTTCTCTTCTAAACTAGTTCACTTACTGCATTTGCTTTGCCTACCTATAAGCTCTTAATTTACAATATCTTATCCTTACTGGGTCAGTTGACTCACTAGTTACATTCTTTGGAAAAGCAACAGGAAGTGTAGAGCAAGAGATAGAGGCTCACATCTTTGGTGGTGCATCTGCAGGACGTTGTTAAGGTTGAGGACTAGTTTCATAGTAGTTTCTGTTATCCTTCCTTTCTAATTATTTATGATGTAATAAAGAGACTCTGAGGCTTTATTGCTACCCTTATGTGGACTTTTGTTATCAATGGAAACTTAGATTTTCTTCCCTGTTTCCTTATTTTTTATAATGGTATATCATGCAGGTTGTTTATGATTGTTGTTGGGTAATATTGAGAATGGATGTTGAGATGCGCTCCCTTCGAGGCAGGGCGTTTCACATATCTTCATAAGGTATTCTTTGAATTCATTTAATAGGTACTTGCTACCTTGGTTAGATCAAATTCATTTAATATTCCTTCAAACTTTGGTTCTAAACCAAAATTGTGAAATCTTTGAATATTTCAAAGGTTTCTCAGGTGAAGAGAAGAAATCTCATATCATACACGATCACCAATAGATATCACATATCCATAATGTTCACTATGATATAGATGATCTACACACATTAATATGTATGAGATCCCGAATACCTTGACATCTTACACCTTTCCTAAGAGAAGGGTGTATTGGACATTCTTCGAATACAATATTCACAAGTATGTAAGATTTGAAATTTTAGACATTCTAAAGTTTCATATCTTACTAGTCTAATGATCATATCAATAGACATATATCCAAGACTCGATGCCAGATCATTGTCAAATGATCTTCATCCTCCTATTGATCTATCAAGGTTTAATTTTCAGTATTAGAAATCTTAATGAACCATTCATTAATTTTCTAATTTTTTTTGCGGAGTCCACTAGATGTTAGATTACTATTTGAAATATATCAATCATAACTCTTTATGATAGTTCTATCTCAGAATTCATGTTTATTTCCAACATTTAGTAACACACAATGAGCGCATTCTAATATCTAGGTCATAGAGACATTCTCTAAGACTAAGGGCTCTCCCACTGAGAATATGAAGTCTATCTATCCAACAGAGATTGCTGCAACAATTACATCAATATCCATGTAGATGACTATTAAACCTTGAGATCAAATTTCTAATCTTCTAATATATATATAAATGCAACCAATTGCAAATGTCATTAGAAGATTGGGATACAATTATCAGACTTTATCTTATGAAATAAGTAAGTCAAAGTCAATGATTATATGTAGATTGTTATGATGCTCTATCTGAGTCCTTCACTAAGGATTTTAGACAGACATGATAGTCATACTATCAACACATCAACTTATTGCAGTATAGGCATTCATCCAACTCTTTGGATGTCATATGGAAGTAACAGAAGTACAATCAACTCTTTGATTTTCCTTTTCACATGGGTCCGACCCACGCTTCCACCGTGCTCTCTTCATCTGTAAACAACGATTGTTCAAGACAAAGAATCTCTTATGTTGAATTCAAAAAATTTCAATACAAGAGCACTTCAACATTTATACACGCTTCATTAAATTCATACAAAATGATTATAATGAAGCTTCATGAATGACTTGAGCATAGACAGTAGAATGATGGCACTCATCATATCTACATACATCTTAACTCTTAGAGACTTAGGTTCAGGTAGGTATTCAAACATTTTAAATATATCATCTCTTTCGAGCCCCCATTCTGCATAATGCAGAGAACCATGTCATTCATGATTAAACGTCTAGAGCACATATGTATGCCAGAACATCTTCTTAGATTTTATAAGGATTATTTGACAATTGTGATCATCATCGACATGTCACTTCCAAAGTACACTCGATGAAAAATCAAGACTACAGAGACATACAAATCATAAGGTGATGTCTTATTGTCTTATATAATCGTCATTCCTCATTATGTTGAGGAAACTTGCACATTGCAACCACATACATTATGTGTCCAATTGCAAGTACAATATCTGGATCATGGGTCCAATCCATGATATTTTACTGGTTATTATTGAGTACAACATTGAGTGGGTTTAATGAAGGATTATCTGAAAGAAGAAATTTGCATAAGAGTATATATATTATATATACATGTTTTACTTTGAATTAGGAATTTTTATATCAAAGTTGTCTTGCCTTGTCAACAATGAAAGTTCATTCCCTTAATCACTTTCAATGTAAGAGATATTCTTACCATTATATCTCTAGCAAGATCTGGGATCTCCTTTCCTATCTTCGTCACATCCCAATAATATGAGAACTTGCGACTCCGATAAAAAGAAGCGGGAACACATTCTGCCTTGCAAGTCCAACTTGCATTTTCCAATTTGGTCTTTAACACCCGGGCCCACCACCCCTAAGATGATGTTGACACGTTGTTAATTGAACCAACCGTCAACATGCTTAATACTTGCTATACGCAATCCAATATCATCCCAATAATATGAGAACCCGATATTGGGATCACTACGTATACGACCTTACTCTTTAGAGAAGCAAAGAACCCGATCCAAATAAATCATATACAGGATCTGTCACTTCGAACAGGCATCTCCTATATACAACATCTGGTGACGGAATATTTTACCTTGACGAGAGACCATGGATGTCTCTTATATGATCTTCCACCTCATATTCACATTGTAATAATTAATTATCGTCAATCATATTTACATAATTAATTCTTCCAAGGGAAATACACATATATTCATAATAGAGTGTTTTCAATTGGATATAATCAATTTAATCACATTAAATTAATTATCAATCCAATTATCAATCAACAAACTTGATTATTACTTGAATAGTAGATATAATCTCAAAGTACGTATTATTTGAATTTTAATAATTAGAAAAATACACTTTGACTTCTCCGGCATTATCGAGTCCCTACCTGTTGTCATGGCCAGTACCGACGAGAGTGGGACGGACCATATACATTGCAACCCGCTAACCCAATGCTCTCCGACTAGACACCATATCCACCTCAGAAAGGATAATGCCAGATAGATCATTATGTACTTTGAGATGCTCATCGGTTTTTCAACCGAAATTAAACCATATAATATTCATCAAAACCATTTTGACAATATTATAAGGAGATTTTCTAAACAAATCCCCAATACTATTCAAGCAAGAGGGTTTTTCATGTAAAAGTTGTCCTACAACTATTGTAGGATAAACTAAAGTTTTGCATGAAAACAATGTTTGTTGATGATTTCATATCAACCAATTAATGATCAAGATCAACTATCTTATCATCTTGGCTAGTGAAATGTCATTTAATAAAATAATTATCTCTTTAAATATTCAACAAATATTTATCACTAATTATTTCAGAAAATTAACAATTAATTTCCATCAACATATTTGAATGACTATCTAGGTTCATGATCAAGTTTGTCAATTTCCAACAGTGGGCCCTAATCACTAAAATTAACTTATCTTGATCAATTTAAATCCAAATTACACAAAGTCAATTTTCTTAGGTTGCTAATTTGATCTATGAAAGAACACAAGTGATGTTTCATGCATTTCGAGGCACATCAAAACAGTAACTAACTCATTAATCATATTCAAATCTATTGTTTCCGCAACAGTGAATACATGTTTATTCAAAGGGTCATATCTTGAGCAAATGAAATTCAAAGTACACAAACTAAGATCCTATGGTTTCCTTATTTAATGGGGAACAAAATTCAATTGCAAATTTTGTGTTTGAACAATTTAGACAGTACCGAAAAATTCCAATTAAATAGAGGTGCAAAAATTGAAATGCGATAAAACTTTCACGTCCCTTTCAAACCCAAGTCATCCTAGGTCTATGGATCGTATCCAAAACCTTTTTCGACCTGGATCAGATATCACTTTAAGGATAGAAGGAATCCTCAAGCGCATCACAGAAGCGTATTGATCATATCTCATGCGATCGGGGCGACTAGTTACACTAGTCGCTAGATGCAGCGGAAATTAAAATTTTTAATCAAGTGATGAAATCACATGATCACAAGAACATTTCTTAGATTGTTTCGACAAACCACAAAGTATTAGAAATACCTCTTGAAGCGTGATTGCGATCACGAGATCTCTAGAGCAAGAGATCCTCCTGTCTCAAGTCCGATCCACAAAGATGGCACTTGCGGGCGCGATGATGAGACGCGTTTCTCCTGCAATCCTCGAGAATATCCAAGCTTCGAGTCTCCTGATTTCGTCCAACGAAATCCGTCATCTTCCTCTATAGCAAGCAACCCCAAAGAAGATGGAGATGCTCGAGTAGTCGAAGGGGAAACCGAGAAGGTCTCTCTCTCAATACATAAGATGGACGACCACCTTGAAATAGAGAGAGAGAGTAGGAGAGAATGAGAGAGAGAGAGAGAGTTGTAGGCGTGTACAACTCTTGAACATGTCCCTTATAGAGACTAGGGTTGCCCTCTATTTATATTAGTTTGGAAGTCCATGGATCACAATCCATGGCATATACAAAATCAATGGTTAGATTGATATGTATATTAAATCAATGGTCATGATAATTATTGTTCAAAAACAACAACATATTAATTTATTTTAAATTAAATATATGTTGCATTATCATCAACATAATTTAATTCAAATAAATAAATTAATAATCACAAGATAATGATATGATAATTAAAAGGATAATTATCCTCCTAAATCACATGGGGTGTCACCCATGAGATTTGGTGGATTATCTCTTCCTTTTAATTCATACCATTATCTCTTGTTTATCTTGCAACATTATCCACTAAATTAATTCCAAATTAATTAGTGTATATCTATTGCAAAATTATCCACTAAATTAATTCCCAATTAATTAGTGGATATTTATTGTAAAATTATCCACTAAACTAATTTCTAATTAATTAGTGAATATTTCAGTCATGCCATTGAAAATATGTGAATCATATTCACAGTCCAAATGAAATTGTAAATTACAGTTCCAATTAATTGCTTAATGTGAATCCAATTCACATTAATAATTAACAAATGCTATTTACAAAGGTGCTCTCTCTAATATATTATAAATCACATTTATAATATATACACATATATTATGGATAGCACTATCCACAATCTGCATTTCCTTGATAATTAAATCTCATTTAATTATCTTGGATAATCATTCTCATAATATGAATCCCATTCATATTATTTTTGATAATTAAATCTCATTTAATTATCATCATCTTGCTGCTTGGATACATAATTCATCAAATGAATTATTCTTGAACCCCTTCAAGAATAATGTGCTTTCTCCGCATATACTTGGAAATAAGGACAGGACGATTGTATTGTTCCATGTATAGTGACTTGGGTGTTGAGATCTCATCTCAAATCAAGATCTTACGTACCTCCCGCAGATGCTTGATTAAATCAAGACCGCAAATCTAATCTTCTCATTGTATCTGAATCTCATTCAAACCAATGTCCAACACTTGGACCAAGATCAGATTGCTTCTCTATTGAGAGGAGTCACTAAAATCCAGACATGTTTCATCACTTCCTCGGAATGGAAGCGTCATGGTTATACAATAGTTTATGATGACATCACCCTCAGGTATTCCCAATACCTGTACATCCTGCATACTGGAAGATCTATGATCAACCTGGAGATTAAGATCAATTTTATATTGTCTTCTTCAGGGTTTGATCACCAAGTTTCTCAATCTTGGTCATTGGGAATCGGTATCGATCATATGCTTTCCCAAAGCATATATCATACCTTCAAATTCTTGTCATGCTTCCAAAGCATGACGACCATGCATGGAATTTGATCGGTCCCAATACCTCATGAGTGAGCTCATATCTTCCGGTTCATAAGTGAACCTGTATGATCCCTTTGAGAGATCGTATTACTCATATGACCTTACATGCTGACGAGTCGCTAAATACGATGATTAATTTGGTCACGTTGTAATACGTGTACTTAGCGATTCGGTCAGAACCGAGAGAATGATCTCCGTGAAGAGTGTCTCGGCTTAATTTATATCCCGGAAAAGTCCGGGGTCGAACTCAGGGAGGCAAAGGAACAACTTGGGTTTAATTTGAAAATAAAGATCTAGATTTCCAAGTGGTATTTTTTTAGATTTTTTTTATGCAGCAAGAATGCAAATGCAAGTCAATCAAGACACTTAGAAAACACAAATAAGGCCCAAATAATTTTAATGGAAAAGAAGTCTAATTTAGCCAATTCGTATTTTTTCTAAAGTCCTAATTCAGTGATGAATGCAAAACATATTTTTTGGAATTTTTAGGGGTTAAAATGCAATAACTACAAATGCACACTTTTTATGGGTATTTTCGTAATTTTTCACACAAACAGTAAGCAAAAATTATGAAACTTTTACTGGAATGCAAACATGATGAAAGGAAGCTACAGTAATTTTTTTAGAATTTTTTGACAAAATATGAATTTTTTATGGATTTTTTAGTGAAATCAGAGTGACAATGAGTAAATAATTTCTAATAAATCCACGTTATCAAATTGATCAGAGTGCGAATTATCTCAAGTAGGTAGTTAAATAACCAATCAAGGAGAGTTGAAATTTTGCAAAAAAGATATACGTGGATTTAATTAAAAATCAAATAGTAGAATCACTCTACAATTTATTTCAGGCACAGGACAACTCCAATGAATGTGAAATTTGTACTGTAACTCTATCACATTTCAAGGCATCACTTATATTTTTTGTGGAATTTTTAGAGCAACCGTTTGTGAGATATAAATTTAATAGCACAGAATGGGTAAACTATGTAAAATTTCAATTGAATAATTTTCGTTAATTACCCATATCTTACAAAAATACAAATAAATAGTCAAATTGTAGACAATTAGCTGCTCTTCACAAAGGCATTTTTCACTGAAGAAAAAGATGCAATAATGATGTCTAAATTAACACACAAACATAGGGGTGTCTCTGCAAATTAAAGAAAATAACTTACAATAGAAAACATGCACAAGGACCTATTTGTAATTACAGAAACTATTAATAAACTTTACATACTTTTTACAATAAAAAAATTCACCTTTCTTCTTCCTGGAAACACGAAGGTGGATGGGGAACCCATCTTGAGGGTCGGTGGCGGCGGCCCGCGCGTAGTCGCGGGTGGCGGAGATGACCGCGTGCGGAGGAGGTGGGCGGCACGCTGGCGGAGAGAACGGGGGGCGCGGGCGGAGGTGGCGGCCTGGTCTCGGCGGCGCGGGTGCGGGTAGTGGCCGGAGGAGGTGGCGCGGGGCCGAGCTCCGCTGCGGCAATGGAGGTTGCTCGCGCGCGGCCGCGACAACGGTGTAGCCGCGGAGGCTGCGGCCGTGGAAGGAGGAAGGGAGGGGGGCGGCGGCGGCGCTGGCCGCTGCTGCTCCTGTTTACTTTTTTTTTGATTTTTTTATTTTTTTACTTTTGTTTTAGTGCTGGAACTGTAATAAAAGGTTTTTTTTGTTTTAAATTTTTTATATTTTTTTTTAAATTTTGTTTAAACAGGGAATGGACATGATGGCAAAAAAATTGATGATGGTGATGATGATAAGTTAAACAAATGGGAGAAAAAAATGTGATGATGGTGGTGGAAAGGATGATATGTGGTATGCTAGAAAAATTGTAAAAAGACAAATGAACTAAAATGATGGGAAAATTTACCTACGATGATACAGTCGCCTATGGAGTGCTCTCGTGAGCACGGTCTTCGCTCAAATCGCCGGCGTGCGATGAGCTCGAGCAGCGCGTGGTTGCGGCTGCGATGTTGGCCAAAAAGCCAACGGATCTCACCAGAGAGAGGGCCGTCGTCGCTCGACCGCGGTTGTGTCGCTGTCACCGATTCAACTCTGGGAACTAGACTCTCCTCACATAAAGATGGATCAAAGGCAAATTGAGGAGGATGGAATGTATATAAAGAGATGGAAAAAATGGAAGTTAGAATTAAGATGGAGTGGGATGGAGGTTAATAAAATGGTGGAGTTGAATTAGAAGTTAGAAAAATGGTGGGGTTGAATGGAGGTTGGTGGTAAAGAGTTGAATGGTGGTTATTGTAGAGAATGAAAATTAAGTAAATAAATAAAATAAAGTTGGCTACTTTAATTACAATAGAATAAAAAAGAAGAAAATAAATAGTGGAGAATTTACAAGGGAAGACAAACAACATGTACACATTTTTTTTACTTTTCTAATATGTAATTTTTTGTCTTTTTAATAAGAGATATTTACAACGGAAAAATACAATAAAATACTACAATTAAAATACAACACAAGTATGATTTTTTTTTATTTTTAGTAATTAAGAAAGATACAATAAAAATTAAAGAAAGAATGAATATATACATGGTATACAATGTACATCTAGGTCCCAAAACCCAACTTTTGCAAACGAGCTCCGATTTTAATGAAACCCCTTCCGTTGGATAGATAATTTTCTAACTTGAACTTTAAAAGTGAGTTTGGTGAATTTGGAGTTCATACGGAGCGGGAATTTAGCTTGGAAGTTGGTCTTTACGGTTTTTTCCCTTTGGGATCTAGGAGCATTTATTTGAGATAAAATTTGTTTTGTATTTTTGTATTTTTATATACATTGATATGAACATGTTGGAGAAAGAATTAGCCAAAAAGGAGTTGATATGAAATTATTAAAAATACATAAAGTTAAGGGCTATTTACATGTATAAAACTCCTTTGATTTTGTGGCTTTTTATTGTTAATTTATTTTGTACAATCTAATATACAATAATTCATGTATTTTATTTACAAGAGTCATTTGTTAATTTATTGATTTTATATACATTTATTAGAGAATTTACTCGTGGATTTTGCTAAGATCAAGATATTGAGATGATGAATCGTGGATTCATCACCCCCCTATACTTAAACTTTGCTCGTCCTTGAGCAAATAAAGAATGAATAAGTTGGGTTAACCCCTGACTGTGCATGTGAATACAAGACTTGATCCGTTCAAGAACTCTCGATTTAGAGATCCTAAAATTCTAAGCTGAACCAAGCTCTAGTCAAAAGGTACCCAATTTCCCTAATCATCAGACTCTCTTTGTATACATATATATATAAGGGATATGACTTTAAGTGTTGACCGCAGTTACAAGTGTAGAGTCACAACGTCACCCAAGGTTCCAGTCCAAGAGACTCTCCTATGGACCCAATCCTCAACACTAGTGAATAAATCATTTCTTGCATCCAATCCACCGTCTCTTTAGTTGTCAGACTTGAAAGTGTAGATGGAAGCCAGTTGATGGAGGGCATAGGATTGTGTCATTTCTTCTCTCCCTCTCATTGGAACAAGGATCCTCTCGAGTGCCTTATTACTCAACACATTTTTTTTGGTGTTGATCAGTGCGCCGTCAAGAGAAGTTGGAGCCGTCTGCACTTGTTTTCCTGGGAGTACACCGGGGTGTGTCTTTTTTGAGTATCTATTATACCTTCTACACCCAGACTTGTAGCATTTACGATGCAGAGCCCTTTTTTGGTGCAAGCCCGACTCCTGGTCCTAATAGCGGTGGTCCAAGTGGGACACTTTGAAATGGTTGGGAGCGCTCGCCTTTGGTGGAAGCTCTTTGATAATTGACTTTGTAAGGAATGAGAGCTTTTCTTTGACATTTCATTGCTTTGTAGTATTTTTGGCTAGCTCCACTGCTTTTACCAAGAGTTGGCGCACACTGATCAACAAATTTTTTATTTTATCACACCCTGGCACATAGGTAAATGTCAAGAGATAGTACAAGAACCATGTTCTCATACTGGCTAAAGATGCTGACACTCAGGTTTCATGAAGCCTTCATTGATTTTATCCCATCCTCGAGCATCATTAAATCAAGTCCAAACTCAAATCCCTCATCCCAGATCCTCAAGTGAAATTTCAACTCATCTCATCATAACTGCAGTCGTGTATGTGAGGTGTTGATCATATTCTTAAGGTAGAGACTAAGCATGCATAATAGCATACAAATCTTTCAAACTAGGGAAATGTGAATAATTAAGTCAAGGAACCTAATGACTAAGGCTGGTTAACTCAAAATAACAAGACCTCATAAACCAAGTGTTCTTGAACATCACTAGTCTTGTGTGAAAGTGAATGTGTCAGGGGTTTAAACCAACTTATTAGTTAGTTTTTTTAGTTTTTTTTATGATTTTTTTTAAGTTTTACAAAAAGTGTGTTTTTTTTTCAAAAAGTTTTTTTTGACAAACAAAGGCAAAGAAAGAAAAGTTTTGCTCTCTTTTTTTTTTCAAGAGTTTTTTTTTTGAAAAGATAGGTACATAAGAAAGGATTTTTTTAAAGAAGAATTTTTTTGAAAAGGTTTTTTTATATATTTTTTTTGAAAAATATAGATAAATAAGAAAGGACACTTTTTTTTGAAAAGATTTTTTTAGAGCAAATAAGAAAAGAGAACAAAAAACATTTTTTTTTGAAAAGTTTTTTAAGAGTTTTGAAAAAGTTTTTTTTACCCACCCCATAATTATTGTATAATATATACAAAAATACGTGAAAGTACGAGCTATGGGTAAAGTATATATATAATGTATACACGCCCCCTATACTTAGCATGTGCTATGTCCTCATGCACAAGAAGCGAGAAAAAGACATAGCTCGTGCTAAGCGTAGGATGGCTAAAATAATAAACTGTATAGAAGTCGATCCGCCCCCCCCGATACTTAGGCCCTGGACAGCCTAAGTGTAGAAGAAGAGCAAAAATGGGGCGGACGAGGTCAAGAGGAAAAATGGATGAGTATGTACACACGACGGGCATATGCTCCCCCTATACTTAGCTCTTGGTAAGCCTAAGTATAAGACAAGAATAAGTGTAAGAACCGATGTGATCTTGGAGAATATACAAAGAAGGGAGAATGTACAAGAGTGAGTGAATCTTCTAAGATGTTGAATCTTGATTCTGCGTCTTCATGATGAGTAATATGATGTATCTGTTCTGTGCTCACTCTGCATGAAGTTGATGACCTCGACTTGGACTAACTGCTCTTTGAATCACAAAATGCTTCAACAGTTGTCCATTCACCACATGAGCTTGTGCACCATCTGTGAGATCAGCTATCTCTACATCTTCCATTCTCGTGCACTTTCTTAACAACCAAAGGGACCCGTCCATTTAGATTTGAGCTTCCCATGGAACATCATCAACCTGGCATTGAACAACCATACCTTTTGTCCAGGGACAAAGTCTTTGCACCTAATGTGTTGATCATGCCATCTCTTTACTTTGTCCTTATAAATCAAACTGTTGTCAAATGCCCTGTTTCGGATTTCCACGAGCTCGTTCAAGTTCAAGTCTCGACAAAGCTTCCCTAGGTGACAACTCCAGTTAATCTTCTTAATTGCCCATTCGGATTTATGAATCAATTCTGCGGGCAAATGGCATGGCTTGCCATAGATCATTTTAAATGGTGAAGTACCCAATGGTGTCTTGTAGGTTGTCCTATAGGCCCACAAAACTTGGTCCAAAAGCTGAGACCAGTTCTTCCTATCGGGACGAACCAATTTCTGCAAAATACTCTTCACCTCTCTGTTCGAAACCTCTGCCATGCCGTTGGACTGTGGGTGGTAAGGACTAGTAACTCTATGCTCAAATCCATAGTCCTTAGCTAAAGATCTCATATCTCGGTTCACAAAATGGCTACCCCCATCAGATATCAAAACTTTTGGCACCCCGAACCTAGCAATAATATGATCTCTCACAAACTTACAGACAGTCTTGCTGTCTGCGGTTCGGGTTGGGATAGCCTCCACCCACCTGGATAAATAGTCAACCGCCAACAATATGTACTCATGTCCTTGGCTGTTGGGAAAGGGACCCATAAAATCATGCCCCATGCATCAAAAACATCACAAATAATCATCGGTTGCATAGGCATCTCATCTCTCTGTCCAACTGTCCCTCCCATCCTTTGACAGATCGGGCACGACCGTACAAAATCAATGGCATCTCTAAACAAGGTCGGCCAATACAATCCACATTGAAGTACTTTGTGAGCGGTTCTCTTTCCCGAATGGTGTCCTCCAGCCTCAAGTGAATGACAATATGTGAGGACACTCTGGTATTCCTCCTGAGGAATACACCTTCTCCAAACACAATCCGGTCCTTCGAAGAAAAGGAAAGGATCGTCCCAGTGGTATCTCCTCGAATCCGACTTCAGTCGGTCAATACTGCTCCTAGTCCAACCATGGGGAACCTGCTTGGAGACAAGATAGTTCACCATGTTGGCATACCACGGGAGTGAGTCAATAACACAAATTGACTCATCTGGGAAGGTCTCTCTAATCCGCTCAAAATCAGGAGAATCCTTAAGTTCAATCCGAGAAAGGTGATCAGCCACAACATTCTTCACTCCAGGTTTATCCTTTATCTCCAAATCAAATTCTTGGAGAAGTAAAATCCACCTAAGAAGACGCGCCTTCGCGTCCTTCTTTTCCATTAAGTATCGAATGGATGTGTGATCTGTATAAATTGTCACCTTAGAGCCCAAAATATATGATCTGAACTTCTCGAGGGCCCATACTACTGCGAGCATTTCCTTTTCAGTCACTGTATAGTTTTTCTGTGTAGGATCTAAAACTTTGCTCGCATAATGAATTGCAAACGGAATCCCCTCTCGCCGTTGTCCTAACACAGCTCCTATAGCAAAATCTGAAGCATCAGTCATGATCTCAAAGGGGAGAGACCAGTCAGGAGCTTGTAGGATAGGCGAGGCACAAATCTTCCTCTTCAAGAGCTCAAAGGCCTCCAGACACCTGTGATCTACAATGAACTCTGTGTCTTTCCCTAAGAGCTCAGTCAGTGGGCGGGCGATCTTTGAAAAATCCTGAATGAATCTTCTATAGAATCCAACATGCCCTAAGAATGACCGCACTGACTTCACGTTGGTAGGTGGATCGAGTTTCTTGATCACCTCCACCTTGGCAGGGTCAACCTCCATTCCTCTTTTGGAGATGACATGCCCCAACACGATACCCTCCGCCACCATAAAGTGACTCTTCTCCCAGGAGAGTACCAGATTCACCTCTCTACACCTCGTGAGGACTCGGTCCAAGTGCGCTAAACATGTATCAAAAGAATCACCATGAACCGAGAAGTCATCCATGAATACTTCCAGGAAATCTCCCACCATCTCGGCAAATATGGCTATCATGCACCGCTGAAATGTGCCCGGGGCATTGCAGAGCCCGAATGGCATGCGCCTGAAAGCATAAGTGCCGAATGGACAAGTAAATGTGGTCTTTTCCTGGTCCTCAGGGGCTATGGCCACCTGGTTGTAGCCTGAGTACCCATCAAGAAAACAGAAGAACTCTTTCCCTGCTAGTCTCTCCAAGATCTGATCAATAAAAGGCAAGGGAAAGTGATCTTTCTTGGTCGCAGCATTCAGGCGCCTGTAGTCAACACAGACACGCCACGACGTAGGTACTCGTGTCGCGATCTCTACCCCCTCCTCGTTGGTGACCATCTGAATTCCCGACTTCTTCGGGACAACATGAAGTGGGGCCACCCACTTGGAGTCAGAAATAGGGTATATAAACCCTGCTTTGCACCATTTCTCAATCTCTTTCTTCACCACTTCCCGTAGATTGGGGTTAAGTCTCCTTTGGAACTCACGGGAAGGTCTCACATTATCCTCAGTAAAAATGTGGTGCGAGCAGAGAGCGGGGTTGATGCCCACGAGATCCGACACTGTCCAGCCTATTGCTTTGCGGTTCCTCTCTAAGACCTCTAACAACCTAGACTCCTGTTCTAAAGTCAAGTCTGAGCTAATGATGACAGGATATCTCTCTTTGGGTCCCGCAAGAAAGGCATACTTAAGTGTAGGAGGTAGTGATTTCAGTTCTGGCAATGTGGTATCATCAAGCAGATCTGGCTGAACTGAATCTGAATCTGGTTCCGTGCTGCATGAAGGTGGGCTAAGCTGAGTAGTACCCGCCACCAAATCAGAAGTAAAGGGAGTCGGATCGCCAAAGAAACGCGGTAGTTCGGCCAAAGCCGCGTCCGACTCATCTTCTATATCCCATGATCGTTCCGAAGGGTATGGAACTGACAGATCCAGATGGATCTCTGTGTCATCATGGGAATAGATAGAGGCATCTCTCACAAGATCAGACAACACCTGGCAAACTGCATCATCCACTATACCCTTTCCAGATGAAAGGGACTCGCTCTGTCCTGAAGGAATCTGTCCCCCAAATCCCAACTGTGCTAATCAAACTGCAATCTGCCTCTGAAGATGAATACTCTGTGCTACTCTCTGAATCGGGTCGCTGACACTTGGTTTGCTTCATCTCAAGGTTCACTTCTCCGCCTGGAGAACGGAACTTCATCATTCCCGTACCATAATCGAAAGCTGCGCCTGCGGTCCTAAGGAAGGGCCGCCCAAGAATGATCTGAGATTCTCTCCAATGATTGGGGGTCTCCATGTCCAAGACTGTGAAGTCAACTTGATAGTTCTGCCCCTCAATCGAGATAACGACATTCTTCACTTCTCCCTTAGGTCTTTTCACTGATCGATCAGCGAATTGGAGTAAGGCTCTAGATTTGCGAAGTGGTCCCAACTCCAGTTTCTGATATAATGCTAAGGGAAGTAAGTTGATTGAAGAACCGTTATCTAAGAGTGTGCATGCAAACGCAATGTCGTCAATACGACTCTCCACATAATGAGCACCCATGTCTCTCTTTTTCTTTGGCAAAGTCTGATTCTTGAGACAATAGGTTGTGGCTACTGATAAGACATGTGTCTTTATATTTTGCTTATCTTTCTTCCTGCTAACCCTTATAGGTGTGCATCTCACCTTAAGGTATTTTTGAAAGGCAGGATGGTTAGCCACATATTCATCAAATGGCACCTTAACTATGATATTTTCTTTACAAAATCGTGCCATATCAGGGTCATCTTTCTGAATCTTTTTGATGTGCTTTCCTGCCGTAAGAGCACGGGGGAAAGGGATGGAAGCTAGAGAAGCTGGAGATGAAGAGTCTGAATCATGAACTGAAAGATCATTCTTGGCATTAACAGAAATAGAGTTCTTCATACATGAATCTTTTTGATGCAACATGGAATCGAAATCAAATCTATCTACTATAGGTTGTGGGATAGAAGCAGGAGTGGTATCCGCCACAACCGGAGATGCAAGGTCCTCCGTAGACTCGGAAGAATATCCATGCTGACGATGCTGCATACGTGCTCTCCTCCTCCTCTCGGCTCCCTGAGTAGAAATCCTCGAATGGTGCTGATGGGGCTCCGAAATATGATGCCTCTCCTCCTCGTCCTCTGAAGACTCCTCAGGTAGAGCTCCAGAGATGCCCCTCCTCGTATCCCTCGCCCGGTCAGGTACGGTCACGGTCCTTCCGCTCCTGAGTGACATGTGGTTAGCCTCGTCACACGAAAGAATCTCATGTTCAGATCTAGGAGATGCTGAATAGTATACCTGACCAAAGTGCTGCTGAGAACTAGATTTGTTCAGGCTGTTGGGGTTAGCCTGAACTTGGGCTGGGATAGAGGTAGAAGGTGCAGTCTGCTCGTCTCGCCATCTAGACAGGCGGTTGACATCCACCCGTAAGTCATGAATCTCGTTCCTGTAGGAACGTAGCTCGTCGAGTATCTGCTGCTGTATATCCACGGGACTAGACGAAGAAGGAAGTGGATAAGACTGGGAAGAAGAACGGGAAGACTGGCCCTGCTGGCCAGAGTACTGCCTCTGCTGCTGCTGCTGGGGTTGCGGGCCCTGCTGGCCCGCCTGGTAATGGCCCTGTCGGCCATGCTGCTGGTACTGCTGCCTCTGCTGCTGGGGTGGCTGGAATCCAGGGCTCTGCTGTGAAGGAGGTGGTGCGGAGGTGAATGCGGTGTTGTGAAAGGTCGGGGGACGCTGGTAGGTCTGTCGGTCTCCCGTACTTCCCTGCCTGGCAGGGTCCTGAGTATACCATACTCCATTCACCTCCCAAACCGGTGGAGGCTCCTCCTGGACTGTCTCTGCTAATGGAGGTGGCTGCTGGAAAGAGTGGGTGTAGGATTGGTCCTGCTCCCACGGCTGGGGTTGCCCTGACACCAACTGCTCCTGAACATGGTGAACTCGGTATACGGGAGCAGAGGGTGCAGTCACGGCAGGTATCTTTATCTTAGATACCTTCTCAGTCAACTCCTCCATCTGTTTTGGAAGTTTGGAGACACTCCGATCTAACTCATCAATCCTCCTGTCGATCATCTCGACTACAGTAAGCTTGTCAGCAAGAAGTCCCATGCTAGGGATCACATCCTGAGAGAGATCAACTACAGCTGATTTTCCCCCTCCAAGTGAGAGTGAACTGGGGGATGGTGTATAGGCCCTGCTGGCCATCTGTGAGCGGCTAGTTTCAGCCATCTGCTCGAATACCCTCCAGACGGTATCCGCTCCTCGTGATGTATAGCTGCCTCCACAGGCAGCGCTCACTAAACCCTGCATCTCAGGGTTGAGACCAGTAAAGAATGATTGGACCAAGATATTGTCATCTAATCCATGACAAGGACACTTCTGCAAGATGTCCTTGAATCTTTCCCAAGCATCACAGAAGGCTTCATGGGGTAATTGGGAAAAACTCGTAATTCGCGTCCTCATCATGTTAGTTCTACTCAAAGGGTAGAACTTCTTCAAAAACAGGTCCTTGAACTGGGCATATGTGGTGACAACGATCCCAAGATTCTTTACCCAGTAATCAGCTTTGCCACCCAAGGCAAATGGAAGGGCTTTGAGCCTAATATAATCTTGGCTAACATTTTGATTTTTGAGGTTAGCGCAGATGAGCTCAAAGTCCCTTAGGAATGCATATGGTTCCTTAGAAGCATTCCCATCAAAGTGTGGCAACAGGTTTAGAAAATGCGGCTTCAATTCAAAAGCAACCTCAGGCTCGGCCGGATTCAAGTAGTTCCGAATTTGATATTGTCCGGGGTTATACGCCGCATCCATTGGTAGTTGGACCCCAACATTTAACTGTCCTAACTGAGCTCTCAATAATGCTTGTTGCTGCTCAGATGCAGCTAATCTGGCAAGTATCATTCTCATTGGGTCTTCATTGTTCTCTTCTTCCTCTTCTTTCTTCTTTGGAGGCATTTTACTTGTGTCTTCTATATGGCCTGAATCAGCAATGTGTTCTTGATTAGAAGAGGATTTATGAATCAAGATATTCTCATCGAGGCGAAGGTCTTCCTCGGTGAGGTGGGAAGAGAGAAAGGGAATGGCTTGAGAGTAACCATCCCGAGAGTGGGTGATCCTGGACTCAAGAGGGTCATGAGTCCAGGTTGGTCCATGTTGCACATGGACCTCTGAAGACATACTTCTTGGAGGGTTCAACCGGAAATTCGCAAGGTCCGAATAATTATCCCCCCAATCAGTCATCTTCGATGTCAAAAGAACCGATTAGAACACGATATTTCAATGAGGTGCTAGTTCTACGGTGCACGTAAATATGTGGAGTGAACTCACACAATACAAACACAATTCAAACCCTCAATTTCACCAACTCAACACGTGAGGACCGTAAGAGTTCGGCCGAATTATCTTGTCAATTTTAGTTGGTGAGAATACAATCTTGGAAAGATTAACGAGCTGTTAGGTGTCCGTATTTTCCTACAGACTGACCCGGTTCTTACGACTAGTGTCGCCTGAAAATAAAGAACCAGTAGTAAGTAAGAAATCCAGACTTGGCTCTATCCTAGGGTCGTCTCTCTCTCACTTGCAAGTAAAACAAACAATGAGGGCTTTATGCACCCGAGAACAAGGGTTCTTTTTATTCCAATTTTTTTAAATCGACCTGCTCAATTCAGTCCCAATTTTAGAGTTAGGTTATCACTTGAAATTTATGTGAACACACAAGCACGTCTACCGTTAAGTCCCAATTTCCTTTTGATCTTAAGTTATAAAACAAGAGGGGAATCAGAAATCAGAATGCAAACGAGAAACTATGATGCATGCTCAGAAGAAGTTATACTTACAGTGAATCCCAGCACTCTTCATGCGTTATGCAAAACTGAATTTGTAAATATTACACTAAATGCATGCAGATCGAGAAAAACCGCACCTAAACAGTATACTATTAACGGGGAAGAATTGATTGAATTTTGAGCTAAGTAGTACGTGTCTATGTGCGTCTCATTATGAATCTTATAAGATATGTGAATCTTCTAAGATATGTGTGGCCTAATTTACGATGGGCACAAACAAGTTTGAATCTAAACTACTGTGTGCCTAATCCTTAAGTTCGTCACTCAAGTCAAGCCCCACCCTCGCCGGAGAGTGAAACATGCTCAACACACCACAAATAATGTCCAAGTCTTTTTTACACACGCGAGCTCTCAAACAAGAGCCGCTATAAAGGAGCAACTACCTAAATAATTACAACAATTTACAAAAACTCTCTCAAAGATAAATAAATTCTCCAAGCTCTTCAGCAGTCGGCGCGCGTCGCGTCCGTCGACCTCCGATACACTCCAAGTCCACCGGGCCCTCGCAAGGAAAAAGAGATTTATATTAGAGAGATGAACAACAAGATATATACAAATATATTGAAGAGAAAAAATGACAGAAAATGGATTAATTACAAAGTGGCTCGGGGGTCAGACTACCCGAGTAAATGAAATCTAAATCAAAATTTTTAAACTAATCCCTAAGCCGTTTGTCGCCCCGGCAACGGCGCCATCTGACGAGTCGCTAAATACGATGATTAATTTGGTCACGTTGTAATACGTGTACTTAGCGATTCGGTCAGAACCGAGAGAATGATCTCCGTGAAGAGTGTCTCGGCTTAATTTATATCCCGGGAAAGTCCGGGGTCGAACTCAGGGAGGCAAAGGAACAACTTGGGTTTAATTTGAAAATAAAGATCTAGATTTCCAAGTGGTATTTTTTTAGATTTTTTTTTATGCAGCAAGAATGCAAATGCAAGTGAATCAAGACACTTAGAAAACACAAATAAGGCCAAATTAATTTTAATGGAAAAGAAGTCCAATTTAGCCAATTCGTATTTTTTCTAAAGTCCTAATTCAGTGATGAATGCAAAACATATTTTTTGGAATTTTTAGGGGTTAAAATGCAATAACTATAAATGCACACTTTTTATGGGTATTTTCGCAATTTTTCACACAAACAGTAAGCAAAAATTATGAAACTTTTACTGGAATGCAAACATGATGAAAGGAAACTACAATAATTTTTTTAGAATTTTTTGACAAAATATGAATTTTTATGGATTTTTTAGTGAAATCAGAGTGACAATGAGTAAATAATTTCTAATAAATCCATGTTATCAAATTGATCAGAGTGCGAATTATCTCAAGTAGGTAGTTAAATAACCAATCAAGGAGAGTTGAAATTTCGCAAAAAAGATATACGTGGATTTAATTAAAAATCAAATACTAGAATCACTCTACAATTTATTTCAGGCAGAGGACAACTCCAATGAATGTGAAATTTGTACTGTAACTCTATCACATTTCAAGGCATCACTTATATTTTTTTGTGGAATTTTTAGAGCAACCGTTTGTGAGATATAAATTTAATAGCACAGAATGGGTAAACTATGTAAAATTTCAATTGAATAATTTTCGTTAATTACCCATATCTTACAAAAATACAAATAAATAGTCAAATTGTAGACAATTAGCTGCTCTTCACAAAGGCATTTTTCACTGAAGAAAAAGATGCAATAATGATGTCTAAATTAACACAAAAACATAGGGGTGTCTCTGCAAATTAAAGAAAATAACTTACAATAGAAAACATGCACAAGGACCTATTTGTAATTACAGAAACTATTAATAAACTTTACATACTTTTTACAATAAAAAAATTCACCTTTCTTCTTCCTGGAAACACGAAGGTGGATGGAGAACCCATCTTGAGGGTCGGCGGCGGCGGCCCGCGCGTAGTCGCGGGTGGCGGAGATGGCCGCATGCGGAGGAGGTGGGCGGCACGCTGGCGGAGAGAACGGGGGGCGCGGGCGGAGGTGGCAGCCTGGTCTCGGCGGCGCGGGTGCGGGTAGTGGCCGGAGGAGGTGGCGCGGGGCCGCGCGCGCGGGGCTGAGCTCCGCTGCGGCAATGGAGGTTGCCCGCGCGCGGCCGCGGCGGCGGTGTAGCCGCGGAGGCTGCGGCCGTGGAAGGAGGAAGGGAGGGGGGCGACGGCGGCGCTGGCCGCTGCTGCTCCTGTTTACTTTTTTTATTTTTTTATTTTTTTACTTTTGTTTTAGTGCTGGAACTGTAATAAAAGGTTTTTTGTTTTAAATTTTTTATATTTTTTTTAAATTTTGTTTAAACAGGGAATGGACATGATGGCAAAAAAATTGATGATGGTGATGATGATAAGTTAAACAAATGGGAGAAAAAATGTGATGATGGTGGTGGAAAGGATGATATGTGGTATGCTAGAAAAATTGTAAAAAGACAAATGAACTAAAATGAAGGGAAAATTTACCTACGATGATACAGTCGCCTATGGAGTGCTCTCGTGAGCACGGTCTTCGCTCAAATCGCCGGCGTGCGATGAGCTCGAGCAGCGCGTGGTTGCGGCTGCGATGTTGGCCAAAAAGCCAACGGATCTCACCAGAGAGAGGGCCGTCGTCGCTCGACCGCGGTTGTGTCGCTGTCACCGATTCAACTCTGGGAACTAGACTCTCCTCACATAAAGATGGATCAAAGGCAAATTGAGGAGGATGGAATGTATATAAAGAGATGGAAAAAATGGAAGTTAGAATTAAGATGGAGTGGGATGGAGGTTAATAAAATGGTGGAGTTGAATTAGAAGTTAGAAAAATGGTGGGGTTGAATGGAGGTTGGTGGTAAAGAGTTGAATGGTGGTTATTGTAGAGAATGAAAATTAAGTAAATAAATAAAATAAAGTTGGCTACTTTAATTACAATAGAATAAAAAAGAAGAAAATAAATAGTGGAGAATTTACAAGGGAAGACAAACAACATGTACACATTTTTTTTACTTTTCTAATATGTAATTTTTTGTCTTTTTAATAAGAGATATTTACAACAGAAAAATACAATAAAATACTACAATTAAAATACAACACAAGTATGATTTTTTTTATTTTTAGTAATTAAGAAAGATACAATAAAACTTAAAGAAAGAATGAATATATACATGGTATACAATGTACATCTAGGTCCCAAAACCCAACTTTTGCAAACGAGCTCCGATTTTAATGAAACCACTTCCGTTGGATAGATAATTTTCTAACTTGAACTTTAAAAGTGAGTTTGGTGAATTTGGAGTTCATACGGAGCGGGAATTTAGCTTGGAAGTTGGTCTTTACGGCTTTTTCCCTTTGGGATCTAGGAGCATTTATTTGAGGTAAAATTTGTTTTGTATTTTTGTATTTTTATATACATTAATATGAACATGTTGGAGAAAGAATTAGCCAAAAAGGAGTTGATATGAAATTATTAAAAATACATAAAGTTAAGGGCTATTTACATGTATAAAACTCCTTTGATTTTGCGGCTTTTTATTGTTAATTTATTTTGTACAATCTAATATACAATAATTCATGTATTTTATTTACAAGAGTCATTTGTTAATTTATTGATTTTATATACATTTATTAGAGAATTTACTCGTGGATTTTGCTAAGATCAAGATATTGAGATGATGAATCGTGGATTCATCACATGCACACCAGCGTGCCGGTGTATAGACCTTGGTTAGGTCGTCAACCTATTGGTTTGCCAAATGTACACACTCAGACATATAGTAACACATCTGTCTCCGGTAGAGGATGTGTGCCTATGCTGTGATAACATTCAACATATGACTTAGGTTATCTCGATCTCGTTAAGTCAACCCTTTGACCTAACTAATCTGACACCTCCGAATCACTATTCCCATGCAGAGGACCTGCATCAAGAGGTCGGTCAGATATCAGCCTATGTGAGAAAGGATTGTCATCCCCTACTCAGGCTGGAGATCATCTCTTAATAATCATTTGACGGTGCTTGATGAGTCCTCAATCTACGCCTTTAGATATTCATCCAAGCACCAGCCTCTATGATTCAATTATTGAATCAACAACGCATGATCATCAAGATGGCCATGGTACATAACCCTAATTGTACAGAGGGACCTTTTATCTAAATTATTTATTCTTCATTTCAGATCAGGGAATGATATGTGCAATAACATTTATTGCATAATGGCTCGCCGTGGGCTCGCATGTCCAACAACCCCTACTTAATGCCTCCATCACTCCATACCTTCTGTTCTGCCCTCTCAAATCCACACGTCACCTCTCCTGTAATCGGGCTCCTCAACCTACAAATATCTAAGCTCCACCACCTATAGTCCCCATCCACCAATTCAAAGCCAAAGCCCTAACCCTCCTCTGCCTCCCTATGATAGATGGAGGCCGGAGGATGGACACTATGGCCCCCCCTACTCCGGTGTTGACCCACAGTGGCTCCACCGTATCGCAGCACCTCCGACGTCCGATGAGCACCTCACCACAACTGGGCAATTTGTGCAACGACTCAAGCTTCAAGCAAGCTCAGCCAACCACTCCATCTGCCATCTTCCTCTCAAATCCTTCAGGTTTTACTTTCTTATTTTCTTTGTATTTTCTTGTAATAATCTCACGATAGTCTGCCACCTTCGCCAAGCACTAATCACGCTATATGCTTCGTCAGTCGCCCCTCACCTTTGCCAACACCTCTAATATCCCTTCCCTCTTTTCCATAACCTGATCATATCCACTCCACCTCCCCTCCGCTTTGTTGGAGGTGAAGACCCAGACGATCCTCCGCTCCTGCCACCTCCACGGAACACCACTCCATGCATGATCATTCCAAATGCTTCGGCTATGCATCCTCTAATGATTATAGGTACTCATCTCTTTCAATTGACATACCTTCGCTGGAGCTTAGTTTTGGAGCTCAGTTTCCGATGAGCTCGCATCGCCACGTCGATTCCGACCTCTCCAATTGTCCCCTGTTGTCTAAGCTTCAACATTAGCATCTCCAGATCAATCCTCGATCTTCAAGAATCCTGGAGCAGCAAGGCGGAGCTCCATGTGCTTCGTGGACCCAAAAATCGTCGCCCATCGTGCGATGAAGAAGGAGGAAGATGGAAGTACAGACATCGTCCGCTCGATTCGATCGAACAACCCTTATGATGCCATGCATCTCAGCATAAACCTCCAGGATCAGGTCCATCAAGCCGTATGCCAAGCCACCATCAGACGCCACATGGATCGAGCCTAGCCCCCTTGCGTGCTTTGTACATGAGGGGGTTGGGTAAAATACATTGAAGACCCTGATACTTTCAAAATTTGCATACATGTCCTTTGGGTGCGTACCTAACATGCATGCCTGGGGAATTTTACATGGCGTCCCAACCATATTTCAAAATGTGTAAAAAGGCCCCTGCATGCAAAGGGAAATTGCATATGGGCCTAGTCCATTTTTGATAATTGCAAATAGGTCCCTCTAATATCTTGAGTACACAGACTCAGTTTTAGTTCTGACCATCTATTTTTACATGTATTTTTATTACATTTATGCCCTTGCATTTTTCTTTAATATCTTGAGTACACAGACTCGGTTTTAGCTGATTTAAATTTCATTGTGTTGCATATTTTACTCTCTATTTAATGGCATCATTTATTTTATGATTTGAGACTAAAATATATATAATGAATTTTGATGATCTACCGTGTCTCCTGCTCTTTAAGTTAAATATTATTATTCATCTTTAATGCTCGATTTGAATCTGAAATTGATCCATAATATGTTGCTCATTGATTTGATATCTATAGTGTTTGCATTCCTATATGTTTGCATATCATTACATACTTTGTTCATTACATCATATCTTTGCATTTTAAAAATCCAACAAAAAGTTGCATGCATCATTCTACTTCGTTCTCTTGCATCATTTTGACCCTACATTTTTTTGTTTGCATTGCATATCACATCTGCATGAAGACTAAGACTAGAAAATATTCATTCATTAATTAATCAATAATTTTCAATCTACATAGACAAAGAGGCTCATGTCCTTGTGTTCGACGTTGGTATACTTGCCAAGTAAAATAATTTCCACATATTTGAAGGTGCGGTTTTTAATGAACCATTTTCACCACCTATATTATGATAAAAGATTATTATTAACATGGTGAGAATTATGGTTCATCAGCTACTAAACATAGGACATGATCAAGGGGAAATTAATGAAGTATGCAATCAATTAGATCATGCATCAAGAAGATGTTGACATGATGGTTTAGGGATGATGATGTTGGGACGTTAGGGTAACCGTGATGCTATGAGGGAGAGTCATTTGGTTTGTACAGATTTCATAGCGATCTGTATATTTGATCACTATTGATGATGACAGATACGGATGTTTAATTGAGTTTGGAAATTCATTAACAAATTCATGACCAAAATAACAAAAATAATGAGCAGCACATCAAACAAACACTTTCACCTCAATAAAGATCAATAATAAAGAGAGAACACAGACATAACATATATACCTCAATAAAGATCTATGAGGGCATGATTGTGCACTATGGAGATTGTGATGTCCTCTGAGTCGAGGGTAATGTCCCTAGAATCTTGGGCACTAATGAGAAAAGGTGACCAGCGAGAAGGAAGAGGACCAAACCGAGGGCATGATGGCTGGAGATCGTGGCTGGAAATAAAGATGGTGATGTCCTCTCCCGTCCTCCATGAGCACCGAATACAACGAGGAAGAGTAAGGAAGGAATCAAGGGTGTGGCGGTGAGGGTTTCTACAGGGAGGGGGAAATAGATGGCATGAAAGAGGCGGGGGTTTTGAGGGGGAAGACCGTCGTTAGTATTTTGGTACAATCACATTTACGATGGTCATAAATTCAATGCATATATTGAACTACTTTATTAAAAACATAAATAACTTTTTACAGGAGATAAATAAAAACATAAATATGCAAGATTTTAGTAGTGTTTTCATCTTGTGGGATGCGAGATCAGAGGGGACGTTCAAGAGTGACCGTCTCCTCTGATCACAACACCGACCCATCTTCATCTCATGGGACAACGATATGAGTGTGAAGGAGATGGTCAGAATTGTCTCCTTTGACCCATTCGCTGACTTATTTTTATCCAGTGGGATGTAGGATTAGAGGGGACTGTAGCCTACCACTGTCCCTTTTGACCTTGTATCTGGTGACATGCAACTCCTTGACCGTTCCTTTCAAGAAGGCAGAGGGGAAGATTTAGCTCCGACTACCATCATTGGGGATTGTTTTTCCTTGATTGCCACATGTTATCATCCCCAATAGGGCAGTTTCTTGTAGTGTCTTACACTCCTTGATTGGAAAGTCAGTAAGGCTATAGTGAAAAGGTATTGGGAGACGTAGGTTGGAGGAGCGAGTGTTTTCAAAGAGAGAAGAAATGTATGAGTGCCAAGAGAGTGGAAACATACTTGGTCGGATTGAAGTTGAGGGAGCCTAGGAGCTCGCCGTCATCACACCCTTCCCCTAGAAAATTTTTGTTGACAAGTATAACCGTACTTAAAAGTACAACTGTGTAATCATTTCACGCATATACAATAAAGATATTGTAACCATACCCATTTTTCTGAGGAGCGATCATGTGAGAGCAAAAATTAGTGAGAGAGCATGAGAGTAGTGATTCTGGACCACTAGATTCCATCTTCTCTCTCCTGATTGAATCTAGTGTCAACAATCACTGCTCTCATGCTTTCACGGGTTTTGGTTCTCACAGGATCAACCCTCCCCAATTTCTATCACTATTTCTTTTCCACGACAAATGTTTCAAGAATACTAAAATATCTTTTTACACACATTTTTCATATTAAATCCTTGCAAATAATAATGTGTATAAATTCATGTTGAATTATAATATATATATATATTATACCTAAGTGAGTTTCTAACTATCAATCATTATTCATAAATAACTAAGAGTAAATTACATAAAAGTTACTGAACTTTACACTCAAATTCAATGTATTCCCTAAATTTTTAAAAGGCACAATGTGGTACCTGGTCTATACGAACGATTTTCAATGTAGTACTTCCGTCATGTTTTTCATCAAATTGTCCATAACTTTCTTATTTATGATCATTTTGCCCTTCCCCTCTGTAGAAGAATGGCGGCACCCTCCCTCCACCTCCACGCCCTCCCCGTCGTCGACCCCTCCCTCCCCCTCCTCTCTTGAGGTATCTCTACCTTCCTCGACCACTCCCTCTTCGTACCTCTAGATCCCCTTTCCGTTGCTCCATATATTTTTTGTACGCTTCGATGAGGCCACTGAAGAGAAACATAGAAATATCCGAATTAATAAAAAAAGACCAATTTATATCCTCCCTGTAAATTGTTATCCGCATCTCGTTCAATATATTCCTGATCATTCCCTTTAACCGTAGGTTTTTTGTGAAAAAATATAGAGTAAATTTCTGATGTGTGGAGAAGAAAGAGATCAAACTTAGATCTGAGTTCCAATGCCATCGAATCTCTCCCCCTTCTCAAATTCCATACCTTCTTCCTCCCCTTCTTCACAACCATGTCGTTCCCAAATGTGTGGCAATGAGTCAGCTTCATGATCTTCATCTCAGCATCAGGTTTGATGGACACCTTTGCCGGAGTTCCTGAGGGCACGATGGAGCAACTAAATGGGATCTGAAGGGGATATGAACCATCTGGGAGAAGGAGTTGTAGAGGAAGGTGGAGATGTCCTGAGGGAAGAGGCGGTGGGAGGGGTTGACAGTGAGGAGGGAGTGAAGGTGGAGTGAGGGGTGCCTCCATTCTTCTACAGATGGGAAGGGCAAAATGGTCATAAATAAGAAAGTAACAGACAATTTGGCGAAAAAGATGACAGAAGTACAACATTGAAACCGTTCATATAGATCAGGTACCACATTGTGACTTTTAAAAATTTATGGACTGCATTCAATTTGGGTGTAATTATCCTTCGAGAGTCTATCCTTTCAACGAAAGGAAATGAGGGATAAAGCACCTTTAAGTCTTTCTGCTAACGAGCCTTAAAGAAATTCCACGGTAGAATTTAGGTTAAATAAAACGGGCAAAACAAAAAGCTCTCCCGTTGTTCGTCTGAGAGGTTTCTGGGGACAGTGATTGCGTATGGAGAGTTTGGTTTCTTCTCCCCCTCCATATGTCTTGCGTTGTTCGAGGTCCACAGGGGATAGAAATGTGGTCGTATGGTAAGTGATGGCAGAGGGGAAATGGTTGAACATTTGGCATACATACATGATGAGCTTCTTCCGAGTCCCCTTCGGGTCATGTGCTCGAGAGATTCTCTTCCTCCCAAGTGGATAAGGAGAGGACACCGTCAACAGTCATCACTGCAGGCGCAGCCAAACAACTGTTTCAGATGTGGAAGGAAACCAACACAACACCTCCATTGGACCCATCCGCATGCTGCTGCTTGATTACAGTCGCAGAGATGCATATGTATTTATATGCATGTGCACAAACACTCCCATCAATTAGTTGCTGGGGCGTTTGCTTCATCAGGATGAAAGGCAAACATGCACATCAGATATCATATCAGGGCACTTCCACATGGGCTGCCTCCTTTGCTGTGCCATTGAATATATCATGAAATTATTACAGTACAGACATGGAAGGAGTGTCTTGCTACTTTGCTAGTAGCTGTTCTTCCATTGCAAAGTACACCAGATAGACAAGACCAGCACCAGAACCCTAATCTTAGTGAGACAGAAATAATTCAGTAAATTGACTTGTGCGAAATTTATTTATTCTTGAAATTTGCAAAGAGTGTTGAATTCCTTTTTAAGCTGCTGGTAGCTGTTCATAAAATAGTGATTATATGTTGGTTGGACCCCTTCAATGGGGGATCGACTTTTAGAGCTAGATTTCCTAATCTTTGGAGGTTTGCAATAAATAAAAAGGATTCTGGGTCTGCTGCTATAAATAAATTGAGAACTCTAAACAGCGGGTTATGGAGCCTGCAACACCAGGTGCCTGTCCACCTCTGGCATAACATAAATGCCATCAAAAACCTCTTTAGGGCAAATTCGTCTGAATTCAGAGGCTGATGAAGCTCTCTTTCTGTAACGTCCCGGGCTTAGGTCCCCGGTCCGTTAACAGAATATTACTGGCCCTAACAACCTCTTGGGATCGAGCCATACAGAGTGATTAACCACCCCCAAAATGCTTAAGCCAGATTGACAAGTAGTAAGCTCTTCACTATTTATCCCACCCAGGAATTTTGTATTCCATGGTGTGGGACTATTCATTATTTTTGGGAGGTGTTACAATCTCCCCCACTTATATTCGCAACGTCCTCGTTGCGACATGGCACATCACTTCTTCCCAGTGACAGTGGCGGCTTCACGCTCCGGGTAGCCATTTCCTCCAACCTCTTTGTAGGAGCGGCTCCACCTCTCGGGTAGCCCTTTCCACTGTCAGAGGGCGTTCGGCTCTGATACCATTTGTAACGTCCCGGGCTTAGGTCCCCGATCCGTTAACAGAACATTACTGGCCCTAACAACCTCTTGGGATCGAGCCATACGGAGCGATTAACCACCCCCAAAATGCTTAAGCCAGATTGACAAGTAGTAAGCTCTTCACTATTTATCCCACCAAAGAATTTTGTATTCCATGGTGTGGGACTATTCATTATTTTTGGGAGGTGTTACACTTTCCCTCTAAAAATGTTAGAAGAGAAACTTCAAATGAGCAATTCTCCCAATTGCTTGCTAATGGGGTTATGACCTCTTTTTTAAGTTCACATCTTTGGAAGAGGCCTTTGCCTTCGAGTATCTTGTTTCTTATGGCTTGTGCATCATCAGAAATAAGAAACCTAGGACACTCTACAAAAACGTGGCCTGGAATGGGTAAATAGATGACATCTTTGCAAATGTCATGCTGAAAGTACGAATCATATTCTCTGCACATGTCCTACTACCAAACAGATCTTTAATAAGCTGCACATTATCTTCATTGGACCATGTTAGAAAACTAAGAATACAGAAGCGTAATATCAGAGATACATAATAAACAATAAGAACAACGGGATTTTTACGTGGAACTCCACTCCTTAAGAAGCAGGATGATACCACGGAAGAACACCTCAAAGGGTTTTTGTCTCCATTCACTTTCTCTCATTTGATACAGGAGTGTGAGGCTTCTTATACAGCCACCACCGAGTCTCCAAATCCCACAACTTGTAGATGTGGTAACCCATCTACACAAGTTACACATATACTCCAACACTCTCCCTCAAGCTGGAGCATG
This sequence comes from Ottelia alismoides, assembly GCA_037367405.1. Lineage (NCBI taxonomy): Eukaryota > Viridiplantae > Streptophyta > Magnoliopsida > Alismatales > Hydrocharitaceae > Ottelia > Ottelia alismoides. The sequence goes on along the minus strand of JAZKJV010003949.1, from coordinate 108,346 downwards.
CAATGCTTAGCTTGGACAAACATAAAGAAATCACTCAACTCGCAATACAAGAGAATACGAACAATATCAACTCAACGCATACACAACGGTCGGTTGCTATCGAGTACGTTGCTTCTCATGCCGTGCAGGTGAGGAGGAACAAACGGGTTGGAGTATGAGTTGAACTGGGTCTCCTCGTCGGAGAACATGTGCTTTGTACTACGTCTGTCAGAATAACAAAAAATTGAATGAGTCTCCTTGTCAGAGGATTCTGACCCATTACATGTAGAAGACTAAATCATGTGGTCAACTGCTCCATCTCTGAATGGTAAAACTGAAAAGGCCATGGAAAACATCCCTGTTAGAGTCTATGGTCATTGGAGAATGAAGTCTCAAAAAAATTCTCGTCGAGAATTGGGTCTTTCCTATACTGGCTCATAGAATGAGATCTCTACTCTGGAATCCCTCTGAAATTACATGAAAACCCTAACCCATATAGTATAGGAAATGAGATCTCCACTCTGAAGTCCCTATAGGTCACATGAAAACTCGGATACCCAAAACAAAGATGGGGACCACACAAATGATGAATGCATACACGCACTCACTAAAGACTCGGAAACAATCTGAACGTCGAGTTGAACTACATAGTTTGGAATTGGCTGGTCTGAAATCTGGAGAATATGAAAATGTATCATGCAACTCTACAAAATACTCTCCCTTTCACCCATACTTATCGTAAAACAATGATATCGACAAGTTGAGAGAAGGCATGAAGAAGGAAAAATCAAACGCAAACAAAAAACTTCCTTCTTCTTTTTTTACCCATTTCATTTTTTTATTCAGCTTTTCTTCTTGCAGAAAAATTCGCATACATCTTTTCTTTTATACGTGCCTTTTTCTATTTGTTATTATTCTAAGCCGTTGTCTCTTTTCTTTCCATATTTTATCTTTCTTTCTTTTTTTGAAATATGGCCCAAATAGGAAATACAAGTGGGCCCAATACATTGAACCCCGTCTCTCTCTCTGTTAAATGCAAAGCCCACTTGGGCCGATATAACGTAGAAGAGGGAGTATACGAGGTCCCTCAAATTCATGCACAATGTGGTTGCACGATAGGGTTCCCAGGAAGTCGATGTCGCCATGTAAGATTGTTAGGAAAAATCGTCGCTTGAAGGAAGGAGGGAGAAGTTGCCTCTTGCAAGCTCAACCCTGGTGTGGCTAGGGCTCTGCCCCACCTAGAAGACTTGCTTGAGGGGAATGCCACTTGTGGACTTTGAGGGTTCTGGACAGGCACATGAATAGGTGTGGCATCGTCGCATGGGGGCGTGTACATGAGGTATTCATCGCCTAGATGATGCAGCTGGAGATGACTTGTCACCTCTGACATATATGTGCAAGATGGCATGGGACCTTCGCGGATAAAGTAGGGTAGGAGAGGATCGTATGGGGGTTGGCTCTGCTTGGAGATGTTTGATCTCCTCCGCAATCGCATGGGGTTTCTTCGCTGGTGGCCTCACCCGCTAGATGCGCTGATTGAATGGGTCGGTTCTAAAGTTGATGGGTGAGGGTGCGATCATGAGGGATCATGCCTTCTTCGAATCCATGGTTGTGTGGTGCAACATGCTTTAGGGATATCTAGGGTTCCCATAACCCATGGTTGACTTCAAGAGAGGTTTAAAGAGGCTTGGAGGCTTCTAGTTCGACCGCTTGGGATAAGGAAAGAGGTCTGGAGCTTCACACATTCAGCAAAATCGAATCTTCAGAATAGGGTTTCTGGAAGAAACCCTAGACAAAGATGACGAACTTCTTCCTTTGAGAACTGATCTACAACTTGAAGGTGTGGGCGGTGCTTGGAGTAAGGTTCCTGGAAAGGAACCCATCAGCTGGATGAAATGGAGGGCATCGTTGCTTTGCACAAGGAGAAGGTGCAAGCAAACTCACGAGAATAGGAACAATAATAGATCTGCATAAATCGATCTTCCAGAACTCTATGATGATAAAATAGGGTTTCATAAGAAAAACCCTAATTTTACTTGAACCGAACGATCTTTAACATGAATAGATCTTCAAACAATCGATGAATAAATAATCTTCAAGAATGAACAATCGAATCTCGGACATAAATAAAAAATATAAGTCATCCTCAAGAATAGAACCCGCTCTAATACCATGTTAGAAAACTAAGAATGTGGAAGCATAATATTAGAAATACATAATAAACAATAAGAACAACATTATTTTTACGTGGAATCCTACTCCCTAAGAATGGGATGATACCACGGAAGAACGCCTCAAAGGGCTTGTGTCTTCATTCACTTTCTAGCATATGATACAGGAGGTGTGGGGATTCTTATATAACTCATAATGAATCTCCACGTCCCACAACTGGTAGATGTAGGACTAAACAACTGGATGTTGCCTAAAGGGATCCAATTACCCATCTACACAAGTGACACATGTACTGTAACATACACATCACCGTAAATTGTTTGAGATGAATCTTGGCTCTTGTAATGACTTTCAATGTATCGGATTGGCAAAAACTGCCTCGATAAGATGGTTCCTCCAGAAGGAGAGATTTTTGTATGCCTTTGAGTGCTCCGAAACATCAATTGAGACTTTAATAATGGAATTAAATAAGTTCGTTAGATTCCAGATTTCACTGGCTAATTTTGATCTTCTTCATTCCTTCTTTGTTTAAGTACAAACTATCCACCTTGTTTTGCAACGATTTCACGAATGATGATACTTGACAAGGAGGTCAGCTCACTTGTGAAATGTAAAGTGACTCCATGATGGCATGCTTCTTATGTTGAATTACCTGATAAAAAAATTCTGATTAGGCTAGGTTTTTGGCACTCTTCCTTCCTCAACAAATAGAGGAAGTAAATTCGCCTGAGGGGTACTTGTGGAATCTTATTCCAGAGGACCCCCAGGCGAACATATATTTTATTAAGTGTCCCAAGGAAGCCGTGACCTCAAGTCACGGCTTCCATACAAGGAAGCCGTCACTTGAAGTCACAACTTCCACTAAGGAAGTCGTGACCTCAAGTCACGGCTCCTCTGCTTCCAGACAGACAAGTCCCCACCCATTGTGGTGGAGACTTGTCTAAATAGCACATACAAAAATATTGATTTTGGATGTTTTATTTCAGCTTAAAACATAACACAAACACATACATAAAACATAACACATATCCATTGATCCAAAGAAGAGATACTTAGGACATAAGAATGTTTCCATTCCATATACTAGTGAATATACATTGTGATAGAAATAAGGTCCACTAATTTACAAATACATTACACTCGTTTCCTTCTACGAAACACTCTGAGTTTTGGTGGCCTCTCGTCAGATTCCTGCGGTAGCGCCTTGATGAATACCCATTCATCACTCTTTATTCTTTTATTTTAGCTACAAAACCTTTGCCAAACACATGTAGATATATGTAAATATTAATAATTATCAAATTGCATGCATTATGTAAATATGCATAATTAGCATGTTTTTGTGCATAAATAAAAGAATAAAGATACAAAAGAAAAAGAGGGAGATATTTAGAATAAATATTGAGCAACCTAATCCTAAGGGAAGGCTCATCATGGGCCTGGCCGCATAAAAACCAAAGTAGAGGGAGATAAGGAAGCTCACCTTTGTACATATATCTGTAAATAAATAAAAAAAATATTTTCCTCTAAATAAAAATAAAAATGAGTTTGTGTTTATTTGTATATATTTGTAAATATAAAATTAAAATAAAAATAAGAAAATTAAAAAGAAAATAAAAATGCCTTCACCCTTGTATATTCACCATGTACATAAACTCACTTATATATTTATTTATCCCTATAAATAAATAAATAAAAATCCCATAAAAATTGTACATATTCTATACTTCCTGGTGTGAATAAATAAAGTAAAAATTACAAAAATAAAAATAAAATAAAAAGAACAAAAATAAAATCAATTTCCTTCATTGTATATATACCATATATGTATATAAATAAACCTATTTATTTTACCCTTGTAAATAAATAATAAAAATAAAAAAATACTAAAATATTCCAAATTCTATCTTGTAAATAAATAAAATATAAAATTGGAATAAAAAGTATAAAAATAAATAATTAAAAATCAAAAATTAAAAATATATATTTGTATATACCTATGTATATAATACTATATTGTAAATACCTCATTTTTATTTCAAAAAAATAAAGAAAAATCACAAAAAAATAGTTTATAAATAAATAAACATTTTTTGTATTTTAACTTTTTCCAAAATAGGCCATTTGCTATTTAATATTGATTTTCTAATTCTTTTTTATGTGGCCGACTCTCATTGGTCCACAGGGGATGTTGACCCCCCGGTCAACTCCCCCCTTGGACCACAGACTTTCGGATCTGCGCCCGACCCTCTTCTTCTCCCATTTATTGCGCACCGATCCGAGATCCAAATCCGCTAACCCCGGGTCCTAATCATTCCCTGATCAACCTAGATCCACGCCCGGCCATTAGCATCGGGGTCCGTGCTCTAATTTTCTCGCTCGACACCCTTCTAGCTGAACCCTTAGGACTATATAGCGTCAGCTCCGGCCGCACTTTCACACATCTTTGGCTCCACATTTCCCTACCCAGGACCTCCACCATCTCCGCCTGAGTGACAACAGTCGGCCAGTGGTGTCGCGGCGAGGAGAGAGTGCCCAGACCATTGATCCGGCGACCTAGCGCCGCCGTGCGCCGCCCAGGAGTGGTGCTCGAGCCTCGGGTATCGACGGCCCTCGAGGCATGGACCCAGAGCTTCAGACACTCATCCCCAGTCGATCTCAGCCATCTGGTAAGCTTCGTTCCCTTTAGTTTTCGCTAATTTCAAAGTACGCCCAATTTCATCTTTCACCTCCGATCATTGATTCCGGCCACACCATCCACCCATTTCGTCGATTGACCCGACCTTCACCTCCGTCTCACTTCCCCGCACGTTCTTCGCCCCTTCATTCAACCCAGTTCGCCACGGAACTGGGAGTCGAGCTCCTTCGTCGTCACCTCGCCGGAGTTCCATTGTCCCGACGCACCGTTCACCCCCCCTCACCTCTAACCGGGTCGAGGCATTTTGCCCTCGACCCAGGAGGCTTTCTGTGTCGCTTTGCAGGTCAGAGGAGGACCATCTGAGGTCCCCCACATTCAGCACAGGAGCTTCAGCTCCGCCGATGTCGCCTGGGCTCCTCGGAGCTCCTTGGCGCCATCGGAGGGGTTCTTCAGACGCGGGAGGCTCCGACGAATAGTTTCCGATCATCAGTATCCCCCGAGGAGGTCCACCGTGCGCGTACCGGGCCGGCGAAGTTCGCCAACCACCTGTTCCTCCTGGACCCTCAGCCACCGTCCGATTAGCTCTCCCGCTCCAGTTGTGATCCATGCCTTTCATTTTAGGAGCTACGTCACCGTCCGATCTCTTGGAGGACTAATCAGGATCATCCGTTGCAGAGGAGAGGCACTCGTGATTCTGGACCGTTCGATCTCCACGTGCCCTCTTCAGAGCCGCCGATTCACTGAGGGTTTAGCCACAGTGCATTCCGGTCGTCGGATCCTCCACGTGGGAGGCCCTCAATCGTTTGATCCGGCCTGCGTTCCTTCTTTGAGAGGCCAATGATTCACATACGTCAGATCAGATATGTGGCGCCACCTCAGCCGTCGATCATAATAAAGGGTAATTTGCTCTTAGGCCCCTCCTGTTTTTTCATTTACGTTCTAGTCTTGTTAATATTTTTCGCAGTTTATTTTAGTTTGGAACATTTGCATAGAGGACCTGTTAGTTTAGTTTTATTGCATTTCTACCCCTGTGTGATGTGGGACACGTGCTTCGTCATGTGCATTCTGGTGAAATTGCATGTATGGGCCTGTAGTTTCTGTTGGTTAATGAATGAGAAATTTTTAGATATTTGCAAATATGCCCCTCTGAGTGTTTTTATTTCCACATGTGTTGAATATAGTGGGCTTTTTACAATTAAGCCCTTCGACTTCTAGCACCTGTTGCTAATAGGTCCTGGAAACTAATTTATTTGCATATAGGTCCCTGAGTGCCCAGGACACGTGCTCCGCACGTGAGATCTTGGACTTTTTGCACCTGGACCCCCTGAGTTTCTCTTTTTGTTAATGTTAGGCCCTTTGAAGATACTTTTATGACAAATAGGTCCCTGTGACTGTGGGCTTTTGTTTGTTGTAAATAAAATATCAAATCTCATCCAAATTAAGTGAAAATTTGACACGTGGCTCCTGCCACTGTGTAGAATTTTCACTAATTTTTGGGAAATTTTTGGAGCCCATTTATTATTTTTAAAAATTCAAAAACATCTCTTTTTCTACTTGTTCAGCTATAAAAATAACAAAAAAATATTAAAACCTTCTCAAAAATTCTAAAAAATTCAGATTTTGTGTGTTTTACTGTGCTTGATTTTCTGACCAATTTTGGTCATTTTTGGATTTATAGAAAATATAAAAATTGAAAACTTTGAAAATCTTATAAAAATTCTAATAAATCACAGCAAAATCAAAAATTAATAAACTCAGTACCTGATTGTTCCTTGTTGAATATATTTTACATGAAAAATACCCCCAGGCTTTGGTAGGGACATTTGATATTTTATCTGGGCCCTTGAAGCTTGGCTGGACAATGTTCATTGATTTTTGCCTTGTTTCATTTTAATAAAATTCTATAAAAATTATAAAAATACCAAAAATTCAACAAAAACATTAAAAAATATAAAAATCATAAAAAATAATTTTTTTGATTTTTTGGAGATTTTTAGAGTAGTGAAATAATTGTTGAAAGTGCTTATTTTTCCTTTTTTTTCTTATTTTCTTTATCATTAAAAATTCCAAAAAAATATAAAAATATTCAAAATCCACCAAAAATCCTTTGTTTATATTTTTTTTTCATTTCTGACTACTTCGTAGGCCGCATGGCCATCACGTGCTCTCTGAGTTCGACCCTGGGTGCTATACCAGGTTAATCCAATAACAAGACCGCTAGTTTGAGTTTTCATTGATTTTTATCCTTCTTTGGTGGTCTGAATTTTTCTTGATTGAGCTTTGAGTCCCGAGTGACTGAGGTCACAATGACCGCAGATATACCTGATTTACCTTAGTTGCTTAGGCGGCTCATTACGCCTCAGGCTGCAGTTGGCTTGAGGGCATGATCTGGTTAACTTCATCAATCTGTGAGATCATAGATCCATCGAGAGCCCCCACATTGTCCATATGAAGCACTGGAAGAGGAGAACATCTTGAAGGTCCTGCGTCAGAAGGATCTCTCTCCTTCACCGGGGCGGCTGGTGTGGATGGGCTAGTAGGGATGGCATGGTCCTGGAAAGGAGTCTGAAAATCGTCAATAGTAGATGCTCTGACTCGTTGCCTCGGACCACCTCTAGCTCCTGATCTTTCGCGTCCTCGTCCATGTCCTCGTCCACGGGCCCTGCTGGTAGGAGTGGGTTCCTCGGAAACCCCTTCTTCATTTCCGGCAGCTTCCTCATCATCATCTGGCCAACCTCTGAATTGTCGCTCGATGGTTTCTAATAGTCGCCGCTCAGAATCAACCGCCAAAAATGCCACACTGGATCATCCCTTACTAGATGGATGTCTCCAAACCTCGACACCTGCAAAATGAGACATGTTCTAGTCATATTCCTTCTATGTTGAGAATGAAATGTTAGTGTAATTATTACTCACAACAAAGTCCATCATGCACCCGTGTCTACCAATAAATCGTCGGGTGATACGGTTGTACCAATTCATGTATTCATCTGTCACCCTATCTCCTCCTGGCACTATGGGTACCGTCTCCATAATGTAATCTCGCCTGCGCTCCCACATCCCCAAGAAGTTGGCGTGGAATTGGATCCAATTGACGTTGATCTTCCCTCGCAGATCTATCGAGTGGAGCTTTGGACATGTGTTGCATGGGCCTGGGATCCCCTGAACTGCTCCAAACTGTCGTAACACACGATCCGGAGTGTATAACTCAACCAAATAGAAATGAATTAGCGGTACTCGTGCGACATGAAGATCCGGTGCTTCCAAGCAGTACAGAGGAAGCATTTGTATCACCTCTGCGGTGTACGACCTCCAAATAACCTGCCAAAATAGGTAGAATTTTATTTGATATATGGGGCAAATACATCTGAATTTCAAATGTTTAAACTCTTACCTGTAAAGCAGTCTGAAGGTCAAATGCATTTCAATATGGACGCACCACATGTGTTGGGTTTGTAGTGACATCAAACTGAGCTCGCCAACGGCATCCTAAGGGGCTTTCCCCCCACTCGGGCCTTCAGTGAACAATGGGGGCTATGTGAGGAAAATGTTCCCATGCCCATACCTGTAGTAGGACCAAAGGCCCACATATCTCTATCGCTTCTGCCTTGGATGCTATGCACAACTGTCTGTAAAGAAAAGCGAGGCAAGCAGATCCCCAAGAAAACTGTCCACAGGCCTCCAAGTCTTCGAGCGAAGGAAGAGAAATCAGAGAAACCTCGTTGCCAGACTTGTCCGAAAAGACAACTCCGTCCAAGAGCTGTAGTATATATGCACGGGTGTGCTGTAGGATGGTGACCTCATCGGCAAACTCTGGAAGAACGGAGAAATGCTCAACAAGCCATGTCATGCGGATACATGCACCATCAATATTTGGCTTCTCAGGCCTCACTCCAAGACGTTTCTCGCATAGTCCTGGCCAAGTAGGAGATGTTGTATACCCAATCACAGGATGCCCATCGATCTTCAATCCAAAAATGTAAGCCACGTCCTGCAAAGTGATTGTCATCTCTCCATGCCGCATGTGGAAGGTATGAGTCTTTGTGCGCCATCTCTCAACTAGCGCAGTAATTAAATGCCAATCAAGTGATATGAAGTCCAGCTGCATCACTCCTGCAAAACCCGCAGCATAAACATGCTCCACGATCCGTTCATCAAAGGGGGAATGTCACAGTATTCCCTCTCGTCGTCGACATCTCAACCATCTCGCAACCTATGGTAATTGGAAAAATAAATAGCTCAGATAACAAAATAAAATGTTATGTTAAAAACTTACATTATAATTTTTTTGCACATACATCGCCCTGCCAAACAGCTCCAGATCTGTGGGAGCCCTGTAGATGTAAAACAGATCGATCAACGGGACCCGGCTCCATCTGCAACAATTAAAAAATTGAGTGTTTAAAGAAATCACTAAATGATTAGAAATAATTTAAATAAGATACATGAATTATCAAAAAAATAGGAACAATTATCAAGAAGTAAACAACCTTGGGTAGCACGATTTGGACATTTCCCCCTATTGTGGCTGCTCTCCCGATATATACCACATTCATTTAAACTTGAAGGCCCGTGGCTACTATGTCGACGATTATGGCCAAGTTGACGACATGCCCCGCACTGTTGTTGGACAGTATCCTCACGCATGTCCATTTCATTATGAATACGCATTGATTTAGACCGGCCCTTCGACCGAACTCTTGTTGGATCTGGAATTATTTTCTCTGTGGTGAATGTTGGCCATACCTCCCTATCTCCAATGGGGTAGAAGACACCTTCGTAGATGTCTTGCTGGCACTGCCATGTATACCACGGACCCATATACTCTTCAACATCAATATTTAGATGTGCTAACATAGCGCATGCATGGGAGCAAGGGACTCTGTGGACCTGCCATTTTTGACATGTGCAAGACAAGTCACTAAGTAGGAATGAATGTTTCCGTCCGCCCTTTGAACCAAACCGGTGTCATCTGTTGCCCTGTGATGACTTCATACAAGTGTAGTGGAGCACCCCTGATTCGAGTGATTCGATGGCTGTTGCTCCTATCCATCCATCTTTTCAGCATGTCAGCGGCGTATTTGGTGAATCGGTCACCATGAGACATTGCCTCACTATGACGGTCATAGAAATATTTAATGCAATTGTAGTACGTCTTCTACACCAAAGCTGCCACAGGAAGTGATCTTGCATCTTTCAAAACAACATTATAACTTTCAGAGAAGTTAGATGTCATGTATCTAAAACGATGTCCACCATCAAATGCCAAGGTCCATTGATCACGAGGGCAATTGTGTGTGTCAAACCAGTACCATGCGTTCTCGTCCATTTCTTTCAACTTGTCCATGTAAGCGGTCCACTTTCTTTGAGTGTAGGCCTTCCCAGCCCTCATCACCAGACTCTTCATTGGTTGATTCTTCAAGACATCATTGAAGTTACTAGCAACGTGACGTAGACAAAAACGCCAATACACATAGGACAGCTGAAATTACACTTCTTGGCGCCGCATGGCAGATCGAATTCCTGGTGCACGATCAGATATAACACAAATTGGAGCAATACGATCCCCAAAAATATGAAGCCGAACTCTCTCGAGAAACCAACACCAACTGTCTTCGTCCTCCTCGTTCACGAAGGCAAACACAAGAGGAAGGATGCGATTTGCTGCATCAACGCCACATGCAATTAGCACCTTATGCTTGTACCTACCATACATATGAGTACCATCAATGCTAACAATAGGTCTGCAGTGTCTCCATGCAGTGATACATGAACCAAATGTCCAGAAAGCCCACTTGAATACCTTCTCATATCCACCAACAGGTTCCCCACATATATCGATCACGGTTCCTGGAATTGATGTCTCCAGCGCACGAAACAAGTACGGCAACTCATTGTAGGAAGCTGCCCAATCACCGTATACTCTCTCTGTTCCCTTTCTCCTAGCATCGTATATCCTCCAATGACTCACCATGTACCCCGAACTCATCAGAAATAGATTGCTGCAGGTATGAAACCTTCACTGTTGGTGAAACCTTGATTTGATTTAGGAATTTTTGTGCCATTAAGTTGCAATCAAGTTGAGGGTGGTCTTGGTTTGCTACGGCAGTGCAAGCAGGTATGTGGTGCATCTAATTTTGAAATCACAAAGAGACCGTCAAGTGAGCGACGATGTCCACGCAACCACCAAAGGCAACCCCTGCTCTTCTCGCTGCAATAAATAACCCATAAATGATGATCAGATTTGTGCACCTCAAAATTGTAATGATGCTTGATGTGAAACAACTTGACCGAATAAATCAAGTCTTCTTTGCACTTGAAGGTCATCCCATTTCTTAACTCATCTGAACTTCCCATTCCAACGTGAATTCCCATCACGTCATCACCATTACGGATGTAACCATCACCGTCTCGTGTGTTATAAAAGGGAATGCCAGACTCAACATGCACTGTCTCGTTCTCATCGTTCAACATTTCTCCATCATCATTTTCCATTTCATCATCAGTGTTTTGTGCGGTATCCTCCATCATACGATCAATCTTGGGATCGTGATCCTCCCCTATAGTGTACATGGGGTCATTCAGAGAGGGTCCCAAAGGTTGGGGAACAACATGTGCTCTTGGAGCCGTCGCAGCAGCTTGGCGTATACACATAGGATTTCTTGTGCATACAAGGTCAGTAAATAGAACTAGTCTATACGTGCTTCCCATCATCTCAACGTAGTTCAAAACATCGGCAATGTCACCATCATACTCCACATCAACCAAAAAAGTCTCATTATTCTCTGTCATCCTGTGAAACACACGTAACTCTTAACCATTGGTTAGGTCAAAAAGAAATGATTTTGCAATCATCTCGACCAATCCATTGAATGTCAAACTCATCCCAATTTTTATGGGTTTCACCCGACCACCCTCGTATCGGACTTCTTTGTCCACCTTACAAATCTTTCCACCAACATGGCACAAGCACAACACTTCCATTGCTTCGACTATATTGAAAAACATGAGCAATTAAACTATGTGGCTTACACAAAACCGAAAAAAAACATAAAACACACAATGCTAGGGTTCACTCACAGTGGGTGAGATGAAGCACCTCTAGAAGAGGAATGAGAGGACGTGGTGGCACGGGAGGGGGCGTGCACGCGGAGAGAGCGCCTGGGGCGGGGTGTAACAGCGGGGGCAGGTCGCAAATGGAGGAGGAGGGTTGCGGTGTGTCGCCGCTGGAGAGGACTGCTCTGTGCGCATGGGAGGGACGGGCGGGTCGAGCTCTGGCTATATTCGACCGAAAGCCGTGACTTGAGGTCACGGCTTCCTTAGTGGAAGTTGTGACTTCAAGTGACGGCTTCCTTGTATGGAAGCCGTGACTTGAGGTCACGGCTTCTTTGGGGCACTTAACAAAATATATGTTCGCCTGAAGGTCCTGTGGAATAAGATTCCACAAGTACCCCTCGGGCGAATTTACTTCACAAATAGGGATTGATATCTTGCAAATGATGGATCTATGTGCCTAGAATATGGGGGGACAACTGCCATATTTGTCAACTTTTGTGGTTTTTTTCTTTATGCCCCTTTTCTATCTCGTCCGCGATGGTTCTGTACCCACAAAATTGGGAACTTTTATTATATTTTGTTGACATACGGAATGTCTTATATTAGATGAATGAGATGGACTGATGGTTTATCGAACAAAAATTCTATTTGAAGACAAGAGTGAGATAAGTTATATTCTTGATCCTTGCCCAAGCAGGAGTGTGGATAAGCCAGAGGATTATATAGTGAGAATGGGAGATAACATTATACTACAAGAACAAATAAAGTATACTGATACCATCCCCAAGGTAAGAGCAAGAAACTAGGATACGGGGGGCTAATTAACATGACACAGAAAAATCAAAATGTACAATTGATGGTGGATATCATACATATCCAATACCTAGATAATTAGAAGGAACAACAGACCTGGTAAGTCCTCCGACTCCAATACCAATCCAACGTAAACCCCATGTCCTTTTTTAAAAAGATGAAACGTATCAGTGAAGATGAGATGATGTCCCGAGCAAGACAAAGGGAAGACCACGTAAAGGACAAAGCTTCATGACATGAGGTGCTCTGACGAAACGGGTTGCACCGCGTTTGTCACGAGCCTGGACAACACCAGGGCCCAGGGGCTTCCGTCACCGGCCGCTTGTTCATGACGCAACGCTGCTCCTCCCCACACGTCATGCTTCTCAGCTTCATTCCAACGGGTATGGTCACCTCTACGCTGACCTCGACATCCTTTTCTCTGCACACTTTGTGAGTTTTCGATGTAAGATTATATTATTATGTCACGGATACCAAGTTCCATGCGTAAACATCAGCTTCTTCGTGAGACACAATCATGTAATGGAAGTTGAGTTATACCACGTACTGGAAATGGATTGGCAGTAGAAAATTACATGAAAAATCTCGTGTAATGCTTAACTCTTACATGATAACCCAGCCTTATGTTATATTCCGTTTGGGATACCCGCTATATTTGAAAAAGATAGAAGTTGCTCTTGATGTTCATTCTTATTTGCAAAACATGCCATCAACATATCTCCCTCCCCACAACCTTCCCCCCACTGACCGACCTGCAAGGCCGACCCCTGCCCGCCGATGATCAACCAACCCAGGCCACCAGTGTGCGCTCTATCCACTGCCACGATCCCTCTTGGCCCCTCGCATCTCGCCCAGATCTGTTGAGTGAAGTCCAGCACCACCGTGGTCATTTGACCACCCTCTAGACTGCCTAGATCCTTCCTGTTCCTCTCCAGCGACCAGGCCTCGATCCTGCAACACCCCCGACGATTGACCTGCGAAGCCCCTCCCACCGCTCCTCTGCACTTGTCGCTGCCCTACACCATCGCCGAGACCTCAACAACGCCTCGCCCACTCCTGTACTACCTCAATAGAAAGATGTGGGATGTTTTTTTTTAATTTAGGTTAATTACAACCGTTAGATCGTTGATTAGTTAGATTAACTCAATCATCTAGTTGAGTTAATGAAGTAAAGTAACATAAGGTTATAGGTGTAAGACGACACACTTATTCAGGGTCCTGAGCGTAATTCGCGATTATGCAAGGTTATGAATGTTGCTGCAAAATTACTCAAGGTTATGAATGTAAAATCCCATTCAAGTATTTCATTTCCTTTTTCAGAAGAAGATGCTCACATCTCGAATGGGGTTCCCATATATCCTGGGTAACATTAAAAAATGACGAATGATTTCTTGGGAAACTGGTAACCAAATATTACCCCATTTCAAGCCAACTAGCAAATTCTTCTTTTCCGTGCCGCTCCAATCCAAGAGTTCTCCTTTTCCATGCCGCTCCAATCCATCCCATTGATCCCCAAGAGCTCGTTTGGTTGTAGGTTGAGATGAGTTGGGATGACCTCTTGTGAATAGTAACTGTTTGATGGCTATGAGGGTCGGAATAAGGAATGTATTAACTAACCGCCTGCTCAATAATCTATACACTTAATTGATTCATATGAAAAAAGAAAACGATCGCCATGCTATGTCATCGTTACCCCTTCTCTTGGTTATTGTAAATTACCAACATTTAGTATATAAAAAACCAAGTTATATTCGAATTCATCCCATGAATATTTTTTATAAGCATATGAGTCGGATTTATCTGCCGTGTCGACCTTCTTTATCTTGATCTACTTCACAATAGGAATGCATTGACATTTATTTTGTGGAATGTCATTTCTGAGCCGAAGTCTTAGGTACGCTCAAATATCTTTGAGCACAAAGAATCTCAAAGTTAACATCAATTTTTGTATGCATTGTTTGCTAAAGAACTACAATCAATGGCTACTTGCAATAAATATTTGAAATCAAAAATTGAAAGAGTCGACATGCAATCCAAATCTTTCCTTCATCCACAAAGAATAATCTATAGGGTGAAAACCAGAGCCTTGAGTTCCTTCATCCATTCCAAAGTATTTCCTAGAAACATCTTTAACAAAGAGGAAATTAAGTAAAATCATAAGGTGGATTTGCTAAATAAATCTAGAACCTTCATTTCACCATATAGTTTCACCCATATATTTTTATTTCAAGAGTCAGTGGGTGTTATATTTTAAAAATCACAAACCTTTGGGATTTTCTTCGCAGTTTCATATATGTTTTTTATTTTGTTTTTCTAAATTTTAGTAATTACATTTTTTGAGGAAGTTGTTAGAGGATATTAGATATGAAACTTGGTAATTTTAGAAACACCTCATATCAACCTCTGCATTCTTCAATTTTCGAAGTACAAAAGTATTGCCATGTTCAAATAAAAAAAACACATTACATGTTTTTTTACTTTTAATCCTCCCTAAAAATAATTCTCTAAAGCCAGAAATTCATTATAACGATTTTACTTTATCACACGTATGTTTAGTATAGTAGATATTATCACTTATTAATAATTTTTATAAATACTTCTTATAACAAAAAATCCAAAAAAACGGATTATACAATATATAAGTAGCATTATTCTAAAAAAGTCAATCAGTAGAATTTTGCTTGGAAATCCGAATAACAGAAATACATAAAAACTTTCAAATGATGTAAAATTTGATAAAATGAAAACTACTGCAAAATTAAATATTTAATCATAGTACATAGTACTTCTTTTCAATAAAATATACTAAAAGTATAATCCGTTACTCTTTAGTACTACTTAGTATTTTTTTGATAGAGGACTACACTAAAACACATTTTAGTTAGATCTTTTATTGTGAGAAAATGTAAAATATCAAAAGTTCAAAAATATTAAAAGTATATAAAAAATATTTTGCATAATTTTTATATGTTACAGTAGTATTAAATATAAAACATCACATAAAAAGGTTTAAAGAATTATTAGTTAAATCCTAAAAAACATTCATATTAAAGATCATAAAAACTAGAAAATAGAAATAAAACTAACATTTTAAATTACATGATAATTATAGAAATCATAATATAAAAAGTTCATATTTATAAAAACTTAGAAATGCCTAGAAAATTTTTAGTCTACCTAAACATCTACATATCGCCTCCTCGAGTTTGGCATTTGTAAACATATATCAAGTACAAAAAAAAAGGATTTTTATCAGTTGTGCCCCTATGAGATATTGAGACTTCAGTTATGCCTCTCTCTTTTTAGGGAAATCGGTTGTGCCCCTTTGAGATATTGAAACTTCAGTTATGCCTCTCTCTTTTTAGGAATATCAGTAGTGCCCCCAAACCTCTTGCCTTTCTATAACTTGTGCCCCTCAGGTTAGTTGTCGTTCATTCCCATTGCATGCAAACTTTAACTTTGGGATATAACGGAAATTAAATTAAAAATAAAGGCTGAATAAGTCATTTTCTCATCCTTTTCTTCCTCCTTCACCATCCTCTTCTTCCCCTTCTCTTCCTCATCCCCAGCCTTCTGCTCCTCTACCGTCTCCTCCCCCGCCCCCAGGTATGCCCTCCGCCCCGAGCTCCTTCCCCGGCCCCGCGCCACCTCCTCTGCCCTGAGCTTCTCCTCTCTTCCCCGTGCTGCCCATGTACCTCCCCCACCCCTAGGTACACCCTCCGCCTCGAGCTCCTTCCCCGGCCTCGCGCCGCCTCCTCTGCCCTGAGCTTCTCCTCTCTTCCCCCTACCGCCCATGCGCCTCCCCCTGCCTCAGCCTCCATTCCCCACCCCCAGGTCGACCCCCCTGCCCGAGATTCTCCCAGGTCGGCCCCCTAACCCCTGCTGCCCCCTGCCCCGAGCTTCTCCCAAGTCGGCACCCCTGCCCTTGCCGCCCCCGCGCCTCCACCTACTGTGCCTCCTCCCCTCGCCCCCATGAACCCCCCTACTCCCACGATCTTCTCCACCTACACCCTCCACCTCCGTGCCTCCCCCTCCCCCCATCCCTGGGCCCAGGTCGCCCCCCTGTCCCGAGCTTCTTCCCCCACCTCCCCCCCCCACACCCGAAGCCCTAGGTCATCCCCCTTCCCCGAGCTTCTCCCCCCACCGGCCCCGCACCTCCCCCCACCCCAGGCCGCGAGCTTCTCCCCCTGACCCCCTCGTCCCCACGCCTCCCCTTACCTTGCCTCCTCCCCCGCCCCTAGGTCGCCCCCTGCCCATGTCGCCCCCGTGCCTCCCCCTCACCCTACACCTCCCCTACCATGCCTCCTCCCCCAATCCCCAGGTTGCCCCCTACCACGAACTTCTCCCCTTGCCTCCCCCCTCCGACTCTTCTGCCCTCCTCCTCTGCCCCTACTTCCCATATAGCCCCTCCTTTCCTCCATTGACTATCACCTCCTCTCAATCCAACCCCTCCTTCCCAATCTATCATGCTCTCCCCCTCTGTTGCAGTTGTCAAGAACCTAGAGAGGAAGAGGATGAAGGAGGAGGTCGGTCTCGTCATCGAGAACCCACGATCTCGTCATCGACATGCTGATGTTGATGGTGAATGATGGAGGAAAAAGAGATGGAGGAGATGGTGATCGGAGGAGGAAGGATTGGAGGGTGAGGAGGAGGGAGTTATAGACAAATTTCTTATTTCCTTTTCTTTTTGTCTTTTCTTTGAACTTTTATTTTTTAAAAGGTTTTAAAAAATTTCTTTTTATAATTTCAAACTTTTTCTAATAACTCATTGTTGAGAAGACTGAAAAATGATGGTGAATCTTTTAATTATTATGATGATGAATTTAGGACAAACATGGAGTTAAGAGCTACATAGCATACCATCTTCTGAAATTATGTCTAAAGAGAGTCAACATCTACTTCCCTGAAAACCTAAATTTTACGAGGATCTAAAATAGTATCCTCACTGAAATGCAAAGATAAAATATCGTTGAGGAGACCACTCACTAAACCCAAGGTAATTCAACAATTAACCCACAAGATAAATATGAAGCAATAAAAGCCGAGACATGGGTTAAAATTTATTATACCCTATAATAAAATGTTTATAGTAACAAGTATGGTAGGGTTACATGGTGAACGGGGGATAGACAACAAAATTGACTAGAAAATAACAATAAGCGTTTTTTTCAGGGATTTATTTAATTTTGTGGGTTTTTAATTATTTTTACTTTTTGAAATTTTGTTTTAAAAGTTTTTAGATTTTAGATTTTATAATTTTTATTTTATTTTTTTAATTTTTTTCATATTTTCAATTTTTATAATAATTAATAAAAGTAATGTAGGTAGGGATATGTGTATATAGAGAGTTTTTATATTTATAAATATAGATATATGTACTAAAAATCACAAAATAAAATGTTATTGACTTTTTAAATTTTTCTTTGTCATTGGAATTTTCATAATAATTTTTACTATTTTTTGTATTTTTAATTGAATTAATATGGCAAAACATAGCTAAGATAAGTAGGCTGAATTGATTTGAAATTTAAGAATTTTTTTAGATTTTGTATTTTTTATAATGATTTTGGAGTTTTTTTATAAATTTACTTTTTTTTCTTATTTTAGGGATTTTTGATATGTAAATGCTAACTTGTTTGATACACAATATATATTTCAATTTTTCACGACACTTTTTTTGGATTTTTCTAAGCTAAATATGAAAAATAATTCTATTTTTTATTTTTAATAAATTAAAAATAAACCTTAAATACCTAACCAAAATATATAGGAGATATACATATCAGGTACTTATGATGTTTTTCTAGGAAATTTCAGAGGGTAGGAGTTATTTTTAACAAAAGGAATACTATATGGTAAGGGTGTTTTAGTAAATATTTAAAGTTTATGGACGAAACTCGAACTCCTCAGAGAAATATGGGGCTAAAATGCAATTTACTTAGATATATCTAATAAATAATACCAGGAGAGGTATTTCTTTAATTAATACAAAGCTTGAGGTACTAGATGCAAAATGTCTAGAAAATATTACACTAGTAATTCAAAGATATGGACTAAAATAAAATACATAAACATATAAAGGCCCCTCTACAAAAAGCCCACACCACACGTGCACAGGCACGCGAGGTGACCTGGTGAGGAACCTGAATGCAAATACGAAAAGTCTAGGGGATAAACTAAAAATATTACAAAACTTTTTACGCTACAAACTAAAATTTAATTACTAAAAATGAAATACAAAAAGGCAATGAGGTTAAAGTGCAAAATACCGCAAGGTCGTGCGGCGGGACGACTGATGTGAATCCACTTATCCATGTGACACCTCATGAACAACCAATGATGCTTCATGGATGGGTGGCTCAGATTAGATCTTCGCCAGAGATCAACCGTGCGAGTGCTTAACGATCTGATGGCTGATGTTCAAACTGGAGCTCCTCCTCGATCCAATGATCACTCCTACACTAGAAGAACATTGATGAACTTCAGCATGGAGCTCGCTCGGTTAGCTCTACTTCTTGCTTCTGAGCACCTGAGAGGCTCGGATCTGGTGTAAAATGGAGCTGTTGCTCCTCCGCGTCAGGTGATGATCTCAAAAGGGTCCAGGACCCATCGATGGGGTCCTGGAGGCTCAAGGTTCATGGGAGCGCTTCTTGGGTTCAAAATCCCTGCAAAGGGGGTCTTTCTCTTCAATACCTGCAGGGGTAGACATGAGAAACAAAAACCCCGAGGTTTCGGGTGGTGAAGATGAAGTGGAGATGATTCAGGTGGAGGTGCTTCGATGTACGATGAAGGAGGAGCACCTATATACATATTCAAAGAGGATCTGGTTGGCAAGATATGCATGGGGTGTAGAGCAATGTTAGGGGAAGATGTTGAAGGTGATAGAGGAGGCGAAGAACGGTTGGCAGAAGCAAAGGGCGGAGATGGAGTTGGTCAAGATCATCGGGAGCTTAATTTGTATATTTATAACTTATTTAGATACACACAAATATATTTTATTTGCATTTTTCTAAAATTATTTTCATACTGAAATAAATATGGGTACTAATTATATAAGTGTATAAATATAATGTATTCATCTATGTATATAAATAGACTTATTTACCTTGGTATCTTTTTGATGATTTTATTTTGTTCTAAATATATATACACACACTATAAAGAGTATTTACACATTTATAAAAATATAAAATAATGAAAAATATAAATAATAAATAAAATATATGTTTTATTTAAGTATATTATACAATAGAGGTCTAAAACCTAACTTTTGCATCTTAACTCCAAATAATTGAAATCATATTCATGAAATTTCCTATTAAAAGTTATATAAAATTAAAGTTATTTTGATGCATTTTGAGTTCATATGGAGAAGGTATGGACGGGTTTGAGAAATTTAGATTTTGGATTTTTATTCTGAGTGTAGAATGCAAAATATATATTATTTTTATGTGGAATAATTTTTTTATTTTTATGTATTTTTATCTACAATTTCATGTACAAAATGTATTTATTTGAGGTATAAATAATAAGGAATAAAATAAGTCTCGAAAATATATTATTGGGCACTGATGAATTAGGATTTCTTTTATTTTCTGGCCCTTATCTCTCCCTACTTTATTCCTTTTTGATTCAGTCATCATAATGCCTTGGTCTCATGGTTTAGGATCATAAAATACCTTTAAACCACAAAGGCATGCATCGGATGTTCCCCTAACCCAACCCGGGAAGTTCCCAGAGGGAACGACAACATGAGGAATGTCCGCATCTCGTTGCAAGGTGTACATTTTATTTCTTTTTCTTTTCTTTTTTTATTCTTTTATTTTGTATTTAAATATGGTATTTATACAATAATTACATAATAAAGATTAGGTTATAATTTATACAAAATAATGATATAAATCTAGTTCCTGCTAGGATGGGAGGGGTTCGTAACTTGATCACTCCTTTTCGGATGGGTGATCCATATGTGAATTACGTCTAGTCCATGTCAGAACCGAGGTGTAACAGAGTGTTTAGGCCCTAAAGAAATTGGCGCTTTTATATAGTAGTTGGTGAGTTTATTTATCAAAAAGCATGACTAAGATCTCGGATGTGGTGAATGTGTCGGCGAAAGACGATTCCTATAGTCCTTCATCCTCTCTGCCAGTTCTGACTCCTACGTCTACTATATCTCACCCTAGTCTTTCAATCGCTAAAGTCAAGGAGGAGGCTTTCCTAAGACCTCTTGATAAGACGTCTGGAGTGAAAGGTGTGAAGTCTCGGGAATATATAGAAAGCCTAGTTAGGACTCGAAGAATTCTCGTCTCAAGCCGGGGAGGAGCAGACTAAGCTGATTTGAAGACTGGTATCATCGTACTTTTTGGGGGGGAAAGCTTATAGTCAAGCCCAGCAAGAGAGAGACCTCATGGCTAGGGTTTAAAGGTCAAAATGAAAGAATAAAGGAGATGAAAGGGTGATTCATCAATCCGTTACCTATCACCGAGATTTATGCTAACGGGGAGATTTAGAGTCATATAACATATTTAAGAAGAGTGAAAATTAGTTTTTATCCATTTTTATTCGCCACCAACGACTTGATCGTAACCTTTTGTATGACTAGTTCGTGGGCAAGGAACCTTTTATTTTGTAGTCATTTCTTTTTGTTTTTGATAATATTCAATGCATTTTTGACAAATAATTTCCTCCTCCCTTTTTATATTTTTCGCACATTTTTTTATATTTTTACTTCTTTGGATGCTTGCTAGGTTGTCTTTCTAATTCTTTGAAATTATGTTTCTTAGTTTTAAAATCTGAAAAGACCATGGTTGATATTTCTATACTTGCATCTACCATCAAAATGTTTATCATTAAAAAATATATTATCTTGTTTCTTAAATAAATAAAGCCTTAAAACCCTAAAAATTTCATATAACGTAGAATGCATAAATTTTCATATACTATATATTAGTATAAATTTTGATTTTTCAAAAATATTAAATGTTATTAAATATTTGAAACCAAAAAAGTGTAAAATGATAAAATTAATTTTCAAAGATATTTTTACATTTTTAAAAAATTAAAACACTCTAGCAATATCTTTATTGGTGCTAAAAAGCATTATCCAAAAACATTAAGGTTTGGCCATCAAAAATTAAAAATACTATAAAAATCTAAAATTCTCATAAAATTAATTATTATTAAATAAATTATAAATAAAACTTCCAATACCTTTCTTTTAAAACATATCAAAGCATACCATATGTTTAGACATGAATATAAGGTATAAGTATTTTCTATCTAATAAATGCCATTCAAAGTTTATCATTTATTTTTAAAAATATCCATTTTAAAAATCTAATATGTATATAAATTGAAAATTAAAATTAATAAAAATTAAAATTTAATGATTTAAAATTTAAAAATAAAAATCAAATACTAATAATTAACTCATTATTAGTATAAAAACCCATAAAAAATCAAAACCAGATATTAGAAAAACAACATGAACTTGGGCAATTGAATAAGTTATACTCATATACTTTCTATGTGGCATCTCACCTTCATGAGATCGTACTACTTTACTCAACCAAGATGCATCATTGTGGAATTATATAGATAACAAAATAAATATCTGGTTGACTTTTAAGACTTCAAAAAATGACAAAAATCAACTTTTTATTCGAGTTTACTAGATCACAACAACATACTCTACTGGTGTCCAGTAAAAGATTAGGTCCATTTATGATGATGCGAGGAATAAGAATGTCGAACAGATTGTACATGCTCAAGGGAAAGGTTGTCATGATAGATGACGAAAATTCGATTTTTTTCCCTAAGATGAGTAGTACGAGAAGAGAGCCACATGTTATCGATATCTCAACTACAAGAGCAAGCAACAAAAGAAGCGAGTGTGATTCGATTTACTAGAGGTGGATTTTACACTCTCTAAATTAAGAGAGGTGTGAGGTGTTGCATCAAAAAGCACAATAGTGAATCGTGCACACGTTGAAGGCTCCCAACAATAGGTGTGACTCTCTGGGGTGGTAAATTCCTGCAAAAAAAAGACTTGTAGATGATGTGGATGCACCGACATATACTCAAGATAACGTTAATGTTGCAATAAGCTCAAGAGGGAGATTGTTAAATTTAGGAGTAATATTAGGTTTAAGATTCCTAGAGAAAGTAGATGCCTAATCCTAATAAGAATTGAGTTGTATTCTGTGTAGAATTCTTTTAGGAATATGACTTTGGATCTTGTACTTGGGACATATATGAGGGGGTACGGGTCTTATCACAGTAAACCACAACAAGATACACAACAATGAGATATATAGAGAGAGAGAGAGAGGAGAAGGAAGAGAGCTTGGGAATGAATGTAGTTGTATGTATGCCTTGTTCTTAGCATATTTTCTTCTCCGATATTGAGAGGTAATCGACCACTGTCATATCCTATACCTTCTTCTTTGCATGCTTTCACGGTGGTCTGTTACATATCCAACTCTTATCCCTACATTTATCCACTACAAAAAGGGACAACGTAAGTTATGAAAATTAATTTAACAACTATTATTTTTTATGAAATATTTTGAATAGTTAACCTTATGGATTCAATTTTTCAGTTATATGATCATGTTGTACCTTATATAAGAGACCTGAAAACTATAATTTTATTAAGACTTGATTCTATGTCAACTCTAATTTTTATTGTAAATATTCACAGGTTGAACTTTAAAAATATATAAAGAGGTTTAATAGAAGTTACAATTTTAGCTCTCAGGTAATTGATGGTATTGCACTTCATGCAATAAAGAAATAATACCACAAATTATATGTCTTTTTTGTGTTGATTTTAATTAATCCTAATTTTCAATAAATGGAAATTATATAAATATGAAAGGTAAAATCTAATGAGAGAGCGGGGTGGGGGACGTAGAGTGCTAAAGAGATCGAGAATTTAAACCAAAACATATGGTTAATATCAGGAACTAATAGACTTGCCTTTTTTTAAGGAAAAGGGATGTCGAACCGTAAAGGTGGACACCCAAAAACTTTTATTCACAAGATTAGGTACACAAGTTATAGTAACCAAGACCCACATAGGAGTCTGGAATGTTCAATTATATTTTCGATATAAAATCTCCCTCCTCGAAAAATAGCTCCATTCCTTGTCAACCAAATTGCCCACAAAATATATGTTCCATGATGTTTGTCCGCTATTGTGCTAGTTCTGGAAGAGCCTCGACTCCCATAACTCTCTATCCCCTTGAGATGCTACAGAAGATAAGTTTGCCTCTGCCCAAATCTGTCTCGAAGAAGGACAAAGGAAAAATAGATGGTCAACATTCTCCATTTCCTCTCCACATCGCATGCAAGAGCTACTAGCTCCAAAGAGCCGAGCCCTCCGCGCACCAGTCAATACCCATTCTCTACCGAACAAACAGAGAAAGACTTTTACTCTTTTAATCCAAGACCAGATTTGCCCTAATATTTGTATTGCAATTCCTGGATCAAAAACGATGGATGCATATAAGACTTTGTAGGCTTTCTTCACAGTAAAAGTACCATCTGTCCATCTCCAAAAAATAGCTTCTTCTCCATCTCTTAGCACGGGATTCAGAAATGGAGCAATCTGTGGGAGCACCGAGAAGACCCTTCGCCAAAAATTTGAAGGCTTTATCACTCTATTGAGACGCCAGTCTATGTTGCCTGTCACATCATAAATCTTCCTCAAAAGTGTACAGAGTGTATCAGATCCTTCACCTCAAATACGAGTGACCCATTTTGTCAGGAGGGTCTTGTTCATCACCTCAAGGTTTAGAACTCCCAAACCCCATCTTCTTCCATAAGCGTCACAATCTCCCACCTAATCAATGGACTGTCGGCCCAAAAGAAGCTCCGCTTCAAAGTCTCCAATCGTAGAATCCCCACCAGAAGCAAGTGAGAGGATAGACTTACCTTAGTTGATTAATTCTTATTTGTTATAAATGCTTAGTGCATGGGGATGCATGTATAATCGAATTAGATAGAAAATCCGAAAGAAAAAAAAGACAGTACTGACATAAGGAGCTTATGGACTTTATTTAATGTGCATACTTAATTCATATATTCCATATGACCTTCTATGTATTTTTAGGACTCTGGGATATTTATCATCGTAATCAATCATGAGAAGACCATTCAAGTCACAAGGTTGTGTTCTCGTTTTATTTTGGATATTTTATTCGATGTTGAATAATAAGATTCTATCTCTAATATTACTTCAAATTATATTTCAAAGGAATAATTAGTTGATTTTCAAGTTAATGCACGAAAGAATTAAAATTTTTTATTTCACTTTCGAAATGGATAATAGTAAAAAAATTTGTTGTAATTCAATATTCGATATGCAAGAGTTATATATTATATGAGTTTTTCTGTTAGATTCCGTAAATAATATAAGTTAATTGTAGTCCAACTAAGCTATATGAGAACAAAATTTTTTTGCACCGATTCTAAACTATGTTACTGAACTCTAATGACTTTGGAGCTTCAGTAATAAAAAACAGAAGAAGTAGAACAGAAATATGACTAATTAAAGCTAATTTAAGCTTTTGAATTTTTTTATCACTTGTGCTCTTCTTAACATCTACAATATCAGTTATGTGTCTCTTTTTTTAGTATCAGGTTGCGTTGTATATATTTTCAAATTTTACAATTTCGCCCTTCCGTTAAAGTGAAGTAGGAACATAATCAATATCATAAAAAGGTTAAATTGTGAATTTCGGAAGAACATAAGTGCGCAACTGATATTAAAAAAAAGAAAAAGTATAACTGATATTGCAAGATCTAACTGGGGCAAGTGATGAAAACTCTAAAATTACAGTCTTAAAGATGATATTTCATATCTGTAAATGTAGTTTTTATAAAGGGTTTAATGAGATTGCGCTCAAGGGGAGTTAACTTGGCTCCCACTGCCTCATTTTTTTACTTTTTTTTGAAAAATTTCTTCCGTGAATATTCATCACTATATCATTATATTATACTATTTAAATTTCGTATGAAACAGAGACTCTTACGGTCACCATCCAGACAATCATTTTTAACGGTAACATAATTGTTAAAAATGACTCTTCTGGATGGAAGTCGTAGGAGTTTCTGTTTCGTGCAAAATTTGAATAACATAATATAGGGATATATTGATGAAAACGTACGGAAGAAATTTTCAAAAAAAAATAAAAAAATAGATGAAATAACTTGGCTCCCCCCGCCCCATTTTTTTAAAAAAAATTCTTCCGTGAATATTCATCACTATATCCCTATATTATGATATTCAAATTTCGTGTGAAACAGAGAGTTCTACGGTCACCATCCAGACTGTCATTTGTTAACGGTAACATAATTGCTAAAAATGACTCTTCTGGATGGAGGTCGTAGGAGTTTCTGTTTCGCGCAAAATTTGAATGATATAATATAGGATATATTGATGAAAACCTACAGAATAAAATTTCAAAAAAAATAAAAAAAAACAAGTTAAATAACTTGGCTCCCCACGCCTCATTTTTATTTTTTTTTTGAAAATTTCTTCCGTGAATATTCATCACTATGTCCTTATATATGCTATTCAAATTTCGTGTGAAAACAGAGGCTCCTATGGCCACCATCTAGACAGTCATTTTTTATCGGTAACATAATTGCTAAAAACAACTTTTCTGGATGGAGGCCGTATGAGTTTCTGTTTCGTGCAAAATTGAATGATATAATACATGGATATATTGATGAAAATCTACGGAAGAAATTTTCAAAAGAATTAAAAAAAACAGCGAAATAATATGAAGAGCTAAGTTAGCTACCCACTTGAGCAACCCCATTTTATACGTGTTCCCAGAAGAATTAACCCTACTTACGGTGGTTTCCAATTAGGGATCCCTCCACTTTCCTCTTATTTTTATCACGTTGGAAAATGGGGCTTACCTTTTTCTTTTTCTTAAGCTCCAACGTTACTTAAGTGGTAGTTATTAAACTACCCTCTTTTTTCTACCACTCCTTACTTTTATTGCAACTTTCTCTTAAGAACTTCGATCAAACTACCCTCTTTTTTTCTTTACTGGGCGGGGGGAGATCAAAGTGTTTAGGTATTCTAAACATGTCTCTCCCCCCACCCGACCCCGACCCCCCAAACTCCCCAAACTCCTGAAACCCTAGCGCCGCCTCCTCCCATATGGGCCCTCCCCACCTGCCTCTCCCCCGCCGCGTCCTCCCTGTCACCCTCTACCCGGCGGCCTTCCCTCTGCTGCAGTCCCTCCCTCTACCACCGCCTCTTCCCCAGATGTCTCCGTTTCGCCCTCGTCCTCGCCGACCTTCACCGCCTCTCCGACTTCGCCCCAAGATCCTTCCCCCATTCCGGTCCTTACCCCCTCTCCGACTCCGCCCCAAGATCCTTCCCCCATTCCGGTTGTCCCGCCGCCCGTTCTTCTGCCTGGTGCTGCTGGACGGGCACCCCTGCCCTCCACCAACCAGGGCATGCTTCCCCCTCCGCCTCTTTCGCGTGCTTGGCGGGACGCTTGCGGGGGCCCCTTCCCCCGCCTCCCCCCTCGAGGCGCATGGGTTATGTGCCTCCGGTCAACTTGGAATGCGGCCCTGTCGCGTTTGCAATAGAGGATGACATCCTGGCTTTAGATAAGATCTGGTCGAATACGCTTGTCTTCTACATCCTTGGGAAGAATCCATTTCGGAAGCTCCTGCTTTCCTTCATTGAGAAGGTGTGGAAGCCGGTGGGTAGCTTCAGGCTCTTCCCGCGGCCTAATGGCTTCTTCTACCTTAAGCTGGACTCTCCCGAAGCCTGCCAACGAATCCTTGACGGTGGCCCTTGGTTATTCCAAGGACGTTTTATGGTTATTCGAAAGTGGGAAGCCGGTACCTGCTTTGAAAGGGACCTACTTTCTGAAATCCCTTTGTGGGTGAGGTTTCATGGGTTGAGTTTGTGCCATTCCTCGGTGGCCATCCTAAACAAAATCACGAGTCTCCTCGGCACTCCGTTGTTCATGGACGCGGCTACGGCAGCCGGCCAACGCGACGGGTATGCGCATTGCTGTATATCTATTCATGCTAGCAAGCCCATACCCAAGGAGGTGCCTCTGGTTTTTTTCAACGGTCTACGACAAATGATCCAGGATGAGCTTGAGTGGAGCCCGCCGCGTTGCGATCGCTGTGTCAACTTTGATCATAGCACTTCCAGGTGCCCCTTTGTGCTCTCTCCAACGACTCCTTCCGACGGCCTTCCTCCTGCTCATGCGCCTGGCCCGGCTCCTCCTGCTGTGCAGGATGTCCAGCCTTCAGCCGTGCTGGACGCCCAGCCCTCAGCCGCTATCTCCAGCTCGTTGCCCTCAGGTGTTCTACACGCCCGTGGTCACACCGCCTCTCCCACTCTTCCACGTCTAGGAGGAGCTGCGGATGGTCTTCTTAGCATTCTCCTTGGCGCGGAGGCTCTGGCGGGGCTGCACTCTCCTGGGCCTGACTCATCCCTCCCCCGCCATCACGAGACCACCCCTGCTAAGGCCCCTGGTGAGCCCTCCTCCGATCTGGTCTTGGATCATCAATCCTCTTTTTCTGCTCTTCAGCCCTCTTTGTCCCGTGGTCATAAAAGATCCGCGGGGAAGCCATTCTCGGCTTTCCCAATAGGCCCAAGGGCGCTCTTGCAACGACATCCTGTTCAGGCCCGAAGGCCTAGCTCTCGACATGGTACGCCTATTGATCTTAATAATCTAGGCTTCGATGTTAGCTCGGGCTCCAATGCGTCTAATGAGGCCTCTGCCCCCCTCCCCAGTTGGCCCTTGGGCGTGAGAGGGATGCGCCAAATGAGGCCCCTGCACCCCCTCCCCTGATGGCTGACAGTAACCCCTCTTGGTCAGTGGCTTCTCATAGAAGGAAGAAGGCCACGAATGGACCCTCAAAGCTTGTTGGCCGTGGTGGCCACCCCCCTCCCCTTAATGTCGGTCGCCGTCCTCAATGTTCGTGGGTTGAATAAACCCCGAAAACAAAGATCTCTGTTAAGAATGCTCACGTCCAGGAGTAGCAATTTACAAGCCGATCTTATTGGTTTACTTGAAACCAAGATCCGGCCTGCAAATCGTGATAAGTTCGCCTCTGCGATCCCTAAGGGATGGAAGTTTATTCACAACAACACGGAGGTTGGCCGTATTTATGTCTTATGGAAGGATGCTGCTTGGTCTTGCTCGCCTCTCCTTATCACCTCGCAGGCTATCTCCGTTGACTGCTCCAACAAAGGAGGCTTAAACATGATTTTAACTGTCGTATATGGCGAGAACGGCTCGTCTGCTAGAAGATCTCTCTGGGAGGATCTGACGAACTTAATCGTGCCCGCTGACACCCCATGGCTGACCCTTGGCGACTTTAATGTCGTTAGATTCATCCATGAAAAAAGGGGTGGGTTGGCCCCTGCCCGTGGTGCTTTTTGGCTGATTTCAACTCCTGGATTGATCGCTGCAATCTGGTGGAGCTTCACTCGACTGGCAACTTCTGGTCCTGGACGAATTCTTCTGTGGGGCCCAACAGAATTGTTGCTCGGCTCGATAGGGCCTTGGTCAACGAATCCTGGCTTTCCCTTCTCCTGCAGGCGAAGCTGGTTTACACCCCTGCCCCGCGCTCTGACCACATGCTTTTGTTCATCCGAGTCGTTGACCCGCATCGCCCGCGCCCGCCTTTTCGCTGTTTTGATTACTGGGCCTCTCGGCCTGGCTACCTGGAAACCGTATCTAACGCCTGGTCTGTGCCTGTCCATGGAAACCCCCTTTTCTGCTTAATTCGGAAGCTTAAAGCGGTGAAGATTGCTCTTCGTGATTGGGCCCGCAGGGAAGCTAATGTTTTTGTTGAGGTCAGGGCGGTCGAGGATGCCCTTAAGACCATTAATGACGTTCTTAGCACCGACCCTTTAGATCCTCACTTCGCCCAGCTGGAGGCCGATGCTAAGGCCTCTTTGGAGAAGCTTGATGCCGATCTTGAGTCGGCGTGGCGGCAGAAGAGCCATGTTGATTGGCTCCTGCTGGGGGATAGAAGCACCAAATTCTTCCACTTGTCCACCAAGGCTCGTTATGGAAGGAACTTCATTTCTACTCTCGTTGACCAGAATGGCTGCACTATCGATAAGCACTCGGAGATTGCTGCTGCGGCAAATTCTTTCTTTGAGGGCCTCCTCGCCCCAAATCTCCCCATGCCATCTAGGCCGGACCCTCCCCCCTCGCAAGATTCTAACTCCTGAGGCTCGTCGGTGGCTTGTGAGGCCGGTTGATGAGGATGAAATCTACTCCTCACTTCGTAATATCGGTTCCAATAAAGCCCCTGGGCCCGATGGATTTAATGCTGGTTTCCTTAAGAGGCATTGGGCGCTTATGAAGAATGAGGTTTTGGCTGCAATGGCATTCCTCTTTAATGGTGGCCCCATCCTCAGGGAAGCCAACCACTCTTTCTTTACTCTTGTCCCTAAGGGGGACACCGCCTCAGGCTTGGGTGACTTTAGGCCCATAGCCTGTTGCAATGTCATATATAAGCTCTATGCCAAGGTTCTTGCCTCAAGGCTTGCCTTGGTCCTCCCACAACTCATCTCGCTCAATCAATCCGCTTTCATTAAAGGCCGTGCCATTGGTGATTGTTCTCGCTTGGCCCAAGAGCTGGTTAAATCGTTTGAGAGCAAAGCTTGCTATAACCGGGCGTGTCTAAAGGTCGACCTCACCAAGGCCTTTGATACCATTGGGCACTCGTTCATCCTCAGGTCCCTTTAGCTTTTCGGCTTTGACAACACTTGGATTGGGTGGATTGCAAAGTGTATTACTACGGTTTCCTACTCCTTACTCATCAATGGCTCCTCTGTTGGTTTTTTCAAGGGTACACGGGGACTCAGACAGGGGGACCCCCTCAGCCCATTATTGTTCGTGATTGGCATGGAATCACTTTCCTCCCTAATGGAGCAAGCGGTTGGCAGTAGAAGGATTAGGCCGTTGGGTCGGGGCAGGGGTCTGGCCCCTACCCACTTAATTTACGCGGATGATCTTCTATTTTTTTGCAAAGCTTCCTCCTCCTCTATTCTTGAGCTGAATAGGGTGTTGGAGGACTTCCGGGAAATCTCCGGCTTTGGCTTGAACACGTCGGAAATGTAAGCTCATTCGGCCCAAAGGGGCCCCCTCAGACTTTGCTTCTACACTTCGGCTTGGGATTTTGCGCTGCTCACTGCCCACTTCTTATCTGGGCCTCCCGCTGGTCTCCTCCATGGGAAGAGGTTCTCATGCTCAGGCCTTGGAAGACCGTAACACTTTGATCTTAATACCTAAACACTTTGATCTTCCTCTCTATCCTTGGCGGGCAGGCTCCAATTGCTTAAGTCTGTTATTGCTGGTATCATTCTTTACTGGGCAGGGGGGGTGCTTCATCCCTTCTGCTTCGGTGGAAAAGGTTGACAAGATGTGTGCCAACTTTCTTTGGGGTTATGGTCAGCATCATGTCAATTGGCATACGGTTTGTCTTCCTAAGGAGGAAGGCGGTATGGGTCTCCGTTCTTTGGCCATGGTTCGTGATGCAATGAGAGTGGCCTGGGGGTGGTCCATTCTTACCTCCAAAAACTCGTTGTGGGCTTGCTTTATGAGGAATAGATACCTTCATCCCACTCTTTCTGGGAGGTCTCCCCCAAGAGTGGGGACTCTATCATTTGGAAGTCGATTCTCCGCTGCAGGAGCTCTTATCATGCTTTCATCTCTTGCTCCGGTGGGCAGCACTCCTGGTCTCGTTCTCCTAAAGGGTTCTCGTTTGCTCAAGAGGTTGACGTTACACGACCTCGGGGCCAGCTGGTGCCCTGGGTTGCTGTGGTGTGGTGTAAGGGAATTGTCCCTAAGCATGCCTGTACTCTTTTTCGTGCGATCATCAACAGGCTCCCAACCTTGGCTAGGCTTGAGCACCATGGGCTTTCCTCCTCCGACCTCTGTTATTTCTGCTGCTCGTCTTCTGAGTCTACAGAACACATTTTCTTCAACTGCTGCTTCTCGGAGGACATCTGGTCAAGGGTTCTTCTGGAGATGGGCCTTCCTCGTCCCCCTGCGCTGTCCCTTTCCTGTCTTGTGAACTGGATTGCTACGATCCCTGCTGGAAATCAACTACGGCTGTGGAGCACTGTTCTTTCGTCCTGTGTTTGGCATATATGGAAGGAGAGGAATCTCCGGTGGTCCGCCTCGCGCGCAACTCTTGCTTCCGTGCTTACCTCATCCATTGTGGCTGATATCAATACTGCTTATTTTTGGAATGTGAATTGACCCCCCCTGCTTGTTCGGGGTCCCAAGTTTGATTTGCTCTTTTTGGCATGCTCTGTTAGCATGTCCTTTTTTGGTAGCTACTTTGTACCTTTTTGTGCAACAAATTTGTAAATCCAATTTCTATGAATGAAATGTAGATGACATCCTTACATATCAAAAAAAACTTTCTCTTAAGAAGTGGTTTCCGAAAGAAAAACCACCCTTAAAGGTGGTTTCTGTCAAAGTCTCATCTTTTGACCATGAAAAAAAACTTTCTTTATTCCCTTCTCATTTTATTCCAACGGATTTATGGCTGGTGGTGCTTTCAAAATACCACCTTTCATTTAATCCTTAACCACCTTTGGATGAGGTGGTTTCCGGTTACTCAACAAACCACCTATGGAGGTTAGGTGGTTTCCGAACAAGCTTATTCCGTGGTATGATTGTGATCTTGTAAGAAGATATTCTGGATAGTTGCGAGTGGTTTCTAGAAGAAAGGTTCTTGCCTCGACATTGGAGGTGGATACCAATCTCAAGTCAGAAGTACACTTTTGGCCGGTACACTGTTGCGATCAGGCGGTTAACGACAGTATTTTCTACCTTGAAAGGAAGTGACTAACTCTTCTGAAGGTGCTTACATCTTGATTCTTGTCTCTACTCCCAACGTCACTTATTAGTTGTGGGTGATTTATGATAGCAAAAGTCATTCGTATTCCTTGGAGGAGACTACAAAATTCATGGATGAGGTATACTTTTGGCCGGTACACTGTTGCGTTCAGGCGGTTAACGACATTACTTCTTCCTTGAAGGAAGTTATCAACTCTGATGGAGATAGATACATTTTGATGTTCATTTATTCACGCCCAACTTCACATTGATTTCCACTTTGGCTAGTTGCGGTGGTTACAGATGGAGAGGCCCCCACTTCCTTCTTGGAGGCTGCTACCAACTTCATGGTGGAGGTACACTTTTGGCCGGTACACTGTTACGATCAGGCGGTTAACGACAGTATTATCTTCTATGAAGGAAGTTTCAGTTTAAAAGAAGGTGGTTAAGTATTTCTGATTGTATCCGCACGTCAACTCTCTCTTGCGGGAAAGATCCAGCTCTGGTTTGATTTTCCCTCCCCAAATAGCAATGTTTTTTATTGTGTGCTCATTATGATGGTTATTATTCGCCTATTTGTGGACACCTACTTTTTGCAAATTGGAAGCGAAAGCAAGTTTCTCGTCTTCGAGGAGCGGCTGCATTATGAAGTGGAAAGCGAAAGCAAGTTTCTCGGCAATTGAGGAGCGCCTTCATTATGCAGGAAAATTTGCAGAGGTCGGGATTCTTCTAAGGAGAGAAGCAGGTAGAAGAATGGTATCGTCATAATATTGGGCACTCAACCTTATATGCAGATGACTTGCGAGTAATATTGTATATTTTTCAAAGTCATTTTGTTCTGTTTTAGGCCATGTTGGCCATTAGGTCATGTTGACCACTCTCTTATCATGTTCATCTTTTGGGTCATGTTGACCATCTCTCTTGTAGCATGACAATTTTATTGTCAAGCTAGCCACTTTGCAGGCTCCAATGACTTGTCCTTTCGAGCCTCTTGTATTATCTCCTTTTATTAATAAAAGGGGTTACTCGGGCCCCAAAATTACCGAGCTTTGCAAAAAAACCCCATTTTAAACTTTTATAAAACTGTATAAAATTCTTAATAAAGACGACGTTTCTTATTTACAAAAATGGCCTTCCTTTTAATGATATAATAATATAATTATCATATCCAGTAGCATTCGTATCTACGTAGGTATTCATATTTTAAAATAGATAAGTATTTGTATTCTTACAGGAACAGGAGTGATTTGAGCTGAGCATGGGTCCGGGCGACGCTGATATGTAACCTAAACAAATACCCAAGTCCAGTGGGCACACGT
The DNA here is from genome assembly GCA_037367405.1 of Ottelia alismoides. Taxonomy (NCBI): domain Eukaryota; kingdom Viridiplantae; phylum Streptophyta; class Magnoliopsida; order Alismatales; family Hydrocharitaceae; genus Ottelia; species Ottelia alismoides. Next base: position 74,510 of record JAZKJV010003949.1, on the reverse strand, counting down.
GCTTAGTACAGTGGGGATGTGGGTCAGCTCACCGACGCCGTATCGGATCCCCAACGGGACACGTCTTCCTTTGCTTTCCGCTCTCCTTTCGAAGCCTATCTTTTGATCTTCCCCTGATCCAATGCAGCCCTTGCTTTTGCTCAATGCACTTCCTTTAATAATGGCCCCCTTCCTCCGCGTAAGGACATGATCATGTCAAGCTATATTTGATGCACCGTCTCGTTCGTTTTTAATCTGAAAATATATTTCATAAATAGATCTTAATCGATCCTAGAGTTGAGGCGTGGGTGATTAGAGAGTCTCATTTCGAAAGAATCGTCCTCGTCTATAGTTTTTGTATATGTACTCATGTTTTCTTTCATTATCGAATTTTTATTTGTATGCAGTTTTTTTCCGCTGGATGATCCAGGGGCGGAACTAGGATTTTAATCAAGGAGGGGCCAAGTATACATCTATCATGTATAAGTAAAAAATGGAAAAAAATCAAATTAACAATTTCAAATGTGATATTTAAATTTTGATAGACATACCATTTCAATGTTTTTTGAGTTTTTCAATAAGGAATAGACTATTTTTTTCAATGGTGATTTTTTAATAATTTTAGTTAAAATATTTCATATTTAAAAGGGAAAAATAAAACATACTTCATTGTAAAGAGAATCAGAAATAATAGAAGAGATAAATGAGACATAATCTCATTTTATATCAGAATATACTTATAAGTGAGTAGAAATAATTTTTTTAAAAGAAATGTTGGAATTAATTTTGTACAAAACAAAGAGTGGAGAAGTTAGGTGAGGAGCTAAAACTTTTTTAAAGAAAACATTTATGGGATTCGAACCCTGGTTTTTTTGATAAAGGACACATGAATTAGCCAATGCGCTATTAAGTATTTAGCATTAGTATTCAAAATTGTTTTTCTATATTCAAATTGTAAGCAGGGGCCATATCTAAAATTAAGAACATCGTATAAGTGAAATATATTAATTAAGGGGGGCCATGGCCCCCCCAAGAGATATACCAGTTCCGCCCCTGGCTGGATCGATGGGATTTTTCCACGTAAAATTATATGTATTCTCCGTGATTGATTGCATGTAGTAGATTGTGTGTTTTGATCATCGATCTTTGCCAGATCCATAGTGGTTCTTTTCATACCGACAGTTCGATAATTAAATTTCTCAATTTTGCTTTCGCACAATCTCACGTTAAATTTACTTTCAAAACCTCTTTCATTATTTCATTCTTCCTCCTCTTCCGCCGCCACATTTCTTCCTCAAGCAAGCTTGAGCATTCTCCTCGCTTGGCATAAAGGCCTACACAACAATATATATCTGTAATGATACTTATTCGAAGGATTTTTATTAGTTGTGCCCTCTTTAACTTCTACAATATTAGTTATGTCCCTTCTTTTTTGTAATATCAGTTGGTCCTCTAACTTCTACAAAATTCGGAGTTCTATTTATCCCTTAAGTTAAAAATAGGAGCAGAACTGATATTAAGGGAAGAACTGTGGATTTTGTAAGAAATTAAGGATACAATTGATATGCAAAAAATGAGAGGTATTGTTGATATTGCAAAAAAATTGAGGGCACTACGGTTGAAAACCTTATTTTAAAATGCATCGCATATCGCTTGTTTTTAAATATATAAGTGCGAACATTACATGTTGAGAAACTACTTCTCGTGCTTGAAATTCGCAAAATTCTGGCTTACAAATTTCAATCATGTAACGGATAATCATTGTTATAGGAACAGTAAGTAACATAACAATTAATATTTATTTTTATGTATTTAACAATATGCGATAAAGTGGGGAGTTGATTGTATGCAAAAATATTTCTTAAAAAATTTGTTTACTGATATTATATCGTAATGGTTAAGCATATCGATCTGGCCAATTTACTTTGGAACTGGGGAGTGATCGTAAAAAAACGAAGCTTTGTAACGAAGGTCATGATGCAATTACAAAGACTATATGGACTGTATGGTAAATTTGAAAGGTTTGCATACATATAAAGATAAAATTAATCGGTGATTGGTACGATAACATTGCGACGGCTTTTTTTTATTTATTAATTATTATAAGCCATCACGTGCATAATCGTGATATGTTCGTAGGGACCGCAATATAATAACTATAATAATATATGTTTAAAGATTTAATACGAAGCCTACTCTTATTAAAATTGACGGTGGAAAACGGCTTCTTCCCCGCATCTCAACAACCTTTTTATTCAAAAAAAATGAGATCTTGAACAAAGGATGAATTCATAGTCACGCGGCTATGAAGCGTTAACTATATATACAGGTAAAATGGAGTTGTCCTCCTGCTTTAATTTTTTTTCGTAATTTAAATTTTTTTAAATGAATCCGAGGAAATTTATCACTATATTTAATTATTATGTCATTCAAGTTTCGTGTGAAATAGAAACTCTTACAACTTTCATATAGATGGTCATTTTTTAATGGTGACAGAATTGTTGAAATCAACCCCGTAAGGATAGAGGCCGTTGGAGTCTGATTTACATGAAACTTGAATGATGTAATATAGAGATATAGTAAAATACACTGAAGCATTTTTAAAAAAATAAAAAATGGGACAAATGGGAGTATATGTGTTTAATGTGGCTGCCCTCGCACAATATTTTGAAGATTTTTTTTGTTTTGGAAAATACCACAATGTATTTTCATCACTATATACCTCTAATATATCACTCCAATTTTATCAGAAATAAAAACTCATATGCCCTCTATCTAGAATAGGTTAATTACAACAATTCTAAGACTGTTAGAATTAAATGTTCTACATGGAAGGCATACAAGTCTCTGTTTTTTATGAAATTAAAATGACATATTGAAGTGATATAGGGATGAAAATACTTGATGGTATTTTTGAAAAAAAAATCACAAAAAAATGAGAAGGGAGCTGTCACGGAGCTACTCCAGGAGGGAGTCAACTTGGTTACCCTACCTTTTATGTTGTTATTTTTAAAGATATATTTTGATAACACCTTGAAGGATTTAGATTGTTGTACGTATATTTTAATATATCAATATATCAATGTCCAATTTAAATCCAAACATTATTAACCTTTGGACACAAAAGGGTAGGAATAGGAGAATCGATGGATGGGAATGGAGGCTCCTGATGTCGAGGGTCCGATGATGCATCTTTCTCCTCCATTAGAGAGGTTTATATAGGACATAACGTTCACACTTCACACCATTCTCCTCCTTTCTTCACACCTATATGATTTGGGTCTCTGCGAACTTGCAATTTTCTGTAATAATTTTATCACTCAATCATTCCGCATGATCGGATCTAACAAAACCTATGCCCTTCCCTCGTTACAAACCACGTCCTATGTTTGGAATAAATAATGTTGTTTTTTAACTGGGAAAAAAGAATATGCTTCCTGGGTGTAGTTAACTTATATACTCCCACATTTTTTTCTTATATTTTTAAATTTTTCTGAAATGAAACACATTGGAATTTAGACCATAATATGTCACCATGATATCATTCAAAATTCAACATAATTCGTGACTTCTATCTCCTCCATCAAGACCGACAAATTTTAACGGTCTTACAATTTACTGGAATTGACCACCTTCAGATGGAGGGCATAAGAGTCTCTATTTCTGACAAAGTTGGAATGACATGTTATGGGGAATATAATGATGAACATATGTATTTTCATTTTCCAAAAAAATAAAAAAAATATAGAAAAAATGAGGGTGAGAATAGACAATTGACTACACCAGTGTATAGCCATATTTAACCCTTTTTAAATACAATCCATGCATATTTTTCAACAGTAGCCGCATAAAATAATAAAATAAGTATGCACTCGCCATCGACTTAATGTCGAAGCTGATTAATGTAAAGCTTAAATCTTACAGAATTTCGTTGAATTATATATCCAATTTTAATGCCAGTATCCAAATTATACAAAAATACAACAATGTAATTCATAATTTTTAAAATTATTTTCAATGTAGCAGTGTGATTAAACAAAATTGATTGATTGTTATCTTTCCAGCCTTATAGTTCCAAACCACGTGCATTATACTAAATTGGTACCAAATTACACTTATTGTTGTGCTGACAGTGACATATATTATGATACATTATTTCTTATATTTAGAATTAACGACTAATGATATATCGGTCGATATTTCTCTAATGACATTTCGTATAAAAATCCTATAATCATTGCTAAAAGTTTCAGCTACTAATACAAAATTGGGATATTTACATACACACTCCTGTATAATTTTACAGTAACCTCTCCATAATTTGAAATTGCATCACGACCCCTCTGTAGTCATTCGGCTTTATACAGTATACCCCTGCCGTAAGAACCCGTTAGGTCAAACAGTTAAATTTAACAATAAGGACTAAATGAAATTATAATATTTATAGATTGGTCCTTCAAAATTTTGGGATATGTTTTTAGCCCTTTTCCATCTTCTCTCTTCTTCCTCCTTCCTCCTTCAGAGCCAGAGCCATTGCCGTCTAATTCACGAGCGACAGCTGGGTCTGCCGCTCGACTCTGCATCGTCACCGGTCCTCCCTGCTCGACAAGTTCCTCACGGTACAACGGCTGATCGTGACATCCTACCCGTTTCGACACAATCTGTGATGATTGAGCCAGATTGGGAAGATCCATGAATCGGTTGCCACGAGGTACAGCCAACTTGGCTCGACACTCTCCGTGGGGGCTCCAACATATTGGTTCCTATCCAATCTTAGGTTAATATCACAAACATATTAACGCATTGAGGCTTCTTCAACAAACTTACTAACTATTATCGATGTCTCAAATCAAGTACACCAAATATCATCGAGCACCCAATCGACGAACAAATAAACAGATTAATGTTGCAACACAGACTAATGAACCAGCCATCCTTACTCTCAAGGTTCAAGGCATCGTTCTTCCATCCCTTGAGATTTCCCCTGGACTCATCTCACCGTCTTCCTGCTCTTCGCAATCGCCGGTCTTCTCCAAATGATACGGTTGTCGACATCTAGTGGAACGCTGCTGGATGGGATGCAGAAGAAGCAGCACCACATCTCAGTCGAGCTCTTCCACTTCCAGCTTTTGATCTTGCCTAGGGTAATTCTATGCCGTGAATAGAAATCGATAGGAAAGAGTAGCTGTGGAGGCGATCGAAGAAGCACGGATATGGTGAACAGGGGTTTATGAGTACCTGGAAGAATGGAGTGAGGATAACGAAGAAGAGAGATGTCCTAAATTTTGAGGTATGAATATGTAAACATAATAATTACATTAATTATTTCAGCCCTTAAGGTGCGTTCGGTCCGGGAATAAGAAGGAATAAGGACAAGGAATAAAGAGAATAATGGTCTATTCTTTGTTCGGCTGGATGACAGAATAAGGACAGTAAGGTGAAATAAAGGTAGGTAAGATGAGATAAAGATAGGAATACGAGTGAAATAAGATGGAATAATGGGAAATAGTCATATCACTGGGAACTATGTCGGGAGAAGAATTGATTCCTTATTCCAAGGCCTATTTCTCCAACCAAACTGGACCTTACGGTTAAATTTAACATTTGATCAACGGGTGCCTATGTCTGCCTGCTATCCTATATCAGAAATCCTCAAATGTAATTATAATATTTTTGATTTATTTGATTTTTCAATTTGGGCACTTTAAACTTCACGTGACACAAACATTTGTATAAGAGAACAATGGCAGTGTTCCAGATATAACCAACGGGCTGCTGGTGCTCTATTTTTCTCTAATTTTTTTTCAATTTTTTAAGGAAAATGCTCTTCATTTATTTTCATCAATATCTCCTTATAGTATGTTATTCGAATTTTGTCTGAAACAAAGAATCATATGCCCCTCAAGATGGTCTAATTTTAACGGCTTCAGAATTGTTGGAATCGACCATGTTTAGATGAAGGGCATATGAGTCTTTGTTTCAGACGCATTTTAATGTCATAGTACAGAAATATAAAGATGAAAAATACATGATGGTATTTTCCAAAAAAATAAAATAAATTGGAGAAAAATTGCGGTCAGAGTAGCTCGTTGGTATTCCATTATGTAAAGTACAAATTAATTAAAAAAAAGCACGGTTCCTCGTCTCATATATCGTTCCTTCTCTTCTCATGCGTGGAGCGAGCGAACCAACTAGATAGGCTTCATAACCATCTCAGATAAAGCCACAACTACCTACCTCGGCTAGAGCCACGCCGTCATCATGTGGTGCAACATGGTTGAAGGATATGGTTAGATCCTTAAGCGCATCACGGATGCATGAGTATCGCATCGTATGCTAACGGGATTGGCTAGTCGAACTAGTTGCTCGTTGCAGCGGAAATTAATTTTTTTTAATGCGACGAAACTACATGATCCAAGAACACTTCTCAGATCATTTTATCTAAACCACAAACAAGTAATAGGATTACCTCTTGAAGCGTGGTTGCGATCGAGTCTCTAAACGAAGAGACCTCTGTCTCAAGTCCGATCCGATGAAGGAGATGCTTGCGAGTGTGTTGATGAAACGTGTGCTTCTCGCAATCCATGTTGATGATCCAAGCGACGGATCTCCTGATCTCGACCCACGAGATCCGACGTCTTCTTCACGAGCGAGATGCACCGAAGGAGACGGAGATCCACGAGCAAATGATCAGGCAGTATAACGACGACGCTGCGGCGATGGAGAACCTCTCTAGGGCATCCACGGTGGACGACCACATGAGAGAGAGAGTATGTGTGTGGGCGTGTAGAGAGAGAAAGAGAAAGAGATATTTATGTTCTCTTGTGTGTAAAGAAGAGCAATGGGGTGCCTCTCCTTTTATAATATTTTGGGATCCATGGATCTCAATCCATGGGCAACACAAATCCAATGGCTCACATTGATTTGTGTTTCTTTTAATGACTAAGATTTGTGTTGGTAAAAATTAATTTAATTTAGATTAAATCTATATTGATAAATCAATATAAATCAATCCCAAATTAAATCAATCAAGAATGGAGATTATGGAATGAAGATTGCCTCCTTCCATAATATGAGATTTGGTTGCAATCTCATGTAATCTCATGATATCTCATGAGATTACATTATTCCATGGAAATCTCCATGTTTTACAACAACACTTGTTGTAAATTATTCAATAAAAATAATTCATAATTATTTTGTGAATATTGCAATCTTGCCATTGGAAAATTGTGAATCACAATCACAACCAAAATAAAATATGAATTACATTTTCAATTTAATATCCAATGTAAATCCAATTCACATCAACATTTAATTAACAAATGTAAATTACAAATAGCTCTCTCTTATATATTATAAATCACATTTATAATATATGTGATTAATATGGATAGTGCTATCCACATTATCCATGATAATTAAATCACATTTAATCATCTTGGATCTCTATTCTCATGTGCCCAAATAATATGAATCACATTCACATTATTTACATATTTTGATAACTAAATCACATTTAATTATCTAAGATAAATCTCCTTATAATTTGAATAAAATTCATATTATTCATTATAATTAAATCACATTTAATTATCCATTTTCTCAATGCTCGGATACATATTATCAACAATGAAATTATCCTGAACCCTTTCAAGGATAATGTGCTTTCTCCGCGAATACTTAGAGATAACGGCATGGCGATTGTATTGTTCAACGTATAGTGACATGGATATTGAGATCACATCTCAAATTCAGATCTCGGGCCTCCCATAGATGCTTGATTAAATCAAGACCGCAAATCTAATCTTCTCATTACATCAGAATCACATTTAGATCAATGTCCAACATTTGGACCAAAATCAGATTACTTCTCTACTGAGAGGAGTCACTAAAATGTAGACCCGTTTCATCACTCCGTAGAAATGGAAGTGTCATGGTTATACAATCGTTTATGATCACATCACCCTCAGGTATTCCTAATAAGAGGACCTGCATCAAGAGGTCGGTTAGATATCAACCTAAATGAGAATGGATTGACATCTCCTACTCAGGCTGGAGATCATTTCTTAACAATCATTTGACGGTGCATGATGAGTCCTCAATCTAACTCTTTAGATATTCATCCCAACATCGGCCTATATGATTCAATAGTTGAATCAACAGTTGTATGATCATTAAGATGGACATGGTACATAACCCTAATTGTACTAAGGGACCTATTATGCAAATTAGTTATTCTTCATTTCAGATCACGGAATGATATTAGCAATAACATTTATTGCATAATGGCTCGCCGTGGGCTCGCATGTCCAACAATCTCCCACTAGCCCAAAGAGGCATTAATGGGCTAATCATTTAAACCCACACTCATGTGATAATCATAGGCTATTTAGCAAATAGTTAGGTAAGCTGATCAGTCACTCTGTTCCCGCGAGAGTACGCCAAGTCCTTTTACGGAACTTGCATATCCCCAGTAACAATGCTCGCATTTAATGCGAATGTTGTATCTTATGCAACCAATACTCAATCTTGTTAGTTACAGTGTCCTTGACACTACAGCTTGATAATTATCATAACCAGTATTTCCATAATCCTAATCAGAATACCCTTATTTCCGGAGATCACTATCTCTTAAGGTATCCATAGTTAGACCTTTTAGATCTCTATCCATAAAGTCTTAAGTTTTTGAAGATAAGACTTTGAGATCACTATCTCAAAAAAACTTGTCATCTATGAAGATTTTGTTATTACTGCAATCAAGTATTTCCTCTCTATAGTAGGATTAGCAACACTTTACTACTCCCACTGCATGGCAGATATATGGCTTTTGTATACATCTAGTATACACTCAGCTTCTTGTAACTATTGCACAAGTGCAAGTAGTTTTAGCATTCACTTCCTCAACTCTTTGAGGTGTTATCCCTTTAGATAGTTCAGTACCATGTCTTAAGGGATGGAAGCCTTTCTTGGAATTTTCCAGAAAATGGAATATGTTCAAGGTGTACTACTATTGTGACAGTCCCAATACCCTCTTCTCTTTGCTTCTGAATACCTTCAGAACTAAGATCCAAGAGATATCCTTGAGATCATATCTCAAGTTATGGAACAACCAGATAATAAAACACTTATTATTATCATTATATAATTTTAAATTTTTAGGATATCATCTACATTTAGCACGATGAACACAAAGGCACTCAACTAAGCTTCACATGGCTCATCAAGATTCTATCTGAAATCATAACATTTATAATCTCATCAAATCTTATGGTCCAATTTCAAGAAACTTATTTGAGTCCATAGATGGATTTCTTAGCTTGCACACCTTGCTTTCCTCAACCATGAAGCCATGGGGCTACTTCATGTGAATATTCTCAGAGAGGTATTCATAGAGGAATGCAATCTTGACTTACATCTTGAAGATACAATAGTCAAGTTGTGTAGCTAAGGTTAGCGATATTCTGATGATTTTAAGCATGGTTACTGAAAAGCAAGTCTCGTCGCAAGTGATGCCTTCTTTATTCATGTGTAGCTCACGGCTACAAACCGTGCTTTGAAGGTTTCTACCTTATCATCAGGTTCCCTTTCTCTTGAAGATCCATTTACACCTTTACAGGTCTTGCCCATATAAGGTGGATCCTCGAGGGTCCATATACAACACTTGTATATGAAGTCTACATTAGACTTTTATTGCTAACATTCATCTATCCATGCTATGATCTTCAGAAGCTTCATCACATGAAGTTCGATCATTGTCAGATTTCTTTGACACATGGAATCCATCCTCAAACTCATTTGAAGAGGTATTAGTGTTTCATCTTTAATTGTCCTTTTAGTTTCCAATTTCAGGAGCCTCATTATCTTCTCAAGATTAAATGAGTTCCTACACTTCATTTTGATCTTGCTTCTCAAGAGTCTCAACCTCTAAGAATCATATTCTCAGACATGAGATATTCTAAGAATCTCAAGGTCATAAAGTAGGTATCCAATACCATCCTTTATTTTCTTAATGAAGCAACACTCTCAAGTGCTAGATTCCAGCATGCATGGAACCTTATTAAGGATATACATTGTAGTCTCTACTACACATATATACCTGGAAACTAAGGGATAATTATGATAAAATTCATCATTGATAAGATCATGTCACACGTGATCCAATTGTATCTCCCTATAACTCTATTGAGTTAAGGTGTGTTAGGAGGATTGAGATAGAAATGATATTCATATCTCCATAAGGTATCCTTTGAATTCATCTAACAGGTACATGCTACCTAGATTAGATCAAATTCATTTTATCTTCCTTCAAACTTTGGTTGTAAACCAAAATAATGAAATCTTTGAACATTTCAAAGGTTTCTTTAGGTGAAGAGAAGAATCTCATAATCATCAATAGATATCACATATCCATAATGTTTACTATGATATAGATGATCCGCATACATCAATATATATGAGATCCTGAATACCTTGGCATCTTGCACCATTCCCAAAGAAGGGTGTATTGGACATTTTACTTTGAATACAATATTCATAAGTATGTAAGTTTTGAAATTTTAGACATTCTAAAGTTTCATCTCTGACTAGTTTATTGATCAAATCAATAGACAAATGTCCAAGGCTTGATGTTAGATCATTGTCAAATGATCTTCATCCTTCTATTGATTTTAAGGTTTAATTTCAGTATTTAGAAATGTTAACGAATCATTCATTATTTTCTAATTTAGTGGAGTCCACTATATTTTAGAATACTATCTGAAATATCTCCATCATAACTCTTTATGATAGATTATTACAGAATTCATGTTTATTTCCAAAATTTAGAAATAAACAATGAGTGTATTCTAATATCTAGGTCATAGAGACATTCTCTAAGACTAAGGGCTCTCCCACTGAAATTATGAAGCCTTTCAATTCAATAGAGATTGTTGCAACGATTGCATCAATATCCATGTGGATGACTATTAAACCTTTAAGATCAAATTTCTAATCTTATAATACATATGCAACCAGCGAGTGTCACTAGAAGATTGAGATACAATTATTAGACTTTATCTTATCAAATAAGTAGGTCAATTTCAACGATTATATGTAGACTATTCTGATGTACTATCTGATTCCTTCTCTAAGGATTCTAGATAGATTTGATAGTCATACTATCAATACATCAACTTATTGCAGTATTGGCATTCATCCAACTCTTTGGATGTCATATGGAAGTCACAGAAGTACAGTCACCTCCTTGACCCTTCTTACTTGGGTCCAACCCATGCTTCCACTGCGCTCCCTTTATCTATAAACAACCATCGCTTAAGACTAAGGACTCTTATGTTAAATTCAAAAGAATTCAATGTAAGAGTATTTTATACATGCTTCATTAAAGTCATACAATATGAATACTATGAAGCTTCTTGAATGACTAGAGTATAGACAGTAGAATGATTCCCCTCATCATGTCTACATCCATCTAGACTCTTAAAACATTGGTTCAGGTAGATATTCAAACATTTTGAATACATCATCTCTTATGGAGCCATCATTCTGCATGATGCAGAGAACCATGTCATTCATGATTAAATGTTGAGTGCACATATGTATACCAGAATATCTTCTTAAATCTTTATAAGGATTATTTGACAATTGCGATCATCATCGATATGTCACTTCCAAAGTACATTCGATGAGAGATCAAGACTATAAAGACATACAAACCCTAGGGTTGTAGTCCTGTTATCTATTTAATTGTCATTCCTCATTAGTATGAGGAGACTTGCATATTGCAACCACACACATTATGTGTCCAACTGCAAGTACAATATCTGGATCATGAGTCCAATCCATGATATTTTACTGGTTATCATTGAGTATAACATTGAGTTGGTTTAATGAATGATTATCTGGAATAAGAAATTTACGTAAGTGTATATATTTATATATATATATACATATTTTACTTTGATTTAGAAATTTTTATATCAAAGTTGTCTTGTCTTGTCAACACTGAAAGTTCATTCCCTTAATCACTTTCAATGTAAGAGATATACTTACCATTATATCTCAAGCAAGATCTGGGATTTCCTTCCTTATCTTTATCACATTCCAATAATATGAGAACCTGTGACTCCGATAAAAAGAAGCGGGAATACATTCCGCATTGCAAGTCCAACTTGCATCTCCCAATTCGGTCTTTAACACTCGGTCCCACCACCCCTAAGGCGATGTTGAACTGCCATTAATTAAACCAACCATCAACAGAAATACAACTCGCTACGCAATCCAATATCGCCCCAATAATATGAGGACCCGATATTGGGAGCACTACGCATAATATTGGGAGCCCGATCCAAATAGCTTGTATGCAGGAGCTGTCACTTAGGACAGGTGTCTCCGACATACAATCTCTGGCGACGGAACCCTTCGCCTTGACGGGAGATCATGTATGTCACTTATGTGATCCTCCATATCATATTCAAATTTAATTAATCATTATGAATCATATTCATTACGATTAATTCTTTCAAGGGAATTAACACATCTATTTATAATGGAGTGTCTTAATTTTAATCGGATTCCAATTAATCTAATCATATTAAATCAATGATCCAATCAATATCCAACAAACAATCTTTATTGTTACTTGAATTATGATATTATCTTAAATATGTATTATTTCGAATTTTAGTAATTAGAAATACATCATGATTTCTTTAGCATTATACTAACCCTACCTGCTGGCATAGTCAGTACCGACATGAGTGGGACAGACCGCACACGATGCAACCTGCTACCCCAACGCTCCCCGACTAGACACCATATCCACCTCGGGAAAGGATAATGCAAAATAGATCACTTTGTACTTGAGATGATCATTGGTTCTTCAACCGAAATTATACCATATAATAATAATCAAAACAATTTTGATAACATTATAATGAGATTTGCTAAAAAAATCCCAAATCCTATTCAAACAACATGTTTGTTGGAATGTAGATCATGTAGATCATGTAACCAATTTTGTGATATAGATCATATCTAATCAATTATTGGTTAAGGCAATATCATTTAAGGAAATAATTATCATCTAATATTTCACAAATATTTATGCACAATTATTCCAGGAAATTAAACAATCCAATTTCACTAATTGATTAAATGACAATCACTAGATTCTTGATTAGGAAAGTATTTCTAGCAGTGACCCTCACTTACTAAAAATACCACATCTCAATCAATTTAAATCCAAATTAAGCAAAATAAGTTTCTAAAATTTGCTAATTTTATTTACAACAGAACCTAAGTTATTTGCATGCATTTCAAGGTGTTTCAAATCCGTAATTAACATCTTAATTACGTCATGATCCGCAGTCCCCGAAACACTGGATATATGTTCACTAAAATGATCATAACTTGATCATACAGAATCCAAATTATGTAAACTCAGATCCTATAGTTTCCTTGTTTAATGGGAAATAAAATACAATTATTATTTTTGTGTTTAAACAATTTAAACAGTGCCTAAAATAATCTCAAAACAGAGATGCGAAAACGAAATGCAAGAAAACTTTCGCAAATCTTTAATGAACCCAAGTTGTCCTCGGTTCATGGATCGCATCCAAAACCTTCGACCTAAGGCTCTGATACCACTTGAAGGATACAGTTAGATCCTTAAATGCATCACGGAAGCATGAGGATCGCATGTATGCCATCGGTAGCGACTAGTCGAACTAGTTGCTTGTTGCAACGGAAATTAAAAAAATTTCATGCGAAGAAATCACATGATCCAAGAACACTTCTCGGATCGTTTTGTCTAAATCACAAACAAGTAATAGGATTACCTCGTGAAGCATGGTTGCAGTCGAGTCTCTAAACGAAGAGACCTCCTGTCTCAAGTCCGATCCGATGGAGGAGATGCTTGCGAGCGTGTTGATGAAACACGTGCTTCTCGCAATCCATGTTGATGATCTAAGTGACGGATCTCCTGATTTCGACACACGAGATCCGATGTCCTCTTCATGAGCGAGAGGCACCGAAGGAGACGGAGATACATCAGCAAAAGATTGGGCAGCATAACAACGACGCTACAACGATGGAGAACCTCTCTAGGGCATTCATGGTGGACGGCCACATGAGAGAGAGTGTGTGTGTGGGTGTGTAGAGAGAGAAATAGAAAGAGAGATTTATGTTCTCTTGTGTGTAAAGAAGAGCAAAGGGGGTGCATCTCCTTTTATAAATATTTTAGGATCCATGGATCTCAATCCATAGGCAACATAAATCCAATGGCTCTCATTGATTTGTGTTTCTTTTAATAGTTAAGATTTGTGTTGGTAAAAACCAACAATAATTAATTTAATTTAGATTAAATCTATATTGATAAATCAATCCAAAATTAAATCAATCAAGAATGGAGATTATGGAATGAAGATTGCCTCCTTCCATAATATGGGATTTGTTAGCAATATCATGTAATCTCATGATATCTCCTGAGATTAGATTATTCTATGGAAATCTCCATGATTTACAACAACACTTGTTGTAAATTATTCAACAAAAATAATTCATAATTATTTTGTGAATATTGCAATCTTGTCATTGCAAAATTGTGAATCACATTCAAAACCCAAAATAAAATGTGAATTATATTTTCAATTTAATGTCCAATGTAAATCCAATTCACATCAACATTTAATTAACAAATATAAATTACAAATAGCTCTCTCTTATATATTATAAATCATATTTATAATATATGTGATTAATATGGATAGTGCTATCCACATTATCCATGATAATTAAATTACATTTAATCATCTTGAATCTCTATTCTCATGTGCCCAAATAATATGAATCACATTCGTATTATTTACATCTTTTGATAATTAAATCACATTTAATTATCTAAGATAAATCTCCTTATAATATGAATCAAGTTTATATTATTCATGATAATTAAATCACATTTAATTATCTATTTTCTCAATGCTCGGATACATGTTATCAACAATGAATTTATCCTGAACCCTTTCAAGGATAATGCGCTTTCTCCGCGAATACTTGGAGATAAGGGCAGGGCGATTGTATATTCTACGTATAATGACATGGATATTGAGATCACATCTCAAATCCAGATCTCGGACCTCCCATAGATGCTTGATTAAATCAAGACCGCAAATCTAATCTGCTCATTGCATCTGAATCATATTCAGATCAATGTCCAACATTTGGACCAAGATCAGATTACTTCTCTGCTAAGAGGAGTCACTAAAATTCAGACCCATTTCATCACTCCCTAAGAATGGAAGCGTCACGGTTATACAATCGTTTATAATCACATCACCCTCATATATTCCTAATACATGTACATCCTGCATACTAGAAGACTCAGAATAAACTCGAAGTATTAGATCAACTTTACACTGTCTACTTCAGGGTTCTATCAGTAAGTTTCTCATTCGATCATTGGGAGTTGGTATCGATCATATACTTTTCAAAAGCATATATCATACCTAGTTCTTGATCATATACTTTTCAAAAGTATAGTTCAAACCTACAAATTCAGTTAAGCTTCCAAAGCTAGACGACCGTGCACGGAATTTGATTCTTCTCAATATCTTATGAGTGAGCTCATGTCTTCCGGTTCAGTAACTGAACCTGTATGATCCCTTTGAGAGATCGTATTACTCATATGCCTTTATATGCACACCAGCGCGCCAGTGTATAGACCTTGGTTAGGTCATCAACCTATTGGTCTGCCAAATGTACATACTCAGACATATAGTAACACATCTGTCTCGGTCAGAGGATGCGTGCATGTATCATGACAACATACGATATAGGACTTTGGTTATCTCGATCTCATTAAGTCAACTCTTTGACCTAACTTATCTAATACCTTCGCATCTCTATTCCTATGCAGAGGACCTGCATAAAGAGGTCGGTTAGATATCAACCTAAATGAGAAAGGATTGCCATCTCCTACTCATGCTGGAGATCATCTCTTAACAATCATTTGACGGTGCTTAATGAGTCCTCAATCTAACTCTTTAGATATTCATCCCAGCACCAGCCTCTATGATTCAATAGTTGAATCAACAGCTGTATGATCATTAGGATGGCCGTGGTACATAACCCTAATTGTACTAAGGGACCTATTATGCAAATTAGTTATTCTTCATTTCAGATCATGGAATGATATTAACAATAACATTTATTGCATAATGGTTAGTCGTGGCCTCGCATGTCCAATAGGTAGGATTGGCTCGCCACACCTGAGTTCCTAAGGGTTCGTTTGGTTGCATAACGTCATGCTCCATGCATTACTGATGTGAGCACGACACCACCTTGGTCCACACATCATCATCGCCCACGTCTAGTTGCATTGCTCCACGCACCACAACCCCTCCGTGCATCGCCACCATCTACGCACCATAGATGTTTTGATTTGAATTTTGAATTGGCAAATGAAGCGAGAGATTGGAGGAGATAATTTAGGTTATTACATGTTATATTTGGATAATGTATACTGATCAAAATGAGTTTTCAATAAATTAAATAATATATAATAATATTTCTATAATATAGATGGATGTGAGTGCATGATTTTACGTAATCAAGTACCACATCTATTTAAAGTATATATAATTCTAAAAAATATGCAATTCTTTTGGGCCTTTTTAGAATTTCTATGAGTGCTCAATGTCATAAGTAGATGCAAGATAATGAAGCTTAAATTGTGTACCCATGCAAGCTATCTATATTTATTTTAACTCGATTTGCAACTAGTTAGCGTAATGGAATACGTTATTCATCTTACATCTATCGATAAAGGCTGAGAAATATTGAATTATTCATAAGGAGAGGATTGCACACACTGCTTTTGATCCACTAAATTGTAAAATTGTACATAATTCTTTAGAAAAAAAGGGTACGACGCTTAGAAGACACCTATCATGTAACTTATATGTATTCATATTAACTTTAAAAAAGAATTACAAAGACCAAAGGGTCTTTAAACACTTAACATGCTCAATCACATTTTCCATAGGAAACAAAAGGAATAATTAACTTTAAATATAACATTAAGTATATTAGTATAAGTTTACTTTTAAGAAAAAGCAAAAAGATTAAAAAAATAAAAGCTTGATGTAAAAATTGGCTGATTAGTCGGTCGACTAAGCCGACTAGTTGGTTTGATTAATCGTGTGGACCGACTAATGGCCGACTAGTCCTAATCGAGTCAGCTACCCCTCCGATTCGACTGATCGAG
This sequence comes from Ottelia alismoides, assembly GCA_037367405.1. Taxonomy (NCBI): domain Eukaryota; kingdom Viridiplantae; phylum Streptophyta; class Magnoliopsida; order Alismatales; family Hydrocharitaceae; genus Ottelia; species Ottelia alismoides. The sequence continues at coordinate 57,265 of JAZKJV010003949.1, read as the reverse complement.
ACTACTTTTACAAGCTTTGAAAAATATGATATGAGAAAAGAAGCTACATTTTAAGGAAGATAAATACTTGTCAATCTCAACATGAGCGAAACATAGGATATCTCTGACAACCAAGGGAACAGGTAGCTTTTGTCCGGCCTTGAAGACTTTGGATTTTGTTTTTGATACAATCCGTTTAACGAGGGTTTAAGGTTGGGTGGGAGTTTTTTTTTGCCTTCCTCGGTACCTAACGCAACCTTCCCCCATCCCTCTATAACTCGATCTTATACTGTAATCGTTGGGCTGGATTAGCCTATTTGTATACTTTCCTACTTACTTTTGAATATATTGAAAACCTACGAACCAAAAAAAATCAACTTGAGCCGTTGACTAACTTGGGTACTTTGGATCTTTCGGGTTCATAACTTTTATGTACAAAATGGAAACACATGGAATTGGAATAAGCTTTGGGGATCTTTCGACCCTCTTGAGAGTGGTAATAGTCTGAATTGAACAAAGTGTGTGTGACAATCGTGTTATATGTGGCTTGCGCGGAATGGTTCTATCTTAAGGGGAACAAAAGAAAATGTCAAATTTATGTTAATATATAAAAATATATGTATAAAAAATAATTTATATATTTAAACTAATTAAAAATTCAAAACCAACAAATGACTGACTAAATCCGATTAGTCGTCGGACTATCGATTAATCCTAAGTAAGTAACTCTTTCGACCGAGTACCGACTACTACTTTCTGCAACCTTGTATTTTTCAGTTGTATACGGTTGTCATTATTTGTAAAAGTATTCCTTAAGGTAGGTGTACTCTCAAACAAAGAAACACGGGGAATCCTACCAACAATAACGAAATTACTGACCATAAATCTGTCCCCCATTTACTATTTTTGAACGTTCTTTCTGGAGAGAGCTGTCACTTTCACCTCCTCACCATTTTTTGTCACCAGTTTCATCATTTTTTGTGATTTCCGAAAAATGGCAAAAATTCTCCGGTCTACGCAAAGAGCAAAAGGTGAAGGAGAGAAATTGGAATCTGTTGCAGAACAGGAGGCACTCTGTGTTTTTGTTCAAAGATAGAAAAACCCAACCAACGCACTCCTAATCAACCCGGTTACCGCTAATTAATGACAGTCTTTAATACAATCAACTCTTCATCACCTCGTAATTATAATCAATATCGTGTTTGCCAACTTGATTACGACCATAATTAGCACATAAATCATAGGCAAGATCTGTCTCTCTCTCCATTCCTTTTCTTTCAGCGGTTTCTAATCACCGAGGGAGCCAATGGGCAAAAAGAAATGGACAGGAAACTAATCGGCGCTGCCAGATGAATGCAAATTAAGGAGCTCGCACTTTAAATTATACTTAAAGCCACAACAAACACAGTCCTTAATTAGCTCAAGAGTACGTCATGCCAAAATGGCCTACTAATAATAACCCAATCAGTATCTGTAAACCAAATCTTAATCAACTTTCGTTTATTTATTTACTATTTTTTGACCTCCTTCCTCCCTGTCACCTTCGCCTGTTCTTCTCCTTCCTCTTTTCTTTCCTTTCCTTTTCCTTCCTCCTTAATTTTCATCAGTTTTCGATTTTTTTTAAAAAGGAAAAAGCGGTGAAATCTCATCAAGGATACACAGAGAAACAAAATGCATAAGATCCAATCTCGGGATACAGGGCACCACACTCTCTTCTCCGGACTATTATAAAGCACGAGGAATCCTCCCCGTAATCCAGGCGATTACCACTAATCACCAATGGGTTTCCTTTGAATGCTCATCTGTCCCCTCTCTCTCTCTCTGCTGATCATTAAGACGTGTTGAGCTGTGCTCGTCCCCCACATCTCTCTGTCTGTCTCGGCTTCTCTCTCTCTCCCCCCTTCCTGTGCTGCTCCCATCTCGTGCCTCTTCTTATTGCGAGGCTGTTAATTTTGACGAGTACTATTCTTCGGACACATATCGCTTCTCCACCTCCACTTGCTCTTCTTCCTCCTAACCCGTCACCCCTCTGCGACGGCGTAGGAAGGAAAGAGAGGGAGAAGGGGTGAAGAGCACGAATCACCCACATTACTCCAAAGCTCGCGTCTTTCCGGGTACCCAGCTCGAGATACGTCGAAATCGTGAGGTGGGTAGTGCTCAGATCTGTGGAAGATGGCGCCTTGGTGGTGGGGGAAGGAGAAGAGCCACCGGGGGACGCCCGTCGTGGTTAAGATGGAGAACCCAAACTGGTCGATCTCGGAGCTCTCCTCACCCGCCGATGGTTTTGGTAACAAAGGCGCGAGGGGCAAGAACGCCAAGCAGCTCACGTGGGTCCTCCTCTTAAAGGCCCACCGTGCCGCCGGCTGCCTCTCTTCGCTCATCTCCGCCGTCCGCCGCCGCGTCTCTTCTGGCCGTACCGATGTCGAGCCGGACGATGAGTACGACGTTGAGGAGCGGCCCTCCGTGCGCCGGGGCTTCTATACCATCATAAAGGTCGCGCTTTTCGTGTCCATTGCCATGCTCGTGTTCGAGGTCGCGGCGCATTGGAACGGCGCCGTGGCGCTCCGTCAGCTCGCGGCGGCGCCGTCGAGTGTCTTTGATTGGGTGTACTCGACGTGGGTAGTGGTCCGTGTGGAGTACCTCGCTCCACCTCTTCAGCTCCTCGCTCATGTCTGCATTGTCCTCTTCTTGATCCAGAGCCTGGACAGGCTCGTTCTTTGCCTCGGTTGCTTCTGGATCAGGATCAAGGGAATCAAGCCTTCTGCCAATGTCGCAAATGTCGACGTTGATCTGGAGAAGAATGGGGAGAAGGGTTACTTTCCCATGGTGCTCGTTCAGATCCCTATGTGCAATGAGAAGGAGGTGGGTTCTTGATTGGGTTCTCAATTTTTTCTCTCTCAATATTGTTGATTCGTGATTGCTGGCTTTTGGAATTGCAGGTTTATCAGCAGTCCATCGCTGCGGTGTGCAGCCTCGACTGGCCGCAGACGAATCTGTTGGTACAAGTGCTGGATGATTCAGATGACCCCCTTACTCAGGTCCTGATCAAGGAGGAAGTGTCGAAGTGGCAGCAGAATGGAGCTAATATAGTGTACAGGCACAGGATTATAAGGGAAGGGTACAAGGCTGGGAATCTCAAGTCTGCCATGAATTGTAGCTATGTCAAGGATTACGAATTTGTTGCGATCTTCGATGCTGATTTCCAACCGAGTCCTGATTTCTTGAAGCGTACTGTTCCCCATTTCAAGGTTAGCATGGAGCTTTATTTACTTTTGTATGGATTAACTAGTTTAGACATTACAATGGTGTGTTAAAATTACACAGGATAATGAGGAGATTGGATTGGTGCAAGCAAGGTGGTCTTTTGTGAACAAGGATGAGAACTTGTTGACAAGGCTGCAGTACATCAACTTGTGCTTCCACTTTGAGGTAGAGCAACAAGTTAATGGGATCTTCCTTAATTTCTTTGGATTTAACGGGACGGCTGGAGTTTGGAGGATCAAGGCATTGGAGGATGCGGGCGGGTGGATGGAGAGGACTACGGTGGAGGACATGGACATTGCAGTTAGAGCTCACTTGAAGGGGTGGAAGTTTGTTTACCTTAATGATGTGGAGGTAGTTTAATCGATCTCTATTCTTTCAATTCATCGTGGACTATGTAATAAGTTGTCCTTATTTCGTTTTAATGTAGTGCCAATGCGAATTACCCGAATCATATGAAGCTTACAGGAAGCAACAACACCGCTGGCATTCCGGTCCCATGCAGTTATTCAGGCTCTGTCTGCCAGACATAATTAGATCAAAGGTAATGAAAAAGCTATCCTCGTTCGATGTTATTTATACTAATTTTGCCGATTCCTATTCTAGGAATATGTCCCATTTAATAACTTGTAGCTATCTTGTGATCATTCAGTAACTTGGGGTTGTTAGGATCAGAATTCGACACATACTACCTAAATCCTTTTGACGAAAGTCTCTATCATGTTCTTAGTTTAGTATCTTGACCGGACTTGCTCCAGCATGACAAAATATGATACTTCCAAGAGTAACTAAGCTCAGCTTTTGTAGTGTGAGACCATGTGATTTTGAAGCTTAATGACAACCTATGATTATTCCCTTCTCAACCATTTAACTTTGTAATCTCCGCGTCTTCCACCTATATGCTTCCTACGGTGCCCTTGAACACTTTTCTTTATTCAATGAAATCGGCCATTATCCGTCCATCACTGAGAAAGAACATGCCAAATAGTATAATACATGCATGATTAAAATGCAGTGAAAAACTGCACATACTCAAGAAAGCGATGGACTGCGGCTGAGGGTAGTGTGCTTTTGATGGGTGTTTATTTTTTATATTTTGTCATCTAGGATTCCGCTTGCTGTGCACCTCTGCTAGTGCTGCTTAAATAACTAGAGGATGCAACTGCATGCCATGCTTCTTATGGGGACCAAACCTTTCTTTAATGATGTATATTAGCTGGTTGATGTTACCCTCTATTAAGTATTATTTGTTGGTCTCCTGCAGAAAGCAACATGCATCATTCAGACTCCCAAATAAAAATGGGCAAAGAGAAAAATATTCTGCATGGGCTTCAACATAAATAATAGTATGGTAACATGGTTCTTGAGCAGTGATTTCTAGATTGTAATCTTCCCCATGAATTTGTCCGGTTAGTGCTTGGTATGGCACATATCTGAAAGCTATTGTAGTATTAGGAGTATGTAGACCAGTTACTTTCACATCCAAATTTTGTTTCGAAAATTCGAATGTCCATCATAAGAGACCACTGCTAGATCTAATATGTGAACAAATTAGACACCATCCACCTATCTGTTAACCTCTTGGTAACTCTGATTCTGATGTGCTCTTATCTTCGAGAGAAACCTAAATGGTTTCTCTTTTACTCGTGTAAATTTTTATGCTTATCTGAATGTCAGTTCAAAACCTACTATTGAATGTAAGTTTTTTAAAAAGACTTTGTTTTACATGTAGTATTTTTAATAAACATTGTGCATGTATTCTGACTATTGTTTTATGACTTCTAATTACAGATTGGATTCTGGAAGAAATTTAACTTAATATTCCTCTTCTTCCTCCTCCGTAAACTGGTGCTGCCATTTTACTCGTTCACCCTTTTCTGCATAATGCTCCCAATGACAATGTTCGTCCCGGAAGCCAAGCTCCCCTCGTGGGTAGTATGCTACATTCCTGCTGTTGTGTCCTTCCTCAACATCCTTCCTTTGCCGAGTTCTTTCCCATTCATAGTTCCGTACCTCCTATTTGAAAACACAATGTCAGTGACCAAGTTCAATGCAATGATCTCCGGCTTGTTGCAATTGGGAAGCGCATATGAGTGGGTTGTTACCAAGAAGTCTGGGCGTTCTTCGGAGGGTGATCTGCTTTCCCTAGTTGATAAAGAGCCTAGACATGTACGCGGGGAATCAGCCCCCAACCTTGATTCACTAGTCAAAGAGGAGGCCCTTCACAAGAAAGAAATAAAGAAGAAGCACAACAGAATATACATGAAAGAGCTTGCACTCGCGTTCTTGCTGTTAACTGCCTCTGCTCGGAGCTTGCTATCTGCCCAGGGTATCCATTTCTACTTCTTGCTGTTCCAAGGAATCTCGTTCTTGTTGGTTGGGCTCGACTTGATAGGAGAACAGATTGAATGATGGGAGAAACCAATCAAAATATGTAGAAGTGCAGCGTGGCATTCCCACCCCACCAGTGTATCGCTGAGGACGAGGAAGGAGGGGGAGGGATTCACAGAGGTGTAGATAGCTTTCTCCTAAGTCTTACCTTAGTCGTTTGATTCTTTCAGCCTTCATTCATTTTGTTCTTAGTATGTAAATGTCGTTGCTCAATGATGGTGTTGTGGGTATACACCAAAAAGGAACTGCTGAGAAAAATTCAAGCCAAGGTATATATATCGTCAGTGATCCACTACTTATGTGTTCTATGATGGAAATATAATATGGGGAATGATGTTAAAATTGAAATCATGTTTATGCTTATTGAACATGCAAGAATATCGCGCAATGTTGTTTGGCTATGCTCTTTTTCAGTTCTGATCAGTGGAGAAGGCCTTCCGAAGAAAATACGATTTTCCAGAGGACATTCTGGATCAAAATTACATCCTGTTGAAGCTAGAAGGACATGAACGAACAGATTCGTTACACAAATATGCTTGATCTCGTACTGCACACCGCCACCCTCTTGATTTGGTTTAAAGTCGACGGTATAGTAAGGATCCACCAGCAATTTCAGGAGGCATGCATTTGCAGCTATTACAAAAAACAAGGAAGAAGTTGGAGATCCTTAAAGATTACACATGTTTAAGGTAGTTAAAACTTAAGAGGCAGTAGTTTTCTTTTGTTCATTGGTCTTAAAAACCTTTGCATTATTACTCTTTTCTTTTATAATGTTTATTTTGCGTATACCTGGAAAAATACTGTAGTTCTACTATGTTGTAAAATTCTCTTAAACCATTCAAAATTTGCATGTTCATGGTTTTTGCCTTTTTTGTTCCATGTGTTTTTCCTACATATCTTCCACACTCATGATCTACTATGCTGTCAAGACTCACAATCTGGGTCATCTAATAGCAGATACAACAGGATGAAAGGGTAATGCCTTCTTGATGATGCCATTTGCAGGATGTTTGCGACCAACGAAGTGGTGTAGAAAAATAGCGAGGCGAAGTGGAAGCCTTAAGCACCACACTGTGGGACCTCGACGGATAAGAAGATTGTGGATGATATGGAAGAAGGTGTAGCATGTGACTACTGAATAGTTGCTAAAGTTGCGCGACACCTAATATGGTTTGGCGGCTAGTTTGAAAGATTTGTAGAGAAGATTTTGCCTTGATTCTGGTTAAGGAGAAAGTTGCAATGGGTTATAACTAATTCTAGGCCGCATGAGGGTCTAAGAATTTTCCCAAAGGCAACATGGAGGTGGGAGAAGGATTTTGTAGGAAAGGAAACAAGGCTATTTGGAGAGGAGAGAAGATGGACTTTTCCTTGTAGAGTCGCCAGCCAAATCGTTTTATATGTTTCACATCATGGCCCCAATCATTGCATCTTGTGTTAGTCCAGACAAATCCGATGGGTATTGTTTCCTGCTGTCATTTCTCTTCCAAGAAGAAATTTGAGAATACGATGTAGTTTAGTGTGTTAAGGACAAAGATGATGTGGATAGGAATGGAAATTAGTATATTTGATCAGAATCAATCCCTTAATGAAAAAATATTTGTGCTATTCAAAATAAATATTCTCAGTACGACCAGTATTGATAGAGTAGCTTGATTAATTTAGAGGGATAGAACCTCAAGGCCAACCACTAGTATACCTAGCAATTGAGTTGTTAAATATTTTCCCAACGTTGAAATTAGATTTGAGATTGTTAAGCTTTGGGTATGACGTTTATTAAATAGTTTACCAAGAAAAGGAGAGGAGAATCATCGAGGTAGTATGCCTCGTGATCAAATAAAAGGCATGGTGTTTGTTGAGAGCTTAACTTATAACCCTAATACTAGGGGTATTCCGGGGAGTTAGCCTCTATTCTACCCCTAACCTTAGGTCTCTAAGTATATATACAAGGAGCCGTAAGGTTCTATTCATAACTAAGGAATTATATCTCCACAAATTTACTTAGTATCAAAGCAAGTTCCCCTCCTACACCCACCAACACCCCTCCCTCCTTAGTCGTTCGCTTGAAGCTCCATCATTGAAGCCCAACACAACTGTCTCTCCAATGCCCATTTATCCTGACGCAACTATAATGCCATCGCCCATGTAGCCCTCAAGTTTTAACCCCATCTACCCCTTGCGACTCTCGACCCCCCCCCCCCTCCCCCGTCGTCACCCCCAGCCCGAATCCCATCGTCCCGACAACCTTGAACCCATCGCCCTCGCTCACACATTTATCTTCAACTATGTGGAGAACAAAACCTACTACATCATATGCACAAAGTACCACATGGATGAATATTACAAGTTGCATATGGTCATTTTTACCATATCAATGGATGAGGGGATGTACATCTCACCCCCAACATTAGACTCAATAATGGTTTATTTGTGCCTGAATTTTTCGTCAGTCTTCTCTCTATTAGCTAGATTTGCAAGGAGCTGAACTGGAGAGCTATATTTGATGTTGTTTCATGTGTTTCTCTGGGCATACTAACTAGGTGCACGATTGGTGCGGGCTGTGAGGACGGTGGTGTCTAGCATATAATACAATCTGCTAGGATTGTTGTGTATTTTGAAACTCCCTTTTGTGCTTCTTCTTCTTCTAGTGCCTTCTAGCATCAACGATTGGGCCAACCATTCCATTCACAAGTTTTGGTGTGATCTTCCCCAACTTCCTTCCACTGTCAGCATATAGTGTGTGCCCTGACAACTAGGGAAACACCACATGAGTTCCTTCCCATCTTCCAGTACCGTCCATTCTAGAAGTCTTTCTGAGTTGATTCACCTTAATGTTTTGGGGCTCAGTTGATATCATGATCGTCTGAGAAATAAATATTATTTGGTTCTTATAGATGATTCTTCTTATGTTCGTGGATCTTCTTATTAAAAAATAAATCTGATGTTTTTCCATATTATTGTTCGATTTATTAATGAAGTAAAGACTCAGCCTAGCACCAACATCAAATATTTACGATCTGATCATGCTCAAGAGTTTCATTCTCATGATATGAAGTCTTTTCTATCCAACCATATAATTTTACAATCAAACTACTTGTGCTCATACTTCACATTAGAATGACGTGGTTGTGCGTAAACATAGGTTTATTCTTGACATTGCAAGAACCCTACTCATTGATTATCATGTTCCTTCCCCCTACTGGAGTGATGTTGTTCTGACTACCACTTATCTCATTAATAGTATGCCTTATTTCCATTTATGAACAAGTTCCCATTGAGGTTCTCTTTCCCAAGAAGGCTTAATTTCAAGTTCCCCAAAGGCCTTTGGGTGTGTTGCCTTTGTCCATATTATTGGTCTAGGAAAGGATAAACTTTCTTCCAAAGTAGTCAAATATATATTTCTTGGCTACGCGAAGAACTAGAATGGATATAGATGCTATGATCCTAAATACAAAATGCACTACACTAGTGCAGTGTTGCATTCTTTGAGTCCCTTCCGTTCTACTCTAGGTCATGCACAAATGTTATCTCTCCAATACCTTCTACAACTCCCATTCATGTTCCTATTCCACAGATTGATCTCTATAAGATGACTACTCCTCAGAGAGATACCCCATCTGAGAAGGAACTATCCTCTCAGGTATGTCCTTTAGCTGAGTCTTTACAGACTAACAACATTGCTACATTGATGGATATAGATACAGATACCTCCAACCAATCATGGGATGCTCTAGTAGACATGTTGATATCCCTACAAAAGTGGACCATATAATGTCCTTCTTGATGCAATACCAATCATCTGATATTTGTTTTTGTGTCCTTCTCTGGTGTTGGCTCTTTATACAAATAATTTTTCTTGGCAATCTCTGATATAGTTATCTCTCATACTCATATAGAGATACTACATGATTTCGGATGGCACTTAGTAATGGAAGAAGAGATATCTGCTCTGATCTCTCAGAACACCTAGACTCTTGTTGATCCTCTTGGCAACAATATGATTATAAGATCTGGATGGGTATTCACCATGAAGTACAATCCATACGGTCCTATTTCTCGCTATAAGGCAAGGTTTTTGGCAAAGGGGTTCAACAGACTTATGGTGTTGACTTCTTTGATGCTTTCTCTCCAACTGCTCATCTATCTACTCTATGAATCCTTATGACAATGGCAATATGGTTTGATTGGCTTTTGCATCTGTTGCATGTGAAGAATGCCTTCCTTTATGGAGACCTTCAAGAGATTATTTACACGCAGCAACCTCCCAACTTTGAGGCTCAAGGGGAGCATAAGAAGGTGTGCTTACTATGCAAGGTCATAGATGTCCTCAAATAGAGCTCTCGCGCGTGGTTTCATAAATTATAAAATGTAATAGAGAATTTGGGCCTCGTATACGATCTTCAATAGAACATTCTTTATTCATACGAAAGAATGTAAAAGGAATTGTGGGTATGCTTATCTTTGTGGATGACATCATCCACATGGGAAATGACTCCGATGGTATTCTAGAAGTGAAGGCACAACTAGTAGAACAATTTGTAGTCGAAGACTTGCTTCAAGCGAGGATTAGCTATGCCTCAACGGAAGTAACACTGGCTTGCTTCAGGAAAAAAGGCATGCTAGGATCCAAACTAGCACATATATCCATGGATCCTAAGGGACACATGTTTGAGTCAGGTGATATTGAAGATAGTGGTCGATACATGTATCTAGTGGGTAAGTTATTATACCTTAGCATCGCTTGGCCAGATATCTCTATTGTTGTCGGGAAGTTGAGCTGGTTCATGGACTCCCCCACTTCAACTCACTTTGATCCATAAGGTACATCATGTCCTCCCTAGGAGATGTCTACTATTCTCCAAAGGCAACAACTTTGACCTCATGGCCTATTCATATGTAGACCATGGAGGATGCATGATAGATAGAAAATATACTACAGAGTTTTAGACCTATATGGTAGGAAATATGGTTACTTAGAGAAGAAAGAAATAAGCAATTGTCTCTCGCTCAAGTGCTTAAAGCGAATATAGAGCCATGGCTTATGCTACGTTAGAGCTAGTATGACCTCGATCTGTGTTCACATATCTTCATATCACCGCCACCAATGTCATGGAGCTCAAATGCGACAATCATACAACAATGCACATATTCAACAATCCCATATTTTACTAATGCACCAAACATGTGGAAGTTGATTGAGACTACTAAAGATTTGATAGAGAGATGCCGACTTCGAACTCACAACGTATCATTGGCAGATCAATTTACAGGCATGTTCACCAAGCCACTTTCTCGGACACAATTCGAAAAATATTGTAATAAGTCGAACATAATTGATATATATATGCTTCAGCTTGAAGGGAAATCTGAAGAGCTTAAGTTGTAACCCTAACACTAGGACTATTCTGGGTATAGCAGTAGTATAAATAAGAACAAGAATCCATCATATTTATAATTGAAAATTAGATTTTATTATGAATTTAAAAAATAAAAACCAAGGGGGAGAGTTTGATTATAAGATCAAAAATCAAAGGCTAGTATTTGATGATAATGAGCGGTTACGAAGTCATGGTAAAATACATATTTTATAAAACTATAGAAGCAATAAAAATTACAAATCTTTGAGTTTATAATACAAGGTTTAAGATAAGATCTATTTGCAGATCTTTTTGTAATATAATATTTAATATGTATATTACAGTTGTAACCACAAATGAAAAGTATTTTAATAAGTGTTATGAATACTAACTTTTCGGCTCTGAGTGTTAATGATATTTTTTAGTGTGATTTTTCTGACTCATTAACAAAAGATTAAAATTATAGAAACACAATATTTCTCCATAGTAGTTGAGCATCCATGACGATAATTTCTTCAATGTCATTTAAGCCTCAAGCTTTATCAGGCTTTTTGATTTTGTTTGTCAATGTCTTCCTGTAAAAAACATAGAAAACTTTGTGCAAATAAAAAAAATCAAACTTATTCAGTATATTTCCATACAATAAAACCAACAATAGAATCTCTAAAAAATCTACGCTACTAGAAAATTTCAATTATCTTCTCCCTTAATCAATTGAGCTAAATCTTAGTAATGACCAAATATCTTTGGCAAAAATCAAGATGGATCCTTCCACATCTATTAAAATATGGATCACCTCATTATATTTCAAAATTTATTATCTCTTAATATCGAAGTGTCCTATCTTTTGGGTATAAATTATGATAATGATCATATGCTTTTCATAAATAAGGGCGCAAATTCTTAATAATCACAACATTTTTTGTTTGCAAAACTAAAGTTTTCTCGTCTCGAAAAGAGGAAAATAAACCCTCATTATTTACTTCTTGACCTCAATGATAGAATCGCTAAATATCGTAATTATTTGACTAATAACACACAAAATGGGTATTGAGATTAAGTGATCGATATGATTAGAAAGCCCATTTCTAATCTCCTTATTGATAAGATATGGTTACATATGATCAGGAGATATTTAATAAAATACCCCATGCTCTTTTTAATGAAAAAGTTTCAACTTTAACTTTATTCAAAGCTCTAAAGAAATATGGAAATCTCTAAACAATAACAAAATAGATATAAACTCTAGACATGATGGATTCATATCTAGCTTCTTTATTTCTTATTGGCTTATAATTAAAGAGAATGTCATCTTGTTTGTCCATATGTGTTATATTTCACTCATATTCCAAGGGGTTTAATTCTATTTTTATACCCCCATTCCTAAGTCTAGTTTCACCTAGATCCAACATAGACTATAGATGTATCGATCTTTGCAATGTAATCTATAAGGGGTGTTCGGGTCGGGAGTAAGCAGGAATAAGGATGTGGAATAAGGAAAATAATGGTCTATTCTCTGTTCGGTTGGAAATATAAGAATAAGGTGGAATAGGGTAGGTAAGGTGGAATAAAGATAGGAATAATGGTAGAATAAAGTGATGTAATGAGTTGTGGATGGGAACATCTGTACTCTTGGGAACCACACCAGGTATGGAATTGACCCCTTATTTCAAACCTTATTCTCGAAACGAACATGGCCTTAGATGTAAATGGAATCATGTGGAATGCCTTAAAACACTCCTTCACTGCCTCATCTCACCTGAATAATTGGATTTATGAAAAATCGTCCCAATGTGACCATATTTCGTAGATTTTGAACTTGGCTAACTTCTTTATCCCAACATTTTATGCTCCAATGTTGTTTTTTCAACAAGAAATGCATAATTCTTGTAATAAGGTACGTTGGCTCTTTCTTTGGAAAAGTCTTCATTTTTTTCTTCTTCAAAAGATGGATCCTTTCCTTAATAAATTGTTGGGTAGCTCATGCCATTTTGATTGTGATGGTGGATGAGACTTTAACATCTATTTTTGACTTCTCATGGGGCCTCCAGCAAGTGGATAACTTCTTTGGAAAACTACCTTCTTTGACTTCTCATGGATCCTCTTGTGTTGATTACCTTCAAGATTGTTCATATATGTTGTGCTATCTTATTCAAATTTCATTTGGTCGCCCATTTTGAAAGGTTTGAGGGATCCTATAAGCTTGCAATTAATTGTAAGTCTTCTTCTAGATCTATTCAAAATACTTGATTATGTTTATCTTGAGAAATCTCAATACTAGTTGATATTATTAACATAGCTTATACTAGTATTTTTCTAATAAGAGACTAGGAGTGGCATCCTTGCCACTACCCCTCTAATAAGTGGATATTATTTACTAATCCTTTGGTATTATTTCTACTCCAATTGAGACTATATTGTTAGCATCAAATTCATAAACTTAAATAATTGAAAACATGAAGAATCCACAATTGAATCACTTTATTCTTGCATTTTATCTTAACCCTCAATAAATTCATGTAAATATGCCTAATATCTAATTCTTGTGAATACACTCTTCATCAATGAGAATGCAGTATTAAACACCACCCACATATACACAAAGAAAAGGAGAAAGAGAAAAGAAAGAGAATAAGGCAGAGTGAATATTTGTGTATGTAAGCATTGACCTAAAAAATCATAGTAAATATAGTTAAGACATATTTATGATCCCGAAGAACCAGTCAGCATGGATTACATCTTATTAGTTGTAAGATACTAAGGGTTGACATGTCTCGGAGATATATATATATATATATATATATATATATATATATATATATATATATATATATATATATATATATATATATATATGGTAAGGTGATGAACGTGAATGATGGGTATGGAGCCTCTAGATGGATGCAAACAATGTAGGTTTTTGTTGAAGACCTCGCTAGGGGGTTAATGGGTCAAAATGGTGGACGGTGATGGCGTATTTGGCTGGTCGAGGGAGACAAAGAAGAAGATGAAGGGTTTATGCATAATCCCAAATTCAAATGTTAGGGTGAACGAAAGATGAAATTAATAGAGGGACAACAAATAAGACAATCTAAGCTACAGAATTGACAGAGAAACTAGAGTAAATAAGCTTAGGCTTGAATAGAAAAAGTTCTTTGATCTTGTCTCCCCCTTCAGTTGTGGAAGGTTTGGCTTGACCCACCGAAATTGGGGGTTACACACCACAATTCGTGTTGTCGGACCTCCTTCGAGCTCTGCTATATTGTCGCCATATCCATATTGTCCTATCTCATTCAAGGGAGCACTCGATGCAGCTCGATTAAAAAATATGGTAGTAAAGGAGGTAAAGGGCTCCAGTGGTCACTTATGGAGAGGTTTTATAAGTTTACGAGGACCAAGGGTCAAAACCTTTGGAGTATTGATAGGATATGGTACTAAAGGAGTATTTAGTCTCTTAGATGAAAAGAAGGTCCATCTACTGTTAAAACCATTGGAGTTCCAAGTAAGGATATTTTTATTCAGTATTGATAGGAATATTGACAGGATATGAATATGCTAGTTAGTTGTCTAATAGGCCCAGAAGTCAACTTTCCTCAAATGGAATCAGCTCACTTTCTAAGTACTTTAGCATTCAAGATTGAAAACATGAACTTTAAAGGTGAATTTGGTCAATTTGGAGTTCCTATGCTCCATGCATAAGATCCAGATTGTAAAGATACTGGAAATTAGATTTTAAGTTATTTTGACCACTAAGCAAGTTAATATTTTTATAGCATTTTCTTATTTTCATTTTTATAGAACAAATATTAAAAGAATTATGTTAGTGGGAGTTTCTTTAAAAATAGAATAGTCAAAAGCTTGTGTATATTGTGTATATGTATTTCTATTATTTTATACACAATTATTCAACTTTCAACATGTCTCTCTATTTATCCTACTTCTTACTGAGTTGGTCGACGCATGCGAACTCGATCTCCAGGTAAGGGTCAAAATTAGACCGTGCATGCCTATCTCTTCTTGTATTCTTGGCTGGCCTACATACATATACATGCATACAACATGTCCTTTTTATTTCAGTTTGTAGTTTTCTTTTCTTTCTTTTCATATATTAATTTGTGTATTTTTTAGTGTTGGTTCATCTAAGATCTTTATGTGGATGTCTCAACCGTTTACAAAGTTTTGTGCTTTACAACTTCACATCAAACACCAAACTCAAAGCTACAGATCTAACACTACTATAACATTGATGGTGAGGAAGCTTCGATTGTCCTTAGACTTCCTTGGATAGAGGTTAGGCAGTTGACCTAAGAACTTCGTGCAAACTTTAGGATCTAACATCAAACATTCTTGTAGAGAAGTGATGAATCTAGATTCTCATTCTTTATCTTTTATTTTAGCAAAAACATCTATAAATCTATGTAAATATAACAAATTATCATTGCGCATGTCATTGTTAATATAGAATAATTAACAAACATTTTTCAAAAATAAAAGAATAAAGAAAAAAAGAAAAGAAGGATGTAATTATAGAATAAGTACATACTGACCCAAACCTCGAGAGAAGGTCAATCATTGACCTGATCAACAAGGAATAAAGTAGGGGAGATATGGTCCTTGTATATTCTTCACTATACATTATGTATATATCTATCTTACATTTTATTCATTAATAAGAAGACTTCAAAATAAACTATTTTCTCAATAAATTTGTACATAAAATGTTTTCTAAATAATAGAAATATTGTAAAATAAATAGTGTACACATTGTGAAAAATATCACTCAGTCAAAAGCCACAAAAGAGGATCTTAAAAGATCAATTCCGGCACCATATAAATCCTAATTATTCCAAAACGACCTTTAATAAACTCTAAAATAATTATAAAATAAGGGTGATTTCATAAATTTTGTTGTTATGATATAATAATTGGCTTCTTGGGTGCATTATATAGTCACTCAGTACTTATACCATAAATAGCTATATTTAATTATTTTAATTCCTATTTTTTGAATATTGCATTTTAAATGTCTATGCATATACTTAATAATAATATAAAAAGAAAATAAAAAATGGTAAAATAGAAAATGGAATAAAAATCAAAACTTCATTGTATAATAGTCACCCTTTTATATATAGCATACCTATTTATTTTATACCTTTACTTAATTTATAAAAATAAAAAAATCATTTTATGCTCCTCAAATTATATTGTAAATAAATAAAATATAAAATAAAGAGTTTTTGTATAAAAGTAATTAAAGAAAAATTTTAAAAATAAAATATACAGGTAAACTATACATATACATAATACGCCATACTGTAAAATATGATATATGTATTTCATAAAAATAATTAAAAATCACAAAAAATAGCTTGAAAAATAATAAAAAATATTCATTTTTACCATTTTTATTTTAAATTCATTTACTATTCTATTCATATTATTCTTTGATTTATTATTTTTAAATTTTCTGATTGGTTGACCCGGGTCAGTTGACCGGGTCAACCCCTCCACTAGACCCGACCCACTCCTCACGTCGCCGGACCGATTTCTCCTATTTTCTCGATCGGTTCCGACATCCATTACCCTTGATTTTAGTGCCCGATTCCCCTCCTAGGATCCATGATCCTTGCGGATCCCTCGGCAAGGTCGGATCTTTCCAGGGTTTCACTCCCTCATCAGGTATTTCTAGACCCTAGCACTTCCTATAAATCATCTCCTCCGCCACCCTTGCTCAAGAGCTCATTCCTCGCGCCACCTTCCTTTCGTTGGAAACTCCAGCATCATGACGGGATCCTACCGGTGTCCTTAGGAGGTCGTTTTGGTGATCTAAAGCACATTTCTCATCCGTGGTCGAACTAACACCACCACGTCGAGCCTTCCCAACCTTCCGCAGCTCGATTGAGGCCACTAACCCACCGTTCCCCTCGTCGTACCTCGTTGACCACAGTAGCACCTTCAGGTACCCCCCATTTCACTTGCATTTCCACCTTCATTTTGATTTCATCTATTAGCCCCGCCATTATTTCATCAACTCCGACCAGCCATTTTGAGCTCTATCATACCCATCTACCTACACTGATATCACCTTGGACTTATCATCATTTTCCCCCCACGATCTGACCCTTTAAATCTCACTCACTGGAGCAAGATCAGGCCTGGCGTCTTCCCTCTATCTCTGTCGTATGTCCCTCGCTCTCCCCATGTCGCTTCTCTCTATATTTACAAGCAATAACCTGATCGGAGCAAATCCTCTAAGTCCTTTTATACTTAGCAGGTTCAGATTCGTGCAAGGAGGCCTAATTTAAGCTCCACTCGAGGTGGGTGAGAACCTTTATGTGCACTTCCACCACCACCATCATCCGATTGTTCGTCACTTCATCCGAGCCAAACAGATAACAGAGAGCTCCATTGAGAAGGTGTTGGACCTTATGGAGCTTCGATATGATCTGTAGATCGCTGCATCTTTTCAATTGAAATCCACTAGCCATTGATGAGCCGCCCGAAAGACTAAGGTAAAGGAATCACTAAGATCGTTGCGACCTCAGTCACTCGGGACTCAGAGCTCAATCAAGAAAACAAAATCAACCCACCAAATAAGAGAGAAAAACCAATGAAAACCAAAATTGCGGTCTTAGCTAGGTGATTAACCTGGTATAGCTCCCAGGGTCGGTCGCGAGGAGCACGAATTGGCCTTGAGGCCAACGAAGTAGTCAACAATGAATAGAAAGCAAAAACAAAATTTTTTGGTGGTTTTTAATATTTTTTTATATTTTTTTGGATTTTTAATTATGAAGGAAAATAATAAAAAGGTGAAAACAATCACATTCAACCAATTATTTAAATGCCCAAATATTGTCCAAAAATTCCAACAAAAACATTTTTAGGTTTTATGGGTTTTTTTACTGTTTTTGGTGAATTTTTGAGAATTTTATGATTTTTATGGAATTTTCTAAAAATCAAATAAGGCAGCAAAAATGCAACACTGTCCAGTCAGGCTTGGAGGACCAAATTAAAATATAAAAAGGTCCTAAAAGAGCCTGGAGGTATTTTTATGAAAAGTAAAAATAATAAGGAAAATTCAGAAAAAGAGTTTATTGTTTTTGGAATTTTCTACTATTTTTAAGAATTTTTATGAGTTTTAAGGGGTTTTTCAATTTTTAGGGTTTTTATATATCCAAAAATATCCAAAAATGCATAGAAATTCAAACACACAAAAATTAACAATTCCTAATTTTTTTTGAATTTTTGAAAGAGCTTTAATATTTTTTGGGATTTTATAATCTGAACAGACAAAAAAACAAGGGTTTTTGAATTTTTAAAATATACTAAAAAGGCTTAAAAATGTCCCCAAAAATTAGGGAAAATTTTACACAGTGGCAAGAGCCACGTATCCAATTTTCACAAAATTTGGATTGAATTTGATATTTTATTTAAATCCAAAACAAGCACGTAGTGCACAGGGACCTGTTTGCAATAAAAACTGTCTGAGGGCTGAAAAGGAACGAATCCAAAAATGGGGGGGGGGGTCCTCGTGCAATTTCTCCAAGTCCCCACGCGCGCGGCACGTAGGCTGGGCACAGAGGGACCCAAATGTAATGAAACTTAAGTCCCCGGGCTTGTTAGCAACAGGTGCTAAAAGCCCAGGGTATAAGTTGCAAAATACCCAATCAAATTCAACACATGTCGAATAACATCATTCACAGGGGTAGAAGTGCAAATATAAAGAAGTATTTTTCATTCATTAACACATCCCGACAACAGCCCAAAACATGCAAATTCACCACAAAACCACGTAACGAAGCACGTGTCTCACATATACAGGGATGAAAACGCAAATAGAGTAAACAACAAGGTCCTAAGTGCAAATATCCTAAAATAAAAACAATTGTACGCTATATTTACAGGACTAAATAATAAAGACGAAAAGAGAAAGGGCCTAAGGGTAAATTACCCTTTATTATCCGAGGGCTGAGAGGAGGCCACGTGTCTGATCGAACGGTCGAAGTGCGTTGCGCCTCAACGAAGGAACCTCGGCTCTGATCTGACGGCGGAGATGGAGCCACGTGGATGATCGGACGACTATGGAATGGGCTTGCCTCTCCTCGGCGACGGACGCTCCAGATGAGATCCGAACTCTGATTGGACGGCTGCTATCCCCTCGCCAATGGACGGTCGTGATCAAAACTGGGCGAGGGGGCTCGATCTGACGGCGATGGAGGATGCTCCAAGAACAGGTGGCCGGCGAAGTTCGTCGGCCCAGTACTCACGCTGAATCCCTCCTCTGCTGCTGCTAAGGTGTGGAATAGCTCCGCCTTGACGCTCCGCAGCTGACGAGCTCCTCCGATGACGCCGAGAGGCTCCGAGGAGCTCCGGCGATGACGGCGGAGCTGGGCTCCTGTGTGCGAATGTTGTGGCCCTCAGATGGGCCTCGTCTGACCTGGAAAATGACACAGGAAGCTTGCTGGGTCGAGGGCAAGGTTCCTCGACCCGGTTAGGGGTGGTGTGGTGGCCGGATGAGGCGAGATGGTCGATCTCCGGCGAAGCGACGACGGTGAAGATCGGAGTCCCTGCTCCGGGGCGAGTTAGGGGGTGTGAGTGGGTGCTGAAGGTGCGGAGGAGTCTCGTGGGTGTGAGGGTCGAGTCCGATGATCGAGAGGGTGACTGAGATGGTCGGAATCAGTGAACAACGGTGAACGGATGATTTGAGCGTAAAGGGAAATTAGCGAAATATAGAAGGAATTAGGCTTACCGGATGGTTGGGTTCGACTGGGATGAGCTCCTGGAGCTCTGGTCTTCGCCTCGAGGGTCGTCGATGGCCCGAGGCTCAGGCACAGCTCTGGGTGGCGCACGACGACGAAACGTTGCCGGATCAGTGACGCAGTGCTCCTCCGCCTCTCTGCAACACTCCGGTCCAAGGCTGTCACTCAGAGGAATCGGGTGGAACCTGGGTGGAAGGGGCAACGTCGAAATGAGAGGAAGTGTGCGGCGGAGCTGGGGTTATATACAGCTAGGGGTCCGGCTAGTCGAGGGTCGGGCGATCAGATCGGAGCTCGGGTCCCTAAAACCCACCCCGGGCGTGGATCTCGGATGATCAAGAAAGGATTAGGACCCGGGGTTTAAGGATCTGGTGGTCGGATCAAGTAGTGAAGAATCAGAGAAATCAGGTCGGGGAGACAAGATCCGGCTCTGGTGGTCCTGGGGGGAGAGTTGACCGGGGGTCAACATCCCCCGTGGACCAATCAGATTCAACCATTTAAAATAAATTTGATAATTCATTTTAAAATAGTAAATGGCCGAATTTCAAAAAAGTTAAACACATGAAAAATGTTTCTTTATTTTTAAATTATTTTTTAGTGATTTTTATTTATTTTTTGAAATATAATTTAGGTATTTACAAAATATTATTATTATTATATACAGGTATATATAATATACATTTTTTATTTTTGATTTTTAATTATTTATTTATACATTTTATTCCAATTTTATATTTTATTTATTTATATAATAAAATTTAGAATAAAAAGGTATTTTTATTTTATTTTTATTATTTATTTACAAGGGTTAAATAAATAATTTTATTTATTTACATACATGGTATATATACAATGTAGGAAATTGATTTTATTTTTATTCCTTTTTATTTTATTTTTATTTTTGTGATTTTTATTTTATTTATTTACACTATAAAATATGGAATATGTACATATTTTTAGGATTTTATTTATTTATTTATAGGGAGAAATAAATATATAAGTGATTCCATGGCTTATGTACAATGGTGAAGGGATTTTTTATTTATTTTTAATTTTTTTTGTTTTTCTCATTTTTATTTTAATTTAATATTTACAAATATATACATATTTACAAAAATATATTTTTGTTTTATTTAGAGGAAAATATTTTTATTTATATACAGGTATATATGTACACACATGAGCTTCCTTATCTCTCTCTACTTGGGTTCTTTTTGTGGTCAGGCCCATGCTGAGCCCTCCCTTGGGATTAGGTCGCTCAATATTTATTCTAAATATTTTCCTCTTTTTCTTTTATTTCTTTATTCTTTTATTTATGTACAAAAACATGCTAATAATGCATATTTACACAATGAATGCTATTTGACAATTATTGTTATTTATAGGAATATACATGTGTTTTGCATAGGTTTTGTAGCTAAAATAAAAGAATAAAGAGTGATGAATGGGTATTAATCACCCTCCTATACTTAACTTTGCTAGTTCCTTAGCAAACACTTATTTGAAAAAGAAGTGAAAAAGAAGAAAGAAAAAGAGAAAGAGGAGAAAAATGCATGGATCAATGTTGATTATTAAACTGGCCTTCATTAACTTGAAATATGGAGCTCGATCAGATCTTTGGATTATTAATGTGTCGGAACCTTATTTGGACTTAAGCTTAAAACCTAACAGCCTCCAAGTTCCACTAATCTATGGGCAAGACTCCTCAATAAACAGATCAGAACAAGTCTACATACACAAACTCTAATGACCATGAATCTTTCCTTGTATGGTGTAAGTGATATGTAGATCCCCACCTCAGAAGTAACAAAGAAACAACCTCCCCCAACCTGGTAACTCTAATGCCTCGGTCTAGCAACTCTTTCCTCGAGAAGCGGGGTATTCCCTTCTAAGTTCAAGTGCAACCGACTCAAGAAGAGGGGGAAGAAGAGAATGGACCATGACCAGTGTAACCATGTATCCTTGGGAGCTCTAACCAGTGTAGCTGAGTCTCCCGCTGCAAGCTTCATGAGATGGAACATGTATACCATAAGCTTTTGCTTTATTTGACTATATACACTCCGGTGGGGTTATTAAATTTTCAATCCGACCCACTACTTTTTTGGAGTTCTTTTCTTTTTGCACATTTTTTTTCATGTGCATCTGTACAACATATCTACATGGTGCAGCATATAGAAAAGGAGTTTTTCCTCTTGAGCCAGTAGACTATCCCTCTTTTGAAGCTTTATTGTAACCCACAGCTTCTGTCTTTAGACTTCATAACCACCAGACCAAGTTGAGACACACTTCCTTCACTAGAAGAAGAAGAGAGGTTCCGCCTAGAAGCACTACCCTCATATGCTACCCCAAGCCAAAGGAAACTGCCTCCTCACCACCTCATCCGTGGAGAGCTAGGTGCAAAGTGCTGGTGCAAGTAAAGCCATTGTCTCTGAGCGTCATGCGTGTGTTGTTAAGTACTCTACTTACGCTCATCAAGATGACATATGCTCATAGCCTAGTGGAGTCAAAGAATTAAGTCACCATGGACCTGAAAAGCCTGAACCCTAAGCCCTATAAGGTTCCTCTTATTGTTAGGTGGATTAAGATCTTAATCAAGCTCCATTTTCCAATTTAATTCCAGGTTAGTTTAAATGTCAACTATAATCCAGGAAAAACATTACAAATGTTTACAAAGATGCTATTTACAAATATGCAATTTACAAATATTTACAATCGTGCAAAATTTTTGAAAAATGTTTGAAAACATGGATGTATGCATGAATGCAAGTTTTGCAAAATATGTACACAAATTTACACAAGGTTTTTGCAAACTTTTGATTTTTAAAACATTTTGGAAAAATTTTGTACTATATACATAATTTTGATATGCACATATTTACAATCTATTCACACAAAAAGTTTTTACAAACCTTTTTACAAAAATAATTTTGTACAATAGCTATGTATGTGCAATAAAAGAATGTTTATTTACAAGGAAGAAAATTTTTAATTTTTATGGATTTTTGGGTTTTTAGCCATTTTTATTTATTAACACACTTACACAAAGTACGAGTTATGACTAAAGTATATATGAAATATATACACACCCCCATATACTTAGCTCGAACGATGTCCTCAGAGTGATCAAGAGCGATGAAGAAGATATAACTCGTGCTTAGTATAGGGAAGTGAAAAGGAATGTCTATATACAAAGATGAATCAAAGAATAGAATGAAGAGAACTCGGTGTTTCCCCCTATACTTAGGATCAACTAATCCTAAGTATATTAAGCTGTACATGAAGGGAAATCCGAGTGAAGGATGTACAGGGTCTACCCCCCCTATACTTAGGGTGAAAGATCCCTAAGTATAGGCAGCAAAACAGGGATAGAAAGAATCAAAAGAATACTCGAGGGTCCTACATCCCCCCTATACTTAAGGTAAAGTACACCCTAAGTATAACATAATCATAAGATGAGAAAAGGGATGTGGGACTAAAGAATAGTGTGATATGGACAACTGGATCTATACATGTCGGAAGAACAGTGATAATCAAGCGTGAGATGCAATAGATGTTAGTCAAGAGATCACATCTCACGCAAAGTGAATAGGGGCAACATCAACGACCCGCGGCTCATGATCTAGATATGGCTTGAGCCGCTGGCCGTTCACTCGAAAGGTACTCTCAGAAGACAACTCAGATATGTTAGTACTCCCATTGTCGTGTACCTTTCTCACCAAATACGGTCCCTTCCATTTGCTATGTAGCTTCCCTGGGAATAATCTAAGCCTAGAATCAAACAACCATACTGGCTCAAACTGCTTGTGGCTGATATGAGAATCATGTCACTCCTTCACTCTCTCCTTATAGTGTAGGCTGTTTGAAAAGGCGGTATCACGAAGTCCTCCAGGGCTACTAACTCTACCCTCCTATGGTCTCCTACACTGTCTGGATCCAAAAGTATATCAGTGACTGCCCAAAGTGACCTATGTCTCAGCTCAACAGGTAAATGGCACGGCTTTCCATAAACGAGGCGAAAGGGAGACGTACCCAAAGGAGTCTTGAAAGACGTCCGATATGCCCATAAGACCGAGTCCAAAAGCTGTGACCAATCCTTTCGGTCAGGGCGGATGACTTTCTGCAATATAGTCTTGATCTCCCTGTTCGACACTTCAGCAAGACCATTCGTCTGAGGGTGGTATGGAGTGGAAACTCGATGGTCTATGCTGAACTCGCTAGCAAGGGCCTTTACCTTGTCGTTAACGAAATGAGACCCCCCGCCAGATATCAACACTCTAGGCACCCCGAACCGTGAAATGATATTCCTCCTCAAAAATCTGCAAATAGTCCTAGCATCTGCGGTTCAGGCGGGGATGGCCTCAACCCAACGACTCACATAATCCACGACCAACAGAATGTACTCAAATCCCTGACTCTTAGGGAATGGACCCATGAAATCGATGCCCCATGCGTCAAAAACTTCACAGAAGTGAATGGGCTGCATCGGCATCATATCACGCTGTCCACAAGTGCCCATCCTCTGACAGTCAGTACACCTCTTCACGAACTCGTCAGAGTCCTTGAAGAGAGTAGGCCACCATAGGCCGGATTGGAGCACTTTCTGTGCCGTTCTCCTCCCTGAGTGATGTCCTCCTGCTTCAAGCTTGTGGCAGTAAGGACACTGTGGTGCTCCTCCTGAGGAATGCACCGACGCCAGATACTATCCCCTCCCTCATGGTAAAGGATGGGATCCTCCCAATGGTAAAATTTGGCCTTCGCAAGGAAGGTCTCAAGTTTCTGCCTAGGCCAATCTTGTGGAACTTTCTTGGCGACAAGATAGTTCACAATATCGGCATACCATGGGAGCAAGGCGATAGCAAGGATCGCCTCATCTGGGAAGGTCTCACAAATAGGGTCAATCTGCTCAGAATCCTCAAGATACTCCAATCGGGAGAGATGATCCGCCACCACATTCTTGCCTCCAGGCTTATCCTTAATCTCTATGTCAAACTCCTGGAGTAGAAGGATCCATCTGGTCAATCTAGCTTTGGCATCCTTCTTTGCCATGAGGTACCTGATGGCGGTATGATCAGTAAAGATGGTCACTCTAGATCCAATAATGTACGATCTGAACTTATTTAGGGCAAAAACTACGGCTAGCATCTCCTTCTCAGTGATTGTGTAGTTCCGCTGTGCAGCATCCAATGTACGGCTAGCGTAGTGAATAGCAAATGGGACTCCATCCCTCCTCTGTCCTAGCACGGCCCCTACGGCAAAATCGGAGGCGTCCGTCATGATCTCGAATGGGAGAGACCAATCAGGTGGCTGAAGGACAGGAGCCTCTATCACACATCTCTTGAGAATCTCAAATGACGATAGACACTTATCATCTACAAGAACTCGGTGTCTTTCGTCAGCAGATCAGTCAACGGTCGGGCAATCCTGCTGAAATCATGAATGAACCGTCGGTAGAAACCGACGTGCCCCAGAAAAGACCGTAGTCGCCGCAAGTTGGAAGGTGGATTGAGTTTGCTAATGACATCCACCTTGGTCGGATCAACCTCCATGCCCCTGTTGGAGATGATGCGGCCAAGCACCGTCCTTTGAGTCACCATGAAGTGACTCTTCTCCCAAGATAATAACATGCGAACCTAAATGCATCGCTGAAGGACTCGGTCTAGGCAGTCAAGACAGGAGTCGAATCTGTCGCCGTAGACCGAGAAATCATCCATGAAGACCTCCAAGCACTCCCCCACCATGTCCGAAAAGATAGACAACATGCATCTATGAAAAGTCGCAGGTGCATTGCATAGCCCAAATGGCATGCGTCTGAAGGCGTATGTGCTGAAGGGACAGGTGAAGGTGGTCTTGTCCTGGTCCTCGGGCGCGATAGCCACCTGATTGTAGCCGGAGTACCCATCCAAGAAATAGTAATGGCTCTTCCCTGCCAGTCTCTCAATGATCTGATCTACAAAGGGCAGGGGAAAATGATCTTTCTTTGTGGCCTGGTTGAGTCGTCTGTAATCCACGCAGACCCGCCAAGAAGTGGGTACCCAGGTAGCAATCTCCTCTCCGGACTCCGTGACAACAATAGTGATGCCCGTCTTCTTGGGCACCACATGCAATGGACTGACCCACTTGGAGTCGGAGATGGGGTATATAAAATCGACGCTCCACCACTTCGAGATCTCCTTCATGACAACCTCTCTCATATTCGGGTTCAGCCGCCGCTGGAACTCACGTGACGGCTTTGCCTCATCCTCGAGATAGATGTGGTGAGAGCACAGAGCCGGACTGATCCCCTGGAGATTTGCTACACTCCATCCTATCGCCTTGCGGTTCTTTTCAAGAACCCCCATCAGACGGGATTCTTGCTCTCCAATCAAATAAACGGAGATAATGACTAGGTACATCTCATGCTCACCCGCAAGGAACCTATACTTCAACGACACTGGTAGTGGCTTCAGCTCTGGACAAGTCGGTGCTGGCAAATCTGGCTTCTGAAGAATCCGAGTGTATGCTGCCAAATCTGCTCGGGAAAATGAGAACTCTCTCTCGCAAACTGGATCTGGAGAAGGCTGCTCAACTGGAATGACTCTGCTCTGCATGGCATCAACCTCCTCCCTAGATGTAGGCTCAGTAGAAGTCAGATCTGGTATATACTCATCAAACTCTGCCCAATCAAAATCTGACTCCGAGGGATTTGTATCATCATCATCACAAAATATTTCTGTCTCACGGTCGAGAAATGGATCTGCTGACTGAAAAGTATCCTGGACCAGGAATGCGGTCTCCAAGCTCTCCTCTGCTGGCGTCTCTCTGCATCAGCGGTATCTGAAGGTGAGAGGATAACCTGTGCATCTGGATCTTCCCAAACTGCCTCGTCATCTGTGATCACAAAAATCACAGTCCTGGTGGATGTCTGGCCCTGCATCTGTCATCTGCTCTGAATCAGAAATAGTCTCTGAGCAAGTTGAATCTCTTACTCTGATGTCCTCGACTGTCTCTATTTGTACACTCTCTCCCTCGACGCGAAAGTATACCTTCCCGCTATCATGGTCGGTCACTGCCTTGGCTGTGGCCAAGAACGGGCGACCTAGAATGATGGGGGTATCGGTCACAGACTCAGGGATCTCCATGTCCAACACAACGAAGTCCACGGGGAATTGCAGGACCTGAATCGTGACGACAACGTCCTTCAGCAACCCCTTCGGCCTCTTGACAGATCGATCAACAAATTGAAGGACTGTCCTGCTCTGTCATAAAGTGCCCAACTCGAAGCGATCGAGAAGGGCTGCCGGAAGTAGGTTGATCGAAGAACCGCTGTCTAATAGAGTGCGGTCGAACCTCTGCTCTCTGATGTGACATCTGACATAAGGGGCTCCTGAATCTGGCCTCTTGGCCGGCAGACGGCTCTGAATCGTGAAACACGTGGCTCTGGTCAGCACATGGATCTCTGACTGGTGGTTCCTCCTCTTCCTCCTAACTGTGGTCCTGTCTCTGAGCGATCTCTGGAGTAGAGGGATGTGTTGCAAGGCCTCCTGAAGAGTCAGCTGAATGTGGAATCGGTCGATCATCTGCTGGCTGAACTCTTCCTGCTGTCTTTTTTTTTTATTTTCTATTTTCTTCCCCTTTCCCATGTGGAGTGCTATAGGGAAGGGGATCACAGGGTCCTTCTCAGATGAAGGACTAGGAGAGGGTTTGGGCTGCTCAAGCACGGCAGAATCCACACATACATCATCATGCACCACAGGTGGATCAGAATAAAATAAACCCTTTCCTTTATTGCCAGATAAGTCCTGAAATACAAGAACAGACGGAAAAGACTACAGGACTAGCAGAAGTAGAAACGGTGGTATCAGCATCACCCTCGGCATGTCGACTCGCGACATCAGTATCGCGCTCTGGCTCGGCAACAATGGTGGCATCAGTACCACCTCCTCCATCTGGTGAAACGACGGCCTCAGTACCGCCGGTGGGATCAGCATCCATGGTAGCGTCAGCACCACCGTCATCATCTCTCGCGACATCAGTACCGCGCTCCTCGCCTGGTGCTCCTAAAGTAGCATGGGAACGTCGCTCAGACGAGGCACCGCCTGCTGGCATCCTACCGCTCCTAAGTGTGACAAAGTCAGTATCAAACAGATATGCAGACATATCACCAAAAGCATCACTAGGAGTGGCATACTCTGTGAAATCTACCTGCTCAGACTTCCTCTTCAGGTTGTTTGGGTTCGGCTCAATCTGGGCAGGGATGGCGGCCTTCCCTCTCACTATCTCCCGCACCTCCTGGCGGAACTCATCCATCTCCTGTAAGAAAATAGTCTGCTGATCGGTAAAGAGGCGGGCTATGTCGTCTAAGGCGGGGTTCTCATAGGATGGCCCATGAGAACCTGATGGGTAGCCTCGCTGATAGTGAGGCTGCTGTTGTGGCTGGTGCTGCGGGTACTGCTGTGGCTGGTGAGAAGGGTATGACTGGGGATGATACTGCTGCTGCTGAGGCTGGTCACGCCTCCAAGAATGTCCCTGCTGATAGGGACGAGGACCATACTGTGAGGACTGCTGCTGCTGTTGCTGGTGTACTGGGGGCTGCTGCTGCTGGTGATCTCTCTGATAGCCGAACTGGCCACCCTGAACCTGAGGCTACTGTTGGGAACTGGCACCTCCGGCTGACCAACGGAATCCGGGATGATCTCGTTGGATACCGGGCTGGGGTCGGTCGTGCCAAATCTCATTGACGTCCATCAACGGCTCAGGCCCGTAGGAGAGGGGCGGGAGTACTGCTAGAGGCTGATCCGGCTGGTAAACCACCATCTGAGTGTCGAGAGATGGTGGTGACTGGTAAGAAAGCCGCGGCTGCTGGTACGGCTCCGCCTGTACAAGGTGAACCTGTCTAGGATGCTGGTGGTTGGAGCGCTGAGACGAGCTGCTGGTGCTACTCGGATCGCCTCGTGCCTGAAGACGGGGATGGGAAGCCATCTGTGCCTCCTTGAGACACATGAGTTGTGTCTTCAGGTCACTCAGAGTCTGTGCCATCTGCTCCATCTGCGTGATACCCTAGAACTGCTTCTTCTCTATGATCTCCATCCGGTCCAGCTTCTCGCTGATGATGCCCATGTCTGCGGCTGTGGACTCGACCTCTGCTGCTGCTGCCGACGAAGTAGAAGGACCGACGTTGACCCGTGCTATCCTCTGGTACTACACGGACTGTGGCTGGGGGCGTCCCTGAGTGTAGAGTCTGGCCTGGGACATCACTATGTAGTTCTCGACCATCTCCTCATAGATGGTCCAGACCTGATCATGATCCTTAGCGAAGCAGGACCCGCCACAAGAAGCGTTCACCAGGCCCTGCAGCTCTGGTGTCAACCCGCAAAAGAAGCTCTGCACAAGGTTCGGCTTCGAAATGTCATGGTGCATGCATCTATCTGTAAGCTCTCTGAACTTCTCCCATGCCTCGTGAAACTGCTCGTTGGGGAGCATGGAGAAGTTGCTGATCAGGGCCCTCGTTGCGTTCGTCCGCCCGAGTGGATAGTACTTGTTCAAGTACTCGGTGCGGAGCTGCTCCCAGGTGTACACAGATCTCCCTAAGTGCTTCAGCCAGTTGGTTGCTCTGTCGACCAGGGAGAAAGGAAAAGCAATCATCTTGATGGTATCCTCGTCCACCTGACGGTCGTGGACGGTGCTGCAGATCATCTCAAACTCATGGAGATGAAGATGGGGCTCCTCAGTGGCATGTGGGAACTTGAAGTCCCCCACGATAGCTGGAAGTACAACCCAACGGTGCGTCAAAGTCGATCCGGGGTTGTGCAACTCCCGCATCGGTCTCGGAGGCTCTGTTGCTGCTGCGGCTGCAGCTGCTGCTGCGACTGCTGCCGTACCATCGGGTCTGTCCCCGCGCTGCTCGTGGTCGGCTCTCATCTGCTCCATCTCTCTCCTCATCTCAATCATGAATGCTCCCCGGTCCCTCAACTGCTGCTGAACTGAGTCAAGGGAGGCGATCCGGGTAGAGTTGATCGCATCCTGGTCCAGGACAAATGTCTGCTCTGGTCTGGGACCTCCGGTGCGATCCTCGCTGCTGCCGGCCATGGTCTTTGCAAAGGCAAAAGACCCAAACTCAGGTGCCGATAAATCATCTGATTGTGGTCTCTCATCTGGCACTGGCATCTCAGGAATGGTAGAAGGGTGGTCGAGGGGGAACAGGGCGGAGTCGAACTCAGGTTCGGAGAGCTGGTCGAAGCTCCCACGAACCGACCTAGATGAGTGGGCTGGAGTGCTGAAAAGCGGTGTAGCCAGAGGCTGCTGATGAATCCACATTTCATCATCTTTATTCTATCATTTTGGCACCAAAAACCCTAGCAAATGCCTGTAAATAGCGTTAAAACCATCATCTTAGCATCCATGCATGTGCATTCAGATTGTGTATAAATCACTGTAATTAAAGCCAAAATTATAGAATAAATAAAGAAAAGAAAAAAAAAAGAAGAAGAATAAAATATTGTAAATATTTTATGACCCAAAACCCCCGAGACCTAGGCATCTCGATGAATAGGTCGACAAGGAATAAAGTAGGGGGAGATAAGGTCAGAAATACAGACAAAATACCTATTCACTCTATTCATTTTGGGACCTATTTTTGGTTCCACTTTCTATACATCAAATAAAGAAACTTTGTACATGAAAGTTGTAGATAATAAAATAAAGAAAAATACAAAATTGATTTCACAGAAAAAGAATGTACAGATAAAAAGTTATGGTCTGAATAAAATTCCAGAATGCCAACTTCCCAGACCCGTATCTCACAAATAAAAACTCCAAATGCAGCGTACTCACCTTTAATTGTATATAGAATAAAATAATCTACCCAATGGTGGTGGTTTCGCATTTGGCGGAGCTACGGTTTGAAAGTTGACTTTTGGACCCCCATTGTATACTTGTACATATTAAAATATTCAATTTATTATTTATTTATTATTTTTACAATTTTATATTTTTATAATGTTGTAAATAATACTTATAATAATTATGTACATTAAAAGAAGAATAAAAACACAATTAAAATACAAATAAAAATAATTGTATATATCCAATACACAGGTACTTTACCTATATACATACCTATGTAAAATATACTTGTATTTTATTTAATATACAAAACATATCAGAAAAATAAAAATAAAAATATATTTGTATACATAACAGTATTTTATCATTTTAGAAAATAATAAACACAAATAAATAAATTAAAAATACAAAATAAAAATAAAAGTATTAAAATACATAGGTAATATACCTATATAAGGCTAAAAAGTGAACTTGTAGAAATATGTATCATAAAAATAAATAAAAATCATAATAAAATACTACACAAAATAACAAATAATTTTCATTTTATAACTTTAATTTAATTCGATTTATTTCTATTTTTAAATGAATTAATAAAACATTTTTTATTCTCTTTCTCCTGGTTGGTCCACGTGGACCAACCAGGAGCTTGCGACTGTTGACCGGCGGGTCAACAGTCTGTCCTCTTCTTCTCAGCTCGTGGCGCGCGTCGTTTTCCCCCTGTCTTCGCGCCTTTTTCGAGGCCACGCCGCTCATCCTCTGCGGCCGCCTCCTTCACGAAATCTCCTCCTCGATCCATCACCTCCATCGCCATCTCCTCAAATCTACCCATATCTGCTCGATTCGCCCGTGATCTTCCCTCGAAGTCACGCCCGCGCCACACTTCAAATACGAACCCCCCTCTTCCTCTCCTCGGTTGAACACCTTCGGTCCACCCTTCAGCGCCATTCCCGTGCTCCTGAGCTCCGTGGAGGTGACAGCTCCACCGCCAGCCCTTCAGCCAAGGCGCGCGAAGTCGGAGGCGTCTCCACCACCTCCCGCAACTCCGGCGGTCGAGGTAACCTTCATCCTCTGGCTCCGGCCATCGAGGGCAGTCCCCCCGCTACTTCCTTATCGCATTTAGTTCCTGTTAGCTTAGGCTTTAAAAACCCCCAAAAAAATCGAAGTTCCATCGCCTATCGCGCCCGATCCACCATCCTCGCCGGAGCGCAACTCCGGCCGAACTCCACCCCTTCGTTCCGCGCCACTTCTTCGCCACCGCGGGGTCCAGGCAACTTGCCCTGGACCCTCTCACCTTGTTTTGCAGGTCAAAACACAGTCAACGTACCTGGGAGCGATTTTGTAGCTCGCCGGAGCTCAGCCGAGCTCTCCAGCTCCGCCACCTTCGCCTGAGCACCTCGGCCGTCGCCGAGGCTTTTTGACGCCTCCGATCGTTAGAGAAGACCTGCAGGAGGCTCCTCGTCCATTTTGGAGCTCAACAGCTATCAGAGCTAGCCGGAGGAGCGCGACGAACTTCGCCCAGTCGGAGCTCCGCCTCGTTCTTCCAGCTGCCTCCACCGCCGTCCGATCGAGGAGACCTTCCAGATAGAACGTGGGCCGTCCGATCATCAGCACTCAGCCACCGTCGATCTCGCCCGAGATCTAATCTCAGACGTCCACAGCGAAGCGTCATCGGCCGTCCAGATCGTGCCACGTGTCAAGTGGCCTCTTCATCGCCGTTGGATCGCGCGCCGAGGGTATTTTACATCCCCACCCTCGCGCATTTTGCATTTGTATTTTAGTACTAAAACTTTTGTCCGTAGTGTAATAATTTTGTAATATTTGCATAAACACCCCCGTACTTTCCATATTTGCATTCCTGTCCTTCGCCACGTCACCTCACGTGACCTGTACACGTGAGGGGGTGGGCATTTTGCAAGGATACCCCCGGTTGTTTGTGTATTTCGTTTAAGTCCATGAACATTTATGTCAAGTTGTAATATTTTGGAGAAATTGCATCGAAAAAAAAAAGGAAAAAAAAATAAAAGAAAAATTTAAAAATCAAAAAAATTAAAAATCAAATAAAAAAATATAAAATTAAAATAAAAAAAATACAAAAAAAAATTAAAAATTAAAAACCCACAAAAAATTGATTGACTTGCTTGCTTAGTGTATACACTTCACACACTCACATACTTGTGCATTCATTTGCTTGGACTATACTGTTTGCTCCCTGTGTTCGAACTCTCTGCATACTTGCCCTTTACATCATTTGTGCAGAGTTAAAAATAAATTTTAACTCCACATTGTTTCTAATTTGTTGATCTTAGTGTGGGTTAATTGTTGACTTTAGTCCGGATTTAGTGTGGTCAACACACCGACTGAGTTCACGCTTTGTGTGAATTTAAGACCACCTATTTTTGGCTAAATCAGCTGCCTAAGAGACCTCCTGCCCATCATCGTGATCTGGCGAGTTGGACGGATGGGATCTGGTAATAAATATGATCAGCAAGCAAAACCCCAGATTCACCTACTCAACGCGAGCTGAAGACCGTAAGAGTTCAGTCAATTATCTTGTCAATTTTTATTAGGTGATCAAGTCGAGATAGCAGAGCGGTTACGTGACCTGTTGGGAATCCAATCCGCTGAACCGACTGTCCCGTATAAAAGGCCGGTAGTCTGATCGGGGCTCGGATATGGCTCTATCCTAGTGTGCGGGTCACTCTCTTGCTCAAGCAAACTAGACAATGAGGGTGTTGCTCTCCCCAAGACAAATATTTATTGTGAGTGTCTTTTAGGGTCAAGTTGAGTTAGCAGTCCCAATTTATAGTTTTTCTTTTTATATATTTTTCAATATC
The DNA here is from genome assembly GCA_037367405.1 of Ottelia alismoides. Classification (NCBI taxonomy): domain Eukaryota; kingdom Viridiplantae; phylum Streptophyta; class Magnoliopsida; order Alismatales; family Hydrocharitaceae; genus Ottelia; species Ottelia alismoides. The sequence continues at coordinate 23,863 of JAZKJV010003949.1, read as the reverse complement.
AAACAATCGCCTAACGAATTTTTTGGTTCTCCTGATTATTTTAACCCAAAACAGGGGGGAGAAGACGAAAAAGCCGATGCGCGGAAATCAATGATGCATGCAGAGTAAGAGATGCGTACCTGACTCTAGCAGTCTACATGCAGGGTGATCCGTGCATAAAGTAAAGACAGAATATAAACTACCTATATGATGCATGCGGTAAAACCGTCCCTAGCAGAGCAATTTCTACACGTGAAGAACAGTAGCCACGTAGTCGAGCCTAAGTCCGGAGTCCTATCTTGGGAGCCACTCGGTGTCCGCCACAACGGATCCTGCATGCGCTGTATGTGACTCCTCAAGGCACGTAGACCAGAGCTCTAATAAACGGCTTTTTCTTGTGATTTAATTAATTAGGTCCAATTATTCGATCTACGGGAATAGGAAGATATTAAGGTATTCGGATCCTAATCAATTACGTTACAGTCAGATAAAATCCTAATCTAAGGCTGAAAATCACGTAAATCTGATAGACAGTAAATAAACGTCAAAAACCACGAAAAGGCCACGAAAAACCGATGCGGTCCCCCGAACACACCGGTGCTCGGTGAAACAGACCCCGAAAGTCTAAGAGTCTAAAGTCCTGTCCCTGTATTATTACAACCTTTCAAATAATCTGACTGGAAATAAATCTAAACTAATCTACGACTAATCTAACTATGCTCATGGCTATTCCGCGGCTCCCGCACTCCTGCTCTCTCCTCGCGTCCTCCCACGGCTCTGTAGAGAAGAGAGCCGCCTCTGACTCCCGCGGTTGCTTCGGCTTCCGAAGAAAGCCGCCTCGGTCCTCGGACCCTCGCAAGAAAACAAACAAAAGTGATCAGACCAGATATATATGAACAAGTCAGATATATATACAAAAATATATACAGAAAGCCGCGAAAAAGAAAGCCGTGGAAAAATCAAATGTGACTACTAAGCCGTGCTCCCCGGCAGCGGCGCCATTCTGATGAGCCGCCCGATAGACTAAGGTAAAGGAATCACTAAGGTCATTGCGACCTTAGTTACTCGGGACTCAGAGCTCAATCAAGAAAATAAAATCGGACCACCAAATAAGAGAGAAAAATCAATGAAAACAAAAATTGCGGTCCTAGCTAGGTGATTAACCTGGTATAGCTCTCAGGGTCGATCTCGAGGAGCACGAATTGACCTTGCGACCTACGAAGTAGTCAACAATGAATAGAAAGCAAAAACAAATTTTTTTTGTGGTTTTTAATATTTTTTATATTTTGTTGGATTTTTAATTATGAAGGAAAATAATAAAAAGGTGAAAACAATCACATTCAACCAATTATTTAAATGCTCAAATATAGTCCAAAAATTCCAACAAAGATATTTTTAGGTTTTATGGGTTTTTTACTGTTTCTGGTGAATTTTTGAGAATTTTATGATTTTTATGGAATTTTCTAAAAATGAAATAAGGCAGCAAAAACACAACACTGTCTAGTCAGGCTTGGAGGACCAAATTAAGATACAAAATGGTCCTAACAGAACATGAAGGTATTTTTTATGAAAAGTAGAAATAATAAGGAAAATTCAGAAAAAGAGTTTATTGTTTTTGAAATTTTCTACTATTTTTTAGAATTTTTATGAGTTTCAAGGGGTTTTTCAATTTTTAGGTTTTTTATATATCCAAAAATATCCGAAAATGTGTAGAAATTCAAACACGCAAAACTTAACAACTCCTAATTTTTTCAGAATTTTTGAAAGAGTTTTAATATTTTTTGGGATTTTATAATCTGAACAGACAGAAAAACAAGGGTTTTTGATTTTTTTAAAATTCTAAAAAGGCTCAAAAATGTACCCAAAAATTAGGGAAAATTTTACACAGTGGTAGGAGCCACGTATCTAATTTTCACAAAATTTGGATTGAAGTTGATATTTTATTTAAATCCAAAATAAGCACATAGTGCACATGGACCTGTTTGCAATAAAAACTAAGTCTGAGGGATGAAAAGGAATGAATCCAGAAATCGGGGGGGGGGGGGGAGGGGGTCCTCGTGCAATTTCTCCAAGTCCCCACGCGTGCGGCACGTGGGCTGGGCACAGAGGGACCCAAATGTAATGAAACTTAAGTCCCTAGGCTTGATAGCAACAGGTGCTAAAAGCCCAGGGTATAAGTTGCAAAATACCCAATCAAATTCAACACATGTCGAATAACATCATTCACAGGGGTATAAGTGCAAATATCAAGAAGTATTTTTCATTCATTAACACATCCAGATAACAGCCCAAAACATGCAAATTCACCACAAAACCACGTGACGAAGCTCGCGTCTCACATATACAGGGATGAAAATGCAAATAGAGTAAACAACAAGGTCCTAAGTGCAAATATCCTAAAATAAAAACAAATGTATGCTATATTTACAGGACTAAATAATAAAGACGAAAATAGAAAGGGCCTAAGGGTAAATTACCCTTTATTATCCGAGGGCTGAGAGGAGGCCACATGTCTGATCGGACGGTGGAAGTGCGCTGCGCCTCAACGAAGGAACCTCGGCTCTGATCTAACGGCGGAGATGGAGCCACGTGGATGATCGGACGACTATGGAATGGGCTTGCCTCTCCTCTGCGACGGACGCTTCAAATGAGGTCCGAACTCTGATCTGACGGCTTCTATCCCCTCGCCAATGGACGGTCGTGATCAAAACTGGACGAGGGGGCTCGATCTGACGGCGATGGAGGATGCTCTAAGAACAGGTGGCCGACGAAGTTCGCCGGCCCAGTACTCGCGCTGGATCCCTCCTCTGCTGCTGCTAAGGTGTGGAATAGCTCCGCCTTAATGCTCCGCAGCTGACGAGCTCCTCCGATGACGCCGAGAGGCTCCGAGGAGCTTCGGCGACGATGGCGGAGCTGGGCTCCTTTGTACGAATGCTGTGGCCCTCAGATGGGCCTCGTATGACCTGGAAAATGTCGCAGGAAGTTTGCTGGGTCGAGGGCAAAGTGCCTCGACCCGGTTAGGGGTGGTGTGGTGGTCGGATGAGGCGAGATGGTCGATCTCCGGCGAAGCGACGGCGGTGAAGATTGGAGTCCCTGCTCCGATGCGAGTCAGGGGGTGTGAGTGGGTGCAGAAGGTGCGGAGGAGTCTCGTGGGTGTGAGGGTCGAGTCCGATGATTGAGAGGGTGACTGAGATGGTCGGATTCAGAGAACGACGACGAACGGATGATTTGGGCGTAAAGGGAAATTAGCAAAATATAGAAGGAATTAGGCTTACCGGATGGTTGGGTTTGACTGGGGATGATCTCCTGGAGCTCTGGTCTTCGCCTCGAGGGTCGTCGAGGGCCCGAGGCTCAGGTGCAGCTCTGGGCGGCGCACGGCGGCGAAAGGCTGCTGGATCAGTGACGCGGTGCTCCTCCACCTCTCTGCAATACTCCGATCCAAGGCTGTCACTCAGAGGAATCGGGTGGAGGTCCTGGGTGGAAGGGGAGACGCCAAAGATGAGAGGAATTGTGCGGCGGAGCTGGGGTTATATACAGCTAGGGGTCCGGCTAGACGAGGGTCGAGCGATCAGATCGGAGCTCGGATCCCTAAAACCCACCCCGGGCGTGGATCTCGGATGATCAAGGAAGGATTAGGACCCGCGATTTAAGGATCTGTTGGTCGGATCAAGTGGCGAAGAATCAGAGAAATCGGGTCGGGGCGACAAGATCCGGCTCTGGTGGTCCTGGGGGGAGAGTTGACCGGAGGTCAACATCCCCCGTGGACCAATCAGATTCTGCCATTTAAAATATATTTGATAATTCATTTTAGAGTAGTAAATGGACGAATTTCAAAAAAGTTAAAACATGAAAAATGTTTCTTTATTTTTAAATTATTTTTAGTGATTTTTATTTATTTTTTTGAAATATAATTTAGGTATTTACAAAATATTATTATTATATACATGTATATACAATATACATTTTTTATTTTTGATTTTTAATTATTTATTTTTGTACATTTTATTCCAATTCTATATTTTATTTATTTATATAATAAAATTTGGAATAAAAAGCTATTTTTATTTTATTTTTATTATTTATTTACAAGGGTTAAATAAATAGTTTTATTTATTTACATACATGGTATATATACAATGTAGGAAATTGATTTTATTTTTATTCCTTTTTATTTTATTTTTATTTTTGTGATTTTTATTTTATTTATTTACACTATAAAATATGGAATATGTACATATTTTTAAAGGATTTTATTTATTTATAGGGAGAAATAAATATATAAGTGATTCTATGGCTTGTATACAATGGTGAAGGGATTTTTTATTTATTTTTAATTTTGTTTTTTTCTCATTTTTATTTTAATTTAATATTTACAAATATGTACATATTTACAAAAATATATACTTGTTTTATTTAGAGGAAAATATTTTTATTTATATACAGGTATATATGTACACACATGAGCTTCCTTATCTCTCTCTACTTGGGTTCTTTTTGCGGTCAGGCCCATGCTGAGCCCTCCCTTGGGATTAGGTCGCTCAATATTTATTCCAAATATTTTCCTCTTTTTATTTTATTTCTTTATTCTTTTATTTATGCACAAAAACATGCTAATAATGCATATTTACACAATGAATGCTATTTGACAATTATTGTTATTTATAGGAATATACATGTGTTTTGCATAGGTTTTGTAGCTAAAATAAAAGAATAAAGAGTGATGAATGGGTATTCATCAACCACCAGTTCCTCCAGCACCCTCCATATCCGTCGAATTAGACCCCCAACTGCCATATCTGATCATAGTCGTTCTGCCACGCCCAGCTCATATCAGTCTGATCAGATCTCCACCTCATCTACACCGCAAGTCAAAGCCGCCTCGCAGACCGTTGATCCGACAGTCTCGGATCTGAGCCACACGTCCTCGACATCCTATGGCCATCAAATCCTTTTGCAGGAGCCCATTAGAGCCATCAGACCTCCCATGCACGAGTCACGTGCCTCGAGGATATATTTCCCTTTTTCCCTTGCATGTACTTTTATTTTGTTTTTGTCCAATAAATATAATGTGTAGCTAAAAACATTTGCAATAAGATCCTCGTAGTTTTGATATTTTCATTTTAGTCCATCCGAACTGAAGTCACGTGTAGCTTCACGTGTGTTTCGGTGTATTTACACATTTTATCATATTTTATCCTACAATCTGAACCTGTTATGGAACGAAGTTAGTGTTTTGAAAATTGCATGTATACCAATGTGTGCATGTATTCACATAATGCATATGTGCTTTGTGGATAAGTTGCATAAGTAGCCCCTGGAGTTTTAAGCTTTGTTATTTGTTAGGCCCCAGAACTTAATATAATTGCAGATTGGTCCTTGTAAACTTTTTTAATTACTTTACTTTTATTCATAGTAATAAATATCATATTAACCCTAAATATAGCATAAAAATTACTTGTCATTGCTGATTGCATGCAGTGTTTATGGTGATCTTTTCGTGTTGATGTTTGATCATTTTCTATTATTAGAAATTCAAAAATAGTAGAAAAACTCCCTGTTTGCCTTTCAAAATTCATAAAAAACAAAAAAAACTTTTCAAAATTCTGCAAAAATTTCAATACTTGTATTTTATTGTCTTTTAGCGTCATTATAAATTTTGTTTGAAAATACCCTATAAATGCCTGAAAATTTGCAAAACACTTAAAAACTTATAAAAATCATATAAAATCATAAAAAATCCAAAAATTGTGATTTAAGTTCTTGCTTGTAGATATTTTCTTCTAGTCATCATAAATTCACTTACAGGAATTTCGAGCCTTTTCCTATTTTAAATTACAAAACATTCCTGTTTGTGCATTATTTTTCTATTTTTTCGCTTTCTGATTTTTAGAAATTCACAAAAACATTTGAAAAATACCAAAAAATACTAAAAATAATATATATATAAACTAAAAATATTTTTACTTTAATTTTCTTAGCATTTTTTTTATCTCTTTGAAAAATACAAAAAATGTTTGTGCATATTTTTATTCCTTGTGTTGATTTCCTCTACCCTGAAAATTTTAAAATTTGAATAAAATTAAAAACTACTAAAAATAATATTTTTTATTTTTGAGATCAACTACTTAGTTTATAATTATGATCCTTGCGCTCGAACCTGACCGCTTTACAGATTAATACAAGTAGCAAAACCGCTCGATTTGATTGTTTAATTCATTAGTGGTTTTTTTATCGATTGATCGATTTGGTTGATTTCAGACGATACTTACTTAATTTAATCCACCTTCATCAGCTCAATTAACTGATAATCAAGAAGGGATGTGGAAAGAATAATGAAATACTATTTCACAATATTTTTCTTGAATATCACAGATAATTCTCAATGTAAGTGTAGTGATATCTTAATAATTAGCAACATAGATGATCACAAATATTGTCAAAATTTAACCATAAAAATATATCTTAAATTAAAAAAAATACCTAAAATAGCATATGTGAATAATATTATATCAAAAAAATACATCACTAGAATAAGAATCCTATCAAAAGTATTCTCACCGATTTCAGAAGAACTGAGAGCTTGGAGCAGATTGAATGTTGTTTCGTGATAGCTTTTGTTAACATGGTTATATTTAGAATTATTATTCTCAAAAATATCAAAGAACTCGAAGAACCAGAGAGAGAATAGGAGAGTATCACTCAGAAAAAAATTGTCTACTTCTAGAGACTGAGAGTGAATTATATGTCTTCTAACATCAGATATGTGGTTCCTTATATAGGGATCCAAAAAATGATCATTGGAAAAAATAAAAAAGACATCAATAAAATTATGCAACATTGATTAGTCAAGTAAACTTTAGTAAGCAATCATTGCAAGTTGATCGATAAGTGAACAGAGGTGATCGATCATCCGATAATCGTTGGGATACTGGATTCAAAATATGATTGATCAAGTAAACTAGGTAGTCGGTCAATGTTTGTTGATTAGTGAAACAAGTCAGTTTTTAGATTTTTAACCTGTTCTGATTCAGATAGTTCTAAAATCATAGCTTGAGACTAGAACTTTCCTAAATACAATGTAGAATGCAACATAACAACTTTGATTAAATAAATTAATGCTGAGATTATGCAATCTAATAATTTGTAGTCAACTTTGTAATTGTTGCCTTCGTTGAAATATCATGCTATTTTATAAAAAGTATACAAGCAATCGACTACAATCTAAATGTCAACTTTCAAATAAACTTAGAGATAAACAAAGTTCTAAGACATATATTTCCAATGGTTGCTTCCATTAATGAAAAGATGCAAGTTAACATCATGCTCAAAGGAGATGTAGGTGATCGTCTCTGCTAGTTGGATACAGGTTGGCCTCTGGGTGCTTCCAAACAAACAACAAAGCCTTTTCCCATATTAAGTAAGTCGGGTACATGGATTCTTTGCCTCCTCTGATCTATCTTGGATCATTTTCATGATTAGATCTAAAAAAACGAAGATCTCTTTGGATAGTCTCATTCCAACACTTCTTGAGCCTTACTCGCCCTCTCTTAGCTGACTCAACATCCCGAAACTCACATCTTCTAATCGGTGCATCAGCCGACCTAATTTGTGAATGTCCAAACCACCTTAAGCTATTTTCTTGCTTCTTGTCCTTGATCAGAACTTCACCAACTTTCGTTCCGATTGCTTCATTCCGAATCCAATCTTTGTGTGCATGTCTACACATCCACCTTAGCATTTTCATTCCTGTTACTACCATTCTCCACACATGTCTATAGTTCATAGGCCAACATTCAAATCCATATAGCATAATAGGTCTCACAGCGGCTTTGTAAAACGTTTCTTTAATTTTCAATGAAAAATCAATGAAAGTGAACATTATGCTCAAAGACGATGGTTGTAGGCGACTGCCCTCTCTGGTTGTATTCAAGTTGGAAACTCTATATATATGATGGGGAGAGGAGGGGACACGCAATCGACACTTTCCCTCTGGATACTTCTGTCAACGAAAAAATGCCAATAATCATCGTGCTCCTAGGGGACAGTAGTAGGCAACTGTCTCCTCTGGGAGGATACAAGTTGGTAACTCTTCTGTTAGGATGGAAACAAAGCGTAGAGGGGATAATAAACAGTGTCCCGTATAGATGTTTCCTTCAATGAAAAGATGCCATTTTGCATCAAGCCTAAAGGGGATGATCTAGACGACGATCCCCTTTTGGTTGATATAAGTTAGAGACTCCTCTATTGCAACGTAGACAGAGAACAAAGGAGACGATGGTCTATTTGAGCATTATGCTCAAAGGGGATGGTTGTAGGCAATTGTCCCATCTATTCTTTTTTGTTTCAGGATATTCAATGGGTCGTTGAATGTCAAAGGGGACGATCGCCTATGTGAATGTCTTCTCATGTCTCATAAAACGGGACACTTAAACCGCTGACCCCCTTCGATAACTAGAGAGATGGTCGGTCAAGTCCGAGAGAATGGGACATTTTTTAATTATCCAGAGGGGGTGGTGGTCATTTTTTAATTATTTCCTATTATAATCTGAAATATTTTTTATAGTGAATGACATCAAAATTTTCATATGATTATTTTCGACTCAAAATAAATAAAAACCCATACTAATTCTAAAGATCAAAAAAATCCATTAAAAATACAAAAATAATAAAATAAAATCTTTTTTTAATTTTTACCTATTGATAAAAATACTTATTTAAATAAATAATATATGTGTATTTTTCCTAATAAAAACTATCTTTCAACTTTGAAAGTCGATTTATTTTCAAAAATCTGTTTTAAATATCAAATAAATATTTATAAAATCTAATTGAAAAAAGTAAAATTAACTAAAAAAATATGCATCAGAAGAAGGGTCATATACATCGTGAAAGAATAAAGCACATCGATGTCCATTAAAACTTCATCAGAGACATACTCATAGGGGGCCATGTTTAGATGAAAAAGATATCCAATGCAGACAATCCAGCAAACATGATGGCAAAGCCAGTGCCACCAACTAAGTTTTGGTCTTTCTAGGACGTAAATGCCTTTTTCGACAAAGAGAGAATTCACGCACAACATTCCCTGTGGAGTTCAAGTCAAGATGGAGATTTGTCGAGATATGCCTTGAAGCACCGCTGCGATTGGAATATTATCTATAAACATATATTGGTCAACTCGATTAAGGTACATATTTTTTTGATCAAATTAGGATCTGTTTATCGATTTGCCCTATATATATGTATTTTAGGGCTAAGGTGTGGGTTATCAAAGAGTTTCGTTCTGAGAGAGCCCTCCGAAGGTTCTTGTACGAACTTTTGTTTTCTTTCATAGTGAAACCTCTGTTTGTGAATGATTTTTCCCACTACACCGATGGAATTTTCCCATCTAAAATCGTGTGTGTTCTTCTTGGTTGATTACATATTTGAATCACCTTCGATATAAATGATGCAAGCCTTGTCATGAAATTTGAGTACGATGTGACGATCATGAGATTCATCTCCACGTTTGTCATGTCATCATTTCATATAGTCATTAATCGGTTTGTGCAATTGACATGTCCAAGGAGAATTCTAACTTCGAAGACTATCTTCTACGATGGTATCGTGAACGATGCCCACTAATCTATATACATTTAGTTGAAATAGTTATCTTGCTTTTGCAAAATTAAAACTTCTTTTCCCTTTTGAAAATGATCATCGGCATCCTCTAATTAAAGCCCGGAAGCGAGAAAAGTATAGTTACATCATAAGACCCAAACGAAGATATTTATGGGCACGAATTAGTATCAAGGTACACAAATAGAAATTTATCACTTGTATCCCTATAAAATGTTGTAATATTTTATTTTTTTGAAATATCAGCTGTGTCCTCAACTTCTTCTACAATTATGACTTGTATCCTTCGATCAGTTTGGTCGTGAATGGCTTTAGTTAAAGAGGTCCGCTCCGCCCATTTCCACGCCCAAACCTCCTCCACAAGATCGCCCCTTACCATAAGCTTCAGCTTCATTCTCTGATCAGATCTTCTGGGAGGGAATGGAAGTGGAAAATCTCTGATCTGAAGCTCTTTGCTTTGCCACAGCTTGTTGGGCACCTCTGAGCTCAAATGGGTTTGCGAATGGGTTTGGTACCTCCGCTTTGATGAACGCTTGAGTTTTGGTGGAGTCGGCTCAAGTTCATCGGTACTGGCTGAAAGATAGAGCTCAAAGGAGCTCCATGATGATGCCCAACCGCCCGAAGTTGTGTTTCACTACACATCAGAATTCGTTCCATGACACGTGAAAAGAGAAAAGATTAGTGCATCAACAGATTCACATAAAAGTAAGGCAGCACAAAAAGAACTAAGGGTTCATCTTCTCCGGCTAAGATGTGCGGATACGATCTTTAGGTGAAGTCCTTGATCTTCAAACTTTTGAACTTGCCATCGACTCCTGGGCGTGCCGCTAAGCTTCCTGGGCTTGAAATGATGAGTCTTTCTCGTACAGCTCCTATGATGTAAAGGTCGATTGTAATCTTGACGGGTCCCCGACACGTGCTGCAGGGGGGCGGAATAGAAGGTGGTCGGTGGAGGAGGCGCGGAAAAGGTGGGGGCAGAGGGGACAGGGGCGACAGAGGAGGGGCGGCGGAGTTGGGGACCGGAGGAGGTTGAAGCAGTGGGGTAGGGGCCGGAGGAGGTGTCTTTCTTAGTTGAAGCGTTCTGCACACACTTCGTCTTGCATGTATGCTCATGTGTGTCTTTCTGTTTAACCTTTACAAACCAACTTAGATACGCTCCAATTCGTTTATCATACTTTCAAGTTCAAATTCAGCTCGGTTCCATAAAATGAAAACTGTAGTCAGGTTTGATTCGACTTGGATAAGGTTCGCAAAAGTTTGGTTCGACTCGTTAAAAGTTCGTTTAAGAATAAATATTGTGCAGATGTTTTGGTCCAAAGGGAAAAACCGCAGCACAGGAGGAATAGAGAATGCGGACTTAGGAAGTGGATGACTAGATGGGTTTGGGAAAATTAGTAAATAGCCCTTATGTTAATATAGAATACTTTTTTTCCTTATATATATATAATGTATGTATATATACTTTCATTTATGTTTGTGTGTATGTAATCGAACTTTTAACAAATCGAACCTAAGCAAACTTATGTTTTTGAGGTTCTGTTCGTTTATTTAATCAAGCACAAACTCGTGTTCAAGTTCGGTTCCTTTAATCTGAATTAAACTTTTAACGAGCCGAATCTAAGCAAATGTCGAATCTGAAAATTTTCTGACAGCCCTAACTAGAATGTCCTGCCATATTGAATTGCATTGGATTAGAAATCCGATTACCTCCGATTTAATGAAATCCTGTCTAGTGTCTAGTCCAGTGGTCTCCACACAACTTATCATATTTCAGACCAACAAGCCAGACAAAGTTGAGCAGCAGAAGAGAGTGCAGACGCTCAAGTCTCCCGGAGGTGAATAGCAGAAATCTTGTGTTTGTCGTCTCCAGTCGTAGTTTATAGAAGACAGAGAAAATTCATATACTTTCCGCCGAGGATTCCTCACAATTTTTAAGAGCCATACTGCAATATTTTTCTCTAATATGCATAAAAGAATGTGCAGGAAGTGCGCAGCAGCACAACTAACTGTGGAGAATACAGTTTTTTTTAGAGGACTGCTCAACCAGATTGGTGTTACTGGAATCGATCAGTCATCGAGGAGAGAAAAATGTTGATATTTTAAGGGATTTCCAGAAGAGCTGGGATCATAAACTTGGATAGTTGGATACCCGTGCAGGATCGGTACTCAGAATATCCAATTTAAGAGTATGTGCAGTCCGACTTTATTTTTCAGCAGCAGAGCTTTGTCATTCTGTCTACATGAGGTGTACTGTGAAGTTGTTTCCATGATACTTATTACGTGTAAATCAGAGATCGTAACTCAGACATATCCAAGAACACAATTTATTTTAGGAAAAAAAGATCAGGGATGGATACTAGGGATGCAACCGGACAAGGATATATACATATCCGCCTGTCATCGTATCGATATGAATATTTGATTTTGGCTGGTACGGATACAGATTAGGATATGGATATTATTTTCAATTTTCTGAGGATAATGATATGAATATGATTACAGTTTTTGACGGATACGGATATCTGTATTTCCGAATTTATGAGTATATATTGTATATACATGATCAACTTGTGTGTATCTTCAAATATGTTATAGTGTTACTTGCAATATATTACTTCTGCACTCATTTTCAAAAGTGGGAAGAAAAATATAGATCTCTGTATTATTTCATCATTTACTATATAGCTATTATATTTAGTATAATATTTAAAATTATATTCTCTTTTTTATATTTTGGTGTCTTTTGTAGTTGATTAACTTTTATTTAATTAGCCATTAATTTTAACTTTACAAAAATAATCCTACTGAATGCAAACGTTAGAGGACATTTATTATATGCATGATAATCCATTCTTATTTACTAAATATTTGTATCTGAATCATGATTATTTGGTTCCATATTCATATCTGTATTTAAGGATATGGTTTGTAATTTTTAATATCTATAATATACCTATTTCTATATTCGTATCCAGATTATAAAAGGGATAAGGATATGGTAGCACATATATCCGTATTGGTATGTCTGTTTGTGTCCATAATGGATATGGATAAAGATATGAATATTGGCAATATCATATCCTTATCTGTTTTTACATACAAATATGGATGCGGATGTAGATATTGACGTATGTGAAAATTATGATTTCATATCTTTAAAAAATAGATACTGATTGCATACGAATAATACTAAAAAATTCTACACATTACTTAAATATACATATATATTGGATGTAATACGTATGACATATATAGAGTAAATAAGCTTATGTCATAATAATTATATCGAATATGGTGAAAGATGGTAGTACATTATGTTATATATGATTAAAAATAAATCTATAATTATTTATATGAAAAAAATATATGGATACAAATGTTTGTGGATATCAAAATGATATCGATATACATAATCTTTTTGAAAAAAATCAGAGAATGTAAAAATATATATAAAAATAAAAATGATGACGGACTAAAAAAACTCTTCTAGTATAATTGTTCAACCATTCGGCCATTCTATCAACCACAGCCCATTAGGCTTTATTTCTATCGAACATTGTCGGCCCAAGGTTGTGCTCAGCCTATATATATATTATATATATTATATATATATGGGTAAAATGGGGCTGCCCCCAGGGAGTAGCCAACTTGGCTACTCCCACCCCTATTTTTCCCTCATTTTTTTTTGGAAAATAAAATTTTGTATATTCATCATTATGTCCCTCTCACATTCTATTAAAATTTCGTCAGAAATAGAGACTCCTAAGCCCTCCATCCAGACGTCATTTTTTTAACGGTCGTAGGATTTTTTAAATCGACCATGTTTGGATGGAGGCCGTAGGAGTCTCTGTTTCTGACGAAATTTTAATATAATGTGAGAGGGATATAATGATGAATATATAAATTTTTATTTTCCAAAAAAATAAAAAAATGAAGGGAAAATAGGGGTGGGGGTAGCCAAGTTGGCTACTCCCTGGGGGCAGCCACATTTACCTCTCTCTCTCTCTCTCTCTCTATATATATATATATATATATATATATGGGTAAAATGTGTATTGGGTAAAATGTGTATGCCCCCTAGGGGGAGCTAACTTAGCTCCCCCGCCCCTTTTTCACAATTTTTTTTTATTTTTTTTGAAATCTAAAACTGTGTAAATTCATTATTAAATCCCTATATTATGTCATTCAAATTTCATGCGAAACAGAGACTCCTACGACCTCCATCCAAACGGGGTCGATTTAAAAAATCATTTTACCGTTAAAAAAATAACTGTCTGGATGGAGGCCGTAGGAGTTTCTGTTTCACACGAAATTTTAATGACATAATATAGGGATATAGTGATGAATATTAATGGAAGAAATTTTCAAAAAAAATTAAAAACATGGAGAAAATGGGGTGGGGGTAGCTAAGTTCGCTACCCCTGGGGCAGCCCCACTTTACCCGTATTGGGTAGAGAGAGAGAGAGAGAGAGAGCGCATTTGCATGTCCAAGTCAATGCGGACGGACAGATACCCATTAAACATTGATCTTGTCTTTATCTTATCTTTATTTATTTTGAACTCATAACATATTTTCGTATTTCGACAACATAAAAGTTTGAAAAGATTTAACAGAGTTATTATTTATCAAAGTATTTTTTACATTATAATATAAATGACAAGTGTGTATAATATATAATAAATTATTGAAAATAAGAGTTACTTCTAAGGGGAGTCAACTTGGCTACCGTCACTTTTTTTATTTCTTAAGGTATTTTCTAAGGAGGTCGGCCTGAGAAGGAGAGGGGAGGGAAGAGAAGGTTGGCCTAGGGAGGAGGAGAGTGGGGGTGAGGATGGTCAAGAAAGACCTCTCAACTATTTTTTTCTAATTTATTTATGCTTGTGTCCTCAAAGTGAACGTTCGTTTGTGTTGGAGATGAACGACAACTAACTCGACGGGCACAAGTTATAGAACATTAAGAGGTTGGAGGCTCAACACATATTCCCAAAAAAAGAAAGGCATAATTGATATACAATATCTATGAGGGGATGAGGGGTACACCTGATAAAAATCTATAATTTGATGCATGTTTCATAGTACAATTTGTCCACCTTTTATATTTGCATATTTGGCCCACTTCCCTTAAATCCCACAAGTATAAAGATGTAAGTTTAGATTGATACAAGGGCCGTAATGTAAATAAAGGAAAAATATAGGTACTACAATATTTGCTTAGGATACAAGTGTAAATCCCTTTTTTAAAAAAGAATTTACGTTTAGTATTATACTTGCATCTATTAAATGTACTTCATTTCCGGGCTAATGAGTTCTGTCCATCGATTCTAAATTAAAGTCTTCATTTTTTTAATTGCAAAAATTAGAGCCCTGAAATTTAGGATTTAAACGTTTCCAAAAAAGAATCATGGAATCTTACAGGAGGTTGAACATGAGGCAAAATAATAGGATTGGGTCTTCTCGTGGTCACGATTTACAAACAAGGACTGTAATTGGAAATTGATGTAAAGGTAGAGACCTTGTTTGTAGTTTATCCACCTGCCATTTGCTATTGTTCCAAAAGAAGAGTTTAATGAGGCTGCCCCTGCATTGTTTTCGGTGTTTTTTTATTTTATTTGAAAAATATCATCATGTATATTTATCCTTATATCACTCCTACGTGTCATTTGAATTTCGTTAAAAACAAAGACTCTTACGGCATCTATCCAGACAGTCATTTTTTAACGATAACAAGATTTTTTAAATCGACACCAACTCGATGGAGGCCGTAGGAGTCTCTGTTTCTGACGAAATTCAAATGACATATAGAAGTGATATAGGAATGAATATACATGGCGATATTTTTCAAAAAAAATTAAAAAAACGCCAAAAACAACGCAGGAGTTTTTGGCTGCCCCAAGGGAGGCAGCCCCATTAAACTCCTAAAAGAATACTAGCATAATTAGCATTGCATGTAGTCTTGCTCTTTCACATTGAAGTGGATAATGTACGAAAACGTGGAGCATCACTTTCATGTTCCTATATATGATACGAGATGAAATGGTGAGCAACACAAGAAAGAAAGATGTCAAGAACGTATATGTTGTCGGCCAACTTCTGCCCAAGGAAAAGTGATGAGATTCGAGGCATTGGATATGAACAAATCCAAGTGCTTGGCCTTAGCATATATGAAAGTGGATGTGCATCGTGTTACGGTAAACTAAAACTTTGGTTTTTCTAAGCCTAAGAATTTGCAATATCATATCATGTAACCATTTCATAGACGTGGATGCTTAATGCTTTCAAAAGGTTCCGTTTTCATGAGAGTGGATCCTCTGTTGTGGTGTTGTGCTTGTTGTAATCGCTTGAACCGTTCGATCTTGATCGAGCGGTTCGCATGATTTTACACGGTATAGGTCCACAAAAAGTGTAAAATCGTGCGAACTGCTCAATCGAGATCGAGCGACTCAAAAGCTTACTGCAGTCTCTGTTGCACATCCCCCTGCAGCAAACTATCCGCCTCCCCCATTTTCACCGCATTGTTGTGCATGTATGTCTGCGTCTGCATGCACGCGCATGAAGATGGGTCCTTCAAATGAGATGAGGTCTTTTTGATAGTGGAGGGAACCATGGAAACGATTGCAATCTAACAGTTTCATCCACTTTTGTTATCCAAAATGATATTTCAGTTATCTTCATTCTAATTTAAATTTCGGTTTCATTTAATACGTCAACATACTATTAGTAGTATTTTGTTTATTTTTATGTTCTCAGTCAATAATATCAGTTTCATCGTTTTATATTTTGTATGGCGTTCAGAAAAATAATAAGTCAAATTGTATTTTATTGATTATTCTCAAGTTCGTAACGTGTAAAAAATGAAAGCACTAATTTATAAAACAACTAATTAACTATGTAGTATACTGATCGACTATATCAAATACAAATCAATTGTACAAAAATTACAACAAAATTTATATTGCATCATTTATGGATATGGTGACTGCTTTCCACCAACGAGAAACTATCGTCACCGACAAATTGTACTCTACCACCTCCTCCATGCACCACCTTCAGAGTTCGTTCGATTACCGTGTTATCTCGAGGTAATCCGGTTTTGTTAGATTGAAATTCCATCATAAATTAATGTGACATCACATCACATTCCTTATTTCAATCCTTTCCTACCTTTATAACCATTCAAACCAATACTATTCACAGGAGGTTACTCCAATCCAACTCATCCCAGTAACAAAACAGACCCTTGATCTCCATTTTCATGCGTTGCCTTGTCTTTGTATCCCCCACACGTCATTGCCCTCTCATCTCCTTCCATATGCCTCTCTTCGTCTCTGACTACACGAGTTGTTGCCCTCTGCCTCTATGAACCATCACCTGTCGTCTCCACCTCTACATCCGCCCACCGCCCTCCGCCTCCTCCTCCTCCTCGTACCGTCGCCTGCCGCCTCCACCTCTACATCTGCCCTTCGCCTCTACATATTGTCACCCTACATTTATTTTGAATCAGTAAAAAAATATACATAGCATTACGTTAATATATGCCACATGACTAAAAAATAAAAAGATGAAATGGAGATTCTTCGAATGAGGTTTGGGCCTTTGGAGTTAAGGAAAGACAATCTTATTTTGAGATTTTTCATGTTTTAAACCTTAATATTACAAGTGTACGAAGATAAAGTTAAAAAAGAATATTATTATTATTAGAAGAAGAAAGTATTAATTAGATTATATGATTTTTCTACAGCGTTTCTTTCATGGTTTACAAAATGTGGTTTATACTTTACAAACTTCTTTACTTTTTTTCGCTAAAAAATCTGCAACTTTTTACAAAACAAAAAAGATCATATCTTATTTGAAGTTTCCCCTTTGTGCTTAAGTATTCATATAGGGGAAATTTCAAATGAGATATATATCTTTCTTGAGTACGGAAAGCTAAACCTTTTCTTGGTCTACCATGGGCAGGGATGAAAGCGAATGTGAATATATTCGTATCCAATCCACTATCGTATTCGTTTTATACATATTTTGACATTCCTATTCGTATTCATTTTAAAATAGATGCGGATATGGATATCACTTTGATATTCACTAATATTTGCATTCGTATTCGTATATTCATTTTCGTACAAAAGTATAGTAATTGATTTATTTATAACTGTGTGTAACAACATTTTCTGATTGGATTCATCATTATTGATATAATTGTTATTGTTAGACTTGTGAGCCCTGGGCGAACCATTCTTACAATAAATATTATTGTAATATTTAAGTTTATCAATAAAAGTTATTGATGTTTCACTCCCTTTCTGAAATTATATGAATGAATGCACTATAAGGTCCCTCAGTACAATTAGGGTTATGTACCATGGCCAACTTGATGATCATATAGCTGTTGATTCATTAAATGTATCATAGAGGCTGGTGTTCGGATGAATATCTAAAGAGTTAGATGGAGGACTCATCAAACACCGTCAAATGATTGTCAAGTGGAGATCTCCAGCCTGAGTAGGAGATGGCAATCCTTTCTCACATAGGCTGATATCTGACCGACCTCTTGATGCAGGTCCTCTGCATAGGAATAGTGATTCGGAGGTGTCAGATTAGTTAGGTCAATGAGTTGACCTAACGAGATCGAGATAACCTAAGTCCTATGTTGAATGCTGTCACAGCATAGGCATGCATCCTCTGACCGGAGACAGATATATTGCTATATATCTAAGTATGTACATTTGGCAGACCAATAGGTTGATGACCTAATCAAGGTCTATACACCGGCGAGCTGGTGTGCATATAAGGGTATATGAGCAATATGATCTCTCAAAGGGATCATACAGGTTCACTTGTGAACCGGGAGACATGAGCTCACTCATGAGGTATTGGGACCGATCAAATTCCATGCATGGTCGTCGTGCTTTGGAAGCATGACATGAATTTGAAGGTATGATATATGCTTTGGGAAAGCATATGATCGATACCAAATCCCAATGACCAAGATTGAGAAACTTAATGATTAAACCCTGAAGAAGACAGTGTAAAAATGATCTTGATCTTCGGGTTGATCATGGGTCTTCCAGTATGCAGGATGTACAGGTATTGGGAATACCTGAAGGGTGATGTGATCATAAACGATTGTATATCCATGACGCTTCCATTCCGAGGGAGTGATGAAACAGGTCTGGATTTTAGTGACTCCTTTCAGTAGAGAAGCGATCCGATCTTAGTCCAAGTGTTGGACATTGATCTGAATGAGATTCAGATTCAATGAGAAGATTGGATTTGCGGTCTTGATTTAATCAAGCATCTGTGGGAGGTTCGTAAGATCTGGATTTGAGATAAGATCTCAATATCCAAGTCACTATACATGGAATAATACAATCGCTCTGTCCTTATCTCCAAGTATCTGCGGAGAAAGCACATTATTCTTGAAAGGGTTCAAGAATAATTCTTTTGATGAAATATCCAAGCAAAGACTTGATGATTAAATATGATTTATTTATCAAGCATAAATATGAATATGATTCATATTGTGAAAATGATTATCTAAGATAATTAAATGAGATTTAATTATCAAGGATTAAGAGAATGTGGATAACACTATCCATGATATATGTGTGTTATAAATATGATTTATAATATACATATATAAGAGAGAGAATTTATGTAAATAGCATTTGTTAATTAATAATGTGGATTGGATTCACATTTGTTAATTAATTAGAAATGCAATTTACTAGCTAGTTTGGGTTGTGAATATGATTCACATAATTTTCAATGGCAAGATTGAAATATTCACAAATTAATTTGGAATTAATTTGGTGAATATTTATTGCAATTAATTGAGGAATAATGGGATAAATAAAATGGAGATAAAAACCACCTCCATGGGTGGCGTCACCCATGAATTGTTCATGGGTGACGCCCCCCCTTTTTTAGGAGGTAGGTTGACTCCACTTTATTTATCATGTTATCTCTTGATTAATATTAATGTTGTTGATTTTAACCAACAACAAATCATAGCCATTGATTTCTCATGGACCAAGCATAGCCCTTGGATCCATGAGTCCCATGGATTGAGATCCATTGGATCCTAAACTAGTATAAAAGGAGGGCTAGGGTAGCCTTCCTAGGTACATCATCTAGAGTTGTAGAAGACTACTACTCTCTCTCTCTCTCTAAATCTCGTGTGGGCTCTCTCTTGATATCTAAGTGGCCGTCCACTTTGCATATTGAAGAGGAGAGCATCTTGCTTCGCCTTCAACGCTTGGATCTTCGTCGAAGGATTGCGGGAAGGACGCGACTCATCATCGTGCCCGCAAGCGCATTCTCCGTGGGTCGGACTTAAGCTAGGAGGATCTCTACTTTGGGATCTCGCGATCACAACCACGCTTTGAAAGGTATTCCTTGTACTTTGTGGTTTGATGAAACGATCCGAGAAGTGTTCTCGTGATCATGTGGTTTCATCTTTGTAATTAAAATTTTTAAATTCCGCTGCATCTAGCATCTAGTACGACTAGTTGCTCCGATCGCATACGATGCGATCAACACGCTTCCGTGATGCGCTGAGGATTCTCAATATCCTTCAAGTGGTATCAGAGCCATAGGTCGAATAAGGTTTTGGATATGATCCATACACCTTAGACGATTTGGTTCTTGAAAAGGTTGCGAAATTCTTGCTGCATTTCAATTTTCGCACCTCTGTCTAATTGATTTTTTCCGTACTGTTTAAAATGATTAAACACGAAAATTTCAATTGGATTTTGTTCCCCATTAAACAAGGAAACCATAGGACTTGAGTTTACTAAATTTGGACTTTATTTGCTCAAGATATGGCTTTTTGAATATGACTATATTCACTGTTGCGGGAACTGCGGATTTGAACGTAATTAATGAGATGATTACGGTTTTAATCCGCCTTGAAATGCGTGAATTATCACTTTGGTTCTTTAATAAATCAAATAGGCAATCTTTGGAAACTGAGTTTGCATTTTTTGGATTTAAATTGATCAAGATAAGCTAATTTTAGTGATTGGGGGTCACTGCTGGAAATTAACAATTTTGATCTTGAACCTTGTGATATGTCATTCAATTATTGTGATGAAAATTAATTGTTAATTTTCTGGAATAATTAGTGATAAATATTTGTGAAATATTTAAAGAAATAATTATTTCATTGAATGACACTTGCCTAAATCACAATGATGAGATATTAGATCTTGATCATTGTTTCATCAACAAACATTGCTTTCATGAAAACTATGGTTTATCCTACAATAGTTGTAGGACAACTCTTACATGAAAACCCTTTTGCTTGAATAGGATTTGGGGATTTGTCTAGCAAATCTCCTCATAATCAAAAATGTTTTGATTTATATTATATGGTATAATTTTCGGTTGAAAAACCGATGAACATCTCAAAGTACAGGATGGTCTATCTAGTATTATCCTTTCCCGAGGCGGATGTGGTGCCTAGTCGGAGAGCATTGGGGTCGCGGGTTGCAACGTATGTGGTTCGTCCCACTCTCGTCGGTACTGGCTATGACAGCGGGTAGGGATTGTATAATACCGGAGACAAACAATATGTATTTTTCTAATTATTAAAATTCGAATAATACGTATTTTGAGATTATACCTACTGTTCAAGTAAAAGACATGTTTGTTGATGTTTGGATTAATGATTAATTTAATATGATTAAATTAGTCATATCCTATAAACACTCTATTTTGAATAGATGTGTATTTCCCTTGGAAGAATTAATTATGTGAATATGATTCACAATAATTAATTATAAAATTTGAATATGAGGTGGAGGATCACATAAGTGACATCCATGGTCTCCCGTCAAGGCAAAGGATTTCGTCGCCAGTTGTTGTGTATGGGAGACGCCTGTCCGAAGTGACAGATCCTGTGCATGATTTAATTGGATCGGGTTCTTTGCTTCTCGAAAGAGTAAGGCCGTATACGTAGTGACCCCAATATCGGGTCCTCATATTATTGGGGCGATATTGGATTGCGTATAGCGAGTATTAAGCCTGTTGACGGTTGGTTCAATTAACAACGGGTCAACATCATCTTAGGGGTGGTGGGCCCGGGTGTTAAAGACCGAATTGGGAAATGCAAGTTGGACTTGCAAGGCGGAATGTGTTCCCGCTTCTCTTATTCGAGTCACAGGTTCTCATATTATTGGGATGTGATAAGAATAGAGAGGAGATCCCAGATCTTGCTTGAGATATAGCGGTAAGTATATCTCTTACTTTGAAAGAAAAATAAGGGAATAATCTTTCAAAGTCGACATGGCAGGACAAATTTGATTTAAAATGCCTTAATCAAATTATTCTTAAAATGAATATATAATTATTCTAATATAGTGCATTCTTAATTTCAGAAAATGAAGTCCATGAATCCACTTAGCAGGCTTCTAGAGGTCAACCAGTTGACCGGACCAAATTATTCGGATTGGATCCGAAATTTGGATCTTGTTCTCTCTGCAGAGCGCATCTCCTACGTGCTTAGCAAGGACAAGATAGCAAACCCTGTGACTGATGAAGATAAATCATATAATGATAAATATGATGATGACCATAATCTGGCAAGATGTTACATCCTTGGGTCATTATCCAATGTGCTTCAGAAGCAACATGTGGGAAATGAATCATTGCCAGGAGATTATGCTGAATCTGAGAGAAATGTTCGGTGACATAAACCACACACAGCGTTATAATGTGATGAAAGAGCTTATTCGCTGCAAGATGCAGGAAGGGACCTCTGTCAGAGAACATGTACTCAAAATGTTTGGGTACCTCTCTGAGCTGGAAACCCTGGGAGCATACTTGGATTCTGAAATGCAAGCTGATTTCATTCTCCTATCGCTCCCTAAGTCTTTCAACAACTTTGTTGTGTCTTACCACATGAACAAAGGAGACTTCACAAACGCTGGGCTGTTAGCTGCATTGAAGTCTGCAGAAGACGTCATGAAGAAGGACGACCCCTCTGCTAGTGCAATGGTTGCACAGGTGAGAGGAAAGCGCGGGCGGAAGCAAGGTTCTCAGAAGGGCCCAGCCTCGAAGAGAAAGAAGAAGAATCAAGGAGTTGGTTCATCTTCTAGTGCTTCCACTCTGATGACATCGAAAAAGACCGATGTCTGTCACCACTGCAAGAAGCCGGGGCACTGGCGGCGTAACTGCCCAGACTACCTGAAGTCCACTGACAAAGGTAAAGCCCCAGCAGGTATGAAATCTACTTTCATCATTGAAACTAGCTTTCTCGTTGGACGAGAAGGAAGTTGGGTTGTAGATTCTGGTGCTTCTGTTCATGTATGCAATTCGTTGCATTTGTTTCAGGAAACTAGGAATCTGGAGCATGGGGAGATAGTTATCCAGATGGGATCTGATGCAAGTGTTGCAGCAGTCGCCATCGGGACATGCAGACTGTCGTTATCTAGTGGTCGAGTCCTAGTACTTAAAGAGTGTCTTTATGTACCTGAGGTCAGGAGGAACTTGATATCTGTGTCTAAGCTTGTTAGATATGGGTACTCCTTCCTGTTCTGTAATAAATTAGTCATTAATCAATATGATAAATTTGTTGCGGAAGGTGTTCTGACTTCTGGTGGACTCTATGAATTGTGCATTAATGAATGTATCATAAATGTCACTACCACTGATAATAAAAACCCCAAGAGATCCAGGGAGAATGGAAATCATTCGAATATGATTTGGCATCAAAGGCTCGGTCATTTATCTGTTGATAGGATCAATAGATTGATAAAGGATGGACCTTTAGATTTTCTACAGGTTCAAACTTTACCTACCTGTGAACATTGTATTCGAGGAAAAAATGACCAGGATGCCTTTCCGTAACAAGGTTACGAGATGCGAGGGTATTCTCGACCTAATACATACTGATGTATGTGGTCCCTTCAATACCGCGACTAGAAATGGATATCTTCGCGATATGGTTTATCTTCCTGCTGCGTCATAAATCTGAAACCTTTGAAAAGTTCAAAGAGTTTAAGGCTTTGGTTGAGAACCAAGCTGACAGGAAGATTAAACGGATTCGATCTGACCGAGGCGGTGAGTACCTCTCAGATGAATTCAAGGAATACCTTAAAGAGAGTGGAATTGTCTCCAATCTCACTCCTCCTGGAACTCCCCAACTTAATGGTGTTGCTGAAAGACGCAACAGGACCATCATGGACATGGTCCGTTCAATGATGAGTAAAGCACATTTACCTCTTAGTTTCTGGGGATATGCAGTAGAGACTGCAATATATATCA